>QUSF01000014.1:4918007-4999557 GCA_003676055.1 Chloebia gouldiae
GAGGACGGCGCGGCGGGGGCGCGCGGGCGATCAGGTGACCGCTAACCCCCGGCGGCGGCGCGCGCCCGTACCGCCCCGCCCGCGGGGGCGCGGGACGCGGGATCGGGACACGGGCCAGGGGACGGGGGACACGGGGAACCGCCGGGGAACCCGGGACTGCGGCTCCTCCGGGGTCCGCGGCGCGGGGGCGGGAGGGAGACGGGCCACGGGGCCGGGCGGGGTAACGCGCAGCCTCCGCGGCGCGGGGATCGACCCCCGGTGCGGGCGGCGCGGCGGGGGGACCCGGCCCGTGCAGCGCGTGTTCCCGGCACCCCGCCGGGAACGGTGGCCGCCGCCGGCGGGAGCAGCCCGGGCGCAGTGAGAGCCGCGCAGCCCGTGTCGCCGTTCTGGCCGGGGCGACCCGCGCGGCGGCAGCACCGGTGCTCGCTCTCCGGTCTGTCTCTTTAAAGCCTCGAGAGACAACTTGTGCTTGGCCGTGACGGTGAGGCCACCAGTGCTTTGGGAACACGTTAGTGATGTGCAGGGACCGCTGCTCGCCATCCTTTCGCAAAGTGCATTGTATTACAAAGAATAAAGCTGTGCCCTCTGTGTTAGGGGAAATGGTCACAAGTGACATAAAGCATAACAACACCGTATACAGAATGCTTCTCTTGTGCTCCTGCTTCAGCTAATTCAGCTTTCCTTTCCCATAAAAGGGTTCCCTCATTCATGGCTTGAGCCCGGCAGTCATAGGATGGGCTGTCAACTCCTCGGCAGGCACTGAAGTGACACCACAAACAGCGGCCGAGAGCCGAAGACCTTGCACAGGTGACACGTCTGCTCTGGTAAGGGCCCTGTGTCAGCAGAGTATCCAAGTGCACCTTTCCAGTGTAGATCTAGAGGGGAGGGCAGATTCTGGCCACTGGCATTATTATCTTATATCACTGTAATTTACTGTGACTAAGCTATAAACAAAAGTCTTATATTCATTTTAGAGCATTAAGCAGTTAATTGTGTTAACACTCGCAGTGACCTCAGCCTGCTTTCCCATAGCAGCCACACTGTGAAAGCCCTTTCATGGATTTCTTTAACAAGAAAGACAAAAAATAGAAGCACTGAAATTGTCTGTAAAGTGTCATTTAGCCTGGAAAGTTTTCTTTTAAGCCAGCAAAGTTTGAGTTAAGTAGTTCAGTGGAGTATAGCCACAGCCCATTCTTTGTCCTGCACATGTCTTTTGAGACGGTCCCTCTGAGCCTGTATGTCACAGGCTGCATTGAGAGGGCCTTATATCCCAGAGAAATGCACTTCCCCAAGCACAGACACACCAAGCAGCATAAGACATGCTCTGTGCTTTTTCAGAAAAAAAATTCAGAGAGAGCTCAGTGAACCATCCCTGTCCCATTATTCACTCACTGACACTTGGGCTAAACAAACCTTCTCAAATCAGATTTACCTGAACTTGCTGTAACCTGTTCTGAGAAACATCCAAGGATACAACACCCACCTCCTTCCACTTGCAGAAACCTCTAGTCATTGGTAGGCAAATTTATGATCTCATAAAAGTTGATATACAGTTCCTTAGTTCAGAAACACTCTTCTAAATTGCTCAAGTCTGTCTTGTTAGCAAAAAGTCCAAGGCTCACAGTCATTCCCATTCCATCACATTGACCATTTGAGAATGATTGCTGGAGTTGAAAGAGCCTTCAAAAACAATCTAGCTGTATGCAAACAGTTCAGATTCTTTCCCCCATTTTTTTTTGAGGAACACAGATTCATACCAACTTTTCTTCAATATAAGTAGCTATTTCATACACCACAAGAGCAATGGTACTTTCAGAGAGATATTATTTCTACATTTGTTTTACAAAAAGCCCTACCAAGCCAACAAAATAAATTTGACATTGACATGTTGGGAAGGAGAATACAAGGGGATGGAGATTGCTGAGATTGCTAGGTTCTCAGGACTTACAATGGGATGGGAAACCCTGTTGAGATGCTGGCCAAAGTATCTAATACAGAAAATGAGTAATTTTCCCTTTCACAATTTGAGAACTGATACCACTTTTCCCTGCCTGAGGTGAAGAAATACGTATGCCATGCGATGTTATATGATTCAAATAAGCACTCCTGGCATTTCAAACTAAGCCTGTCTTAATAAGATGACATACAGTGCTCCACTGCTCACTCCTTGGTAAAAAACCCCAGTGTTTAAAGACTGGGGTTTGTCAGAAAATGACAGGGATTTCCAGAAGGTGAAGGTCTCTTGTTCTGACAGTGCAAAACTGTAAGGCTGTAGCTGTGAGCAGAGCAATAGGAGTATCATTTCATCATATGCTTTTAAAAATAGATTCTGTGCAACATGTTACACAGAACCCATATTGCAACAAGAAATGCAGAAGGACTTCTAAAGATATATTTGAATCAGTGACAACTAATGAAGTGATCTTAAAACCCACATTGCAATTGTGACTGGAAGTTTAGAAGTATGGTAACATCTTTTCAGGAAAACAGCTCTCAGGAGAGTGATTTCTCCTACCTTTGGGTTGTAGATCATTTTGTGCACTGTAAATCACTCCCACACAAAACTGAGCACATAGGACAAGCTCTCCTAGTGGATCTCTTCTTTAACTACTGCAGGTCATCACTAGAAGAAGCGTGGCATTTGAAAGTTTAATGCAGAAGGAGTTTTGGTGTTCTGAGTTAATGTAATTCTAAACTTGGCTGAGTGTCATGGGGTGGTTTTGTTTATATCCTGCTAACTCTGGAAGACTCATTTAGGGAAATGCCAAACCTTTCTGATTCCCATGGGACACCAGAATTGCCTGTTAGTAAGCTACATGACTGTTAGTAGTTCTGTGTCAAATAGGCATGGTCAGGTCCTGGTGGGGTTGAAATGAGAGAGCTGCACTGATGGGAGCATGATAACCCTTGGAACCTCTCTGGCCAGTGACCATATCAGTTTCTCTAAATGCAAGGCTGGTTTCCTTCCTAGGAAGAACTTGGTGCTTCCACCAGGAATTTGTCCACCCAGCAGCTCTGTAGATCCCAAGGGGAAGGAATGGTTAAGAAACATCTTTTTTTCCACCCTGTTCAGTCCAGGCTCAGTACTGATGACCAAAGCGGGGCTGTGGGCAGCCCCCTTCTGCCACTGCTTCTGTAGGAGCTCTGTGATTCTTAGAACTCCCCTGAGTTTTGGGTTATCAAGTGTCCCTTGTTGCAGCTGCATCAACTCTAGAATGGCTCATTTACCAAGCACAGCAACGGGCTCCTGTTTGGGCAGGATTCCACTGGCAGTCCATGCCTGATCTGGAGACCTTTGATATTTTGGCTGGCAGACTACTTGTCTGTGCCCTGCTTGGTATTTCCCTGTAAAATATACTCTAGGATGTCCTTTCTTTAGGAGACATTACCCTTCCTCCCACTCATTCCTGAGTAGAGTCCAAGCATCACCACATATGCTCTTAGCTGGAAGATCCACCCCTTTCTGCAGTGAGTGTACAAGCCCACTCCCTGTTTCTTCCTCACTGGACACCACAGTCTTCCAGCTCCGAAGAGGTCCCTGGTTCCTGCAGCTGGACACATCTGCATTTCCAGCTTTGCTTCCAGAGGGGACTTTTTAACTGTATGGTACAGCTGCATACTGACAGCATCAACACAGTCAGGAGGGGCCCAAGATATTGGGCTTCTTTATCCAGTGGATCCTCATACTGCAGCTTTTTATGGATATCTTTGCCTGCTGTTATCCAGAGATGACAAGACATTGGAGAAGAAGTTTGTGACTTGTTTTCATGGGAAAAGCACACTTGCCTATACCATACCTGCATTTTGATCTTGTTATTTTGATTCTATTAAAATTACATGGAGTTTTCTTTTTCTTTTTTTTTTTTTTTTTAAGGAAAAGGCTTAGAGAGACATGGAGATTGAAAGAATCATTCAGGACACACTGACACACTTCATCCAGTCCCACATCCCTGCAGCAGATCTCAGGTATGTTGAAATAGGCAGTTCCAGTATCATTGCTCCTGCATTGTCACTCTGCGCATTATACTGAATTCTGTAGTTTTCCTGTTCTTTGTGTTGCTCTCTTTTAAGTCAGACCCAGGATGTAGGTAATTTGCACAGTCTCTGATGGGAATGCTGGAACAACTATAGTTTAGCATTGCAATCTAGCACTGTCATTTCTTTGATGACCAAGATGATTAATTTCCTGTCTAGTAATACCCATTAGGATATAGGATTTCCTTCATTCCACAGCGCTCCCAAATGGCTGAGCAGGATCATGTCTGTCAGGCCTCTCCCTGTTTTGAACTCTGCCTGCCTGCAGAGATACAGCCACCTTGAGGCTGGAGCACAGCAGCTAGTTTGGCAGCTGGCGGCAGCAGCAACACAAGTGTGGAGAGCAGCAAGCAGAGAACGCTGTATCACTGTATCCCATAGAAAGTGTAACTTAACAGAGTATGATGACCTCACCTGAAATACCAGTCAATCTAGAACAGCCAGGGTCTTGAACACTGGAATATTTTGGTTATTTCAGCTGAAGCACCCACAGGAGCACAGCCTCTGGAACACAGGCTGGGACTTTCATTCAGTGCTGCCCGGGAAGCAGGACCACATGCACTATTTATCTGTTAATGCTCCCCTCTCAACCACTGGCCACCCACTGCTTGGCCTTAGGGATGGTATCTCCTCATAACATACAGTCACATGGGTCCTGCTGCTGCTGTATTAGAAAGAGACAAAGTTAGGCAGAATGGGGATGGAGAGAAAGGAAAAAATGGGCTTGTTGACCCTGCTCTCCGTGTTTTCTTTGTCTCCAGTGGGATGGATGATGTTTTCTTCTCTTATATCACGGGTGTCCTGGAAGAGCTGGGCTCACCAGAGTCCTCTGAAGAGACTTTTGATATGGACACCTTTGTGGAAATGATGGAGGCATATATCCCTGGTTTTGCAGAAATCCACAGGTATGTGATTGTTACTGGTTTGTATGTGCATGCCATGCACTGAGGGCATGGCCCCAAGACTTTAAGTACTACAAATTCTTTTGTTATACCCAGTTGAAAATGTATTAGTACTAAACCTGAGCCATCATAATAAGTCCCTCTTTGCCTGAATACACAGATGCTAATCCTAATATAGTTTGTGAGTAGGTCCTTGGTTATCTGAAATACCAGTTTATTTTACTGGGCTTCCCATCAAGCCTTGTCTTTCTATAAAATGATAACTAAGGAAGATAAGCTTGTGCTTTTATTCCTCATGCTTATTATACAGCTTCTGTCTCTTGCAGTGGGGATGTTTGTGAAATGATGTTCTCCCTCTCAGAAAGGCTTGGTGAAGCTCGCAACAATGGTGAGTTACACAAACAATTTCAGCACAACAAGATCTGTACATGTTTTTAGTCTTAATATTTGGAGTTGAACAATGTCACGGAAAAAGTACGAACTTGTTTGCCACAGTTAGGAACTCAAAAGGTAACCCAAATTGATTGGCAAGTTTGGGTTTTTTTTTCAACATTCAGTCAGGTTTTTCACATCAACAAATGGGAGATGGGAGATTGGAGTCACATGCATACTGGCATGAAAAACACTTGATCAATTCTCCATATACCTCTATTAAGATCAAATCCAGAGTAATAACAAAGAAATAGCCAATTCAGGGCTGCTTGTTGAAATTCTGCTGTAAGTTAATTCTGAAAGAGGATTTCTGCCTGCCTCTGATAGCCATCTGCCTAAGTGGCACTACCACTGGGCAGCCTTTATCAGGTACATCATCAAATAGGGTATCCAGCTGAATACATGTATCACATCTAACTTTGAGCATCCTCAAAGCTCACCTCCTGTTCATCCATGAACCCTGGCACAGATGCAAAATCAGCGATGTGCTCTGACCTGCACTATGCGGGACTGCAGAAGACTATGCTGTGACAAGGGCCCTCTCTAACCTCAGCATTCACAGGCCAGCTGGATTGCTGTATCAATTAACTCCATGGGTACTTTCCACAAAAGAACAGACAGGTTGCAGTGCCTGGATATCAGACCTTCCAGGACATAACCAGTCTGAGTTTTGCTGGTCTAGCAACATCACTGCTGTCTTGCCAGAAAGCTACACAATGTATAATAGACAGTCCTGTCTTTTATCTTACTTGCTGCTTTCTTGAACTTGACAAAATCAACTGCTCTGCTCTGCTCCCCTGCATCCTACCCTTTGAGGATCCTGATGTAGCCAGAGTGTAGCAGGAAAGCACCATCCCAGTCTTAGGACAGAACAAAAGTGAGATGGTTCTTCCTATAGTGGGAAAAAGAGCCTGTAAAAAAAGAAATGCATCAGAGTAACCTAATCACAGGATGTGCTGGCTGGTCCCCAGGCTGCAGGCTAGCACAGTGTATTCCCAAGTCTAAAATCAAAATACCACGGAATTCTTAGAAATTGAAGTATCCACAACCAAAGCACTAGCAGATTGAGAATTGAAAAGTATAATTGAATTTGCAAGCAACCCATGCCCTTTTCAGCCTGGAAATGCAGAATTCAGGCACTCCAGCATGTGCTAGCACTGGCTTCCTGCAGATCAGTGGGAGCAGAGCTGCAGCTATCCCCGCCGAGGGCAGGAGAAACAGTAGTGCTTCCAAGTCTTATCACTTAAGAAGATACTTTCTTTGGCACACAATGCACTAGCAATCTAATGCCAACAGAAAGCACAGAGCTCTAGCCTTAGTGGGACTGTTCCTCAGGAGATATCACTGTGTCTTTAAGAAAAACTTGGCCAAAAGGCTGTGGAAAGCAGCAGTGAAGCGCCCTCTGAAGATCTCACCAAGGGCCAGGAGGCTGGAGCTGGAGCCTGCAACGGGGAAAGACTGTGCACTCTAACAGACGGAGCCGGGGCCCAGGTATGAGTACCCCGCAGAGGAGCAGGAACACTGGGGACAGTCACACAGCACTAGGCCACCAGCACCACCTCAGGGCATTTTCCAGCTTTGGAAGGAACCACAGCATAAGCTATGACACAACATCACTTGTGTCCATGATCTTCTCCATTGTATGGCCTGAGCAAGACTGTCAGAAAATTATGTGCTGACAGACTGTGAGCTAATGCTCTGGCTCATCGTTTTCAATGGCTGGAAAGGGTAAGCCAGAGCAATGGCTGAGAGAACCTGTCCTAGTGCCTTCAGAGATCCCACAGGAGCTACAGGTACTGCAGTCCCTCCTACATCAATCCCACCTTCCTCCCGCACACCCTGCTTGCTGTTCTCCAGTACTGATCTATTCCTGCTCTGCAGTACAAGCATTCTGTGTCCACAGCCTTCTAGCAAATGCTGCTATGGTGATTCCTTCTGATGTAGCATCAGGTCAGTGTTTAGCAGGCGCTTTCCTTTCTATTCAAAGTACATATAACTTCACAAGGTGGGCAGGAGTCAAGCATTTGCACCACAGGGTCCAGGAAGCTCACTCTTAAGCATGGCCACACAGATGAGTCAGGTTACAGGAACCCTGCTTTAAAGCAAGTTGAAATGCAGAGGGAGGAGATTAGAGGGTGAGAGGAGTTGGTGTTTCTGAAGATACAGTCCCCTGTTAACTTCAGGTATCAGATTTAGTAATGATGGTAAGGAGAGAGAGCTTTCAGCAAAGTGCAAGCTGAATTTCCTGACCATGAAAAACCAAAGGCCCTTTTCAGTAGCCCTCTCCTCACTGCATCCCCAACTTACCTCTGTCTGTTTCTCCAACTAGGAAGGTGCTGACTTGAAAGATGGGGTGGAGCTGCTTCTGGAGATGTTCCCGGCCTGTACTGTGAGCCAGGCAGAAAAGGCTCTCGCCATGGCATTGGGGAACTTGGAAGAGGCAGTGCAGTTAATTGTGGAGGAGAAGGTGGAAATTGGCCCAGCAGGTGCTAGTGTGAAGGTACTGTACTCTGACCCGGGTGGCAGTGGGCCAAGGAGCAGGATAGAGCTCAGGGACATGCAAGTGCCACAGCTGTCTGGACCCCCTCCCACAGCTGTGTGCTCAAGCAGAAATTTTGACTGCAGAAACTTTATGCATGATAAGCCAGGAAGATCATGCAGAGCAACAGCTCCTCTCCCTCCCCTGGCTCTCTTAGTATAAGCTTTGCCCACAACCAAGCCAGGACCCCAGTGGAGCTGTGGCTGGCACCCCTTTCCCCCTGGAGTGCTCCACCAGCAACTGGGTGCACTGAGCTGGCAGGTAAGCTGTATGTATGCCGTGTTGTGGTGCTATTCACACATCAACCTGTCTCCTCCCAGGAACTGGCACGGCCCCGCAAAGCACCCAACCATGAGGAACTAAAACAGGTCATCCTACAGAAGTAAGTACCCAGCAGCAAAGAATGTCTTGTTTTGCTCCAAATCAGTGAAGAGGTAGCAGTTTGGGGAACAGTGTGGTCTATAAAGAACTAGGGGTGGGTATTGGCTGAACACATCTAAGCAGAAATACAATAATCAGCTGGGAAGAAGAAAAAAAAAAAAAGAAAAAAAAACCAACCAGCCAAACACATACACACAAAAACCCAAACAAACAACCCACATAACCTAAACAACAGAACAGGTTTGGTTTCTTTTAGAGCTCTGGTACAGAAACACATGACCTGTACCAGCTGGGTTACAGCACTGCTGTGTGCAAGGTTTCAGCCTCCTATAGATACAGGGTAAGTCACAGTGCTGTTAGCTGAGGTCCTGGTTAAAGGTTCAAGGCACAAACATCATGCTGCAGCTCAGGTAACAAACACATGGTGACCTGTAGAACTACAGTAACTCATTCATACCTCCATTCTTGGAGACAGTCCAAACAAGGTTAAAGATACCTTCAAGAGACCGCCTGTACAACAGCACTGGGAAGATTAAATCTCAATTGCTTGAACGTGTGAATTCAGTGCATTTAATGAAACCCCTCTGAAGTCCTCCTATGGGCTTCTTGGGAATGAAAATAGATTTAGATTAGTTTACCTATATTCATTACTAAAAGCATTTAATTCTCAATGGGAGAACCCACACTGTGGTTTCATCTATCTGCTTGAAGATCTCATCTTTCATGAGTATCCTCATGCAGGCATGCAGCTTCCACATATCTATCCAGCCACATCTTTTCCACTTTACATTCTCCCCAGGGACAGGATAAGCAGTCAATGGGAGAGGAAAGACAAAGCAAGGCAGAACAGCATCCAGGCAGAATCCCTGTCCTTGCTCATCTCCTGTGCAGGCTCAATTCAGAGTGACAAGCAAGGGAACAAAAAACCACCAGCTTCTTTTTCTGTTTCTGAGAACTTCACTTTAATGACATTTTGGCAACATCCTGTACTTTAAACATCACTCAAGCACAGGTACAGAAAGCAGATCGCCATAGCTGAAGATACACAAGAGTAGCTATACTAACTACTGAGGGAGAAGTCGTGGTCACCTGTGCTAAACCAGCACCAAAATCTCAGAGTAGCAACTCAGCAGTACAGCAAGCAAATGCTTGGACCCTGATGTTTCAGTTACATAGGAAATGAGGTGATGCTTTTATCAAGTTGCTTCCAGCACAGACCTATTTCATAGTCAAGTAGTAGGAGGAGTGTGAAAGGAACACCATCATTCAGAGCAAAAGCAGACAGATTGGTCCTGTAATCTCACCTGTGCCTCATTTGGCTACCATCACTTGGACTGAGAAGGAACAAAGCTGCCCCGATGGCAGAACACACCAGACCTCAGTACCTCTCTCAGTTCTGCAGTGGCTATCAGCATTCTCAACCACCTGAGTTTTCAATACCCTTCACATACAGCTAAGGATGCTACTCCAGAAGAATCCTGCTAGATTCTCACCAGGAGGGTGACATACTTGCCCATTTCACCCAGAGAGGAACATCAAGTTTTCCTAGCTTCAATCTAGGCAAGTAGGACACAAACCAGCCAGGGGAGAAGGGACATAGGATTTGAGTAGTCCCAGGCAACTTGTATTACAGTGTTCACCAAATGTTTCTTATGTTTCAGATACATGATGGTGGATAGTGCAGATGATCAGAAAACACATCGGCCAGCTCCACCCAAAGAGGTAAGCCGGCCCAGCTTGCCAGCAGTTTAAATGTCCCAAGGTTTAAAATAAAACCAGGCTGCAAGTCCAAAAAAACAACAGGGCAAAGGCAGGTCCATTCATAAAACCCGTCAATCAAAGAGGGAAGATTAGCTCAGCTAAGGTGCTGCAGGAAATGTCAGTTCTTACCTTTCCTGACTACCATGGCTCTTGCTCCCTCCTCAGCATCCTTCCCAGTTTTGGCCAAGATTCCCAACACAGACAATGGTAAAGCAGCCCACCCACTTCCCATAGTGCAGCTCTGCTTTTGCTTGCCCCCTTCATTTCTCTAGCAGTGTGGCTGTCCATCCACTTGGTGTTAATATCTTCCCTCTCCAGGCTCCCAAGAAGTTAATCCGCTACATTGATAACCAGGTGGTGAGCACAAAAGGAGAGAGGTACAAAGACATCAAGAAGCCTGAGAGCGAGGAGATGAAGAGAACCTACATCAGCCTAAAACCAGCCAGGAAGTACAAGTTCCACTGACAGCCAGATTCTCCTGCTCTTCAGCCTTCCACCTCACTGCCAGGCATGGCAGGATGGATGTGTGGTGCTAAGAATGAGGCAACTCCACCTGCCATTACCTTGAACTAACCTGGAAGTCAGGACACTGCTTTCAGCTTCCTCAACTAATCTGGCTGAGGAGACTTCTCTCCTTGTGTAGCTGTCCTTCTGCCCCCAGGGGCACACCGCAGTGGCTCACCAGGACCTGGGCATTCTCTGCTATTCCTTGCATGGGACATTTTTAGATCTGAGATGTGGCATGTGCTTTAGCAGCAACCTTTTTAACAAGTCTTTGTGCACTGTTGCTTTGAGTGCCAGTATTAATAAAGATGATGTGACTTGGTGTTTAGTTCAGCCAGAGCATGCACATGTTTACAACACTGCCTCCAAAGACAGGAGCAGGGTCATCTTCTCTTCCTCTGATTATTCTCTTCATCACGTTCTCAAGATGCTGCTGCTGTTTGTTAACTGCCTAGCAGATAAAAGGGTTTAGGCTCAACTCCAGAACTAGGCTCTCACTGCCAACACAATCTGCAGCTCTCTCCATAAACTCCAGCTGATAGTAGAGTCAGTGCTCCTGCCATTTCTCATCATTGTTGAGAGCCAAAGCTCCAGGCACCCAACAGAGAGCAAAATACAGTAGCAGGCCTGGGCACTACTAAAATACTAAGTCAGGTGCTGGAAGAAACAAATGACAATGACCAATTGCTTTCAGTGACAGCACAGCTAGGTCTGGCATTTTTCTGTCAGTCAAACTGCCATAAGGAGCATGTTCCCCTGAAAACAACTCCCACCTTGCTCCAACCTAAACCAGCAGACAGACTGCCTGAACTGGGATCATACTAATGATTTGGTGCCAGGCTAGTCAGTGGCTGTGGGCTGGAGCTAGGCTCACTGCCCTCCTCCCAGAGCCCAGAGGGGCCTGCCCTCACCCAAGAAGAGGGCTGGTAGCTATTCTTTCTGCTCCAGCTGGTTTGGTTTGTTCCACAGCTCTGCTGGCATGCCCTGCACACCCACCCCAGGGGACAGTCCCCACCAAACACTCCCCTGCTTTCTGGACAGCTGCCGCTTAAAGATTTAAAATACAACAAATAGTAAGTCATATCTATTAGCTGGCCTGACCAAGCACCTGTTCAGCACCATGGTGTTCCTGCAAATCACTCGCTCTTCCCACGCCACTGCAGAGGGAGTTACTTTCCCCAGAGGCACCAATGAAGTCCACTTACGAACACTCAGCCCCAGAGGAAAGAGAGCCCCACTCAGGCCAGCCTCAGCAATGGGACTGACCTCAAACCTCTGCACGTCTCTACAGCAGCCAGTTCCGGCATCCTTCTGGGATCCCAGCACTGTGTCAGTCCCCCCCTCCCCAGCAGCAGCAGTTCTAGATCTGAAGGTTGATGAAAGGGGCAAAGCCAACCACATCCTGCAGCAGAACGAGAGCCCTCTGCAGTGGAGGCTCCACATCCAGCTCCACCCCACGGCTTCGGAGGATGCTCAAGCTGGACTCAGCCACGTTGTGGCAATGCTTGACCTTCAGTGAGCGCAGCTTGGGACAGTACTCAGCCAGGACCCTGCCAAGAAAGACAGCATATACAAGTTGCAAGTCAGGACTCCTAAGTGCATCACTCACGCTCCTCTCTACTCCCAGCACCCTAGCGCTCGTGACTGTGCCACACATGCACCATCCTTTGGGGACAGCACCATGGTGGTATGAGATATGGGACATCTGGATTCCAGACCTATCCTCCATGATATACTGGTAAATTTGCTGTAAATAGCACACAGTGCTTCCCCTGAAGGGCCTGCTAGTGGCTTCTCTCCCTGACTAAGCTCTCATTGCTTTCAGCATGAAGAAATCTGACTTTCCTCTCTGGTTCTCTTCCTCTCCCCATCCCAGGTACCTGCCACCCCCCCTGGATCCCCATGCTGCTCAGTACCTGATGGAGTCATTCTTGACTCGTAGACACCCCGTGAGGTCCAAGTGCTCCAGCTCTGGGCAGCACTTGGCAGTCTCCTCAACTGCCACGTCGCCCACGTTGGCATTGACAGCCAGTGACAGAGACTTGAGCCTGCCACACTTCTGCACCAGGTAGCAGATGGCCTCGTCCTTCAGCTGGCGACAGGCCGTCAGGTCCACAGCCTCCAGCGCCTTGCAGTGGTCAGCCAGGCTGCGCAGGGACAGGCTGTCCACCCACTCACAGTGAGCCAGGGAGAGCTGGCGCAGGTTGGGGCAGCTCAGAGAGATGGCCACAAGCGCGTGGCGGCTGAGCTGGGCGCAGCCCTTCAGCTGGATCTGGTGCAGGTGGTGGTTCTGCCCAATGACCGGGAGCAGCTCCTGGTCCGTCAGCCAGTCGGAGCAGTTCTGGAGTGCCAGCTGCTGCAGAACTTCGTTGTCCTTCAACAGGTTAACAAAAGCGGCTCGAGGGATGGCAGGTCCAATCTGCGTGGGGAACCCAGGAACAATGAGGCATCCCCCCAGAGTTTCAGGTAAGCCTGGTCCTCACCAATACTCTCTCCCCTCCTCTCTTCTTCTGTGACAACAGTGACAAAAGCCATCCGCAGGGCAAACCCTACTATCAGACTTTGCTCACCTCATGCCAAGGCTACTGCCACAAGCTAGATGATACTCTGGTTTCTCCATCCCACGTCATCACTCCTGCACTTATATACTCATGATGAGCTCCACACCTCTGGTCTCCAAAAATCTCTTTGCTAGACCACTCTGTGTCCTCACAGAATAGCAGCTACTCCAGTCTTTCCCAATCCCAGGCAGTGGCTCCCAGGAATAGCACAAACCTTTCCTGAAGACCAAGCACCAAGAGTTAACCAAGAGTTACCTCCCATCAGACCCAACCTACTGCACAACTTTCGTGAGGACTGCACTCCAAAACTCTGAACTGCCATCCAGTGCCCATAACAGCCTGGGTGGAGTTTCCAGGCTTACTCCTCCCAGGGCCTCTTACTCAAGACATTGGCATTGCTGGGCCCTGAATCACTGCCTCTTCTCCCTAAGCCCATCTGTCCAGTTTGACACCTGAACTATTAACCAAGCTACCCTTCTTGCAAAGGGTTTCTTCTCCCCACATAGATGCTCCCCTGTTAGTTCCAGAGCAGTAGGACATCTGTGTCCTCCCCCAGCCTCAGAGCCATCCAATACCTGGCTTGAGTCAAAGCAGCGCATGTTGGCCAGGTACAACTGGATGAGAGACTGGAATGACTTGCTGACCCTCTGCAGGCTCAGGAGTTGCTGCAGTGGCAGATGACAGAGGATATGTGGAACCAAGATGTCTTCCCACGGCAGGTCCAGGAGGCATCCCCTGGTCGGGGTCACACTCATCATCAGACACCAGAGAGCCAGGCTACTGCAGGAGCCAGGCAAGATCAGCTCACACCTACTGCCGGATGCCTCTAGGAGTAACAGCCAGAAAAAAAGACTCGGGCTCAGCGACATTTCCCACAGTCAGCCCACAGGGAACACCCCTTGGCTAGCCATCAGCAGGGCACGTGCCTGCTGCCTGCATCACCACCTCCCCAGCCTGGGACGTTCCCCGCTCAGGCATCCGAGTCTACCTGCCCACAGTGCCCTCCAGGAGAGCTTGGGTGGGGCTTTCCCTCAGCTGCTGAAGGAGGCCCTGTCCCCCAGCAAAGCAGCAAGAAGCTGCTGCAGTGTTACCGCACCAGTTGCACAGTAGCTGTGCCCAGCGTTCATGTCCGAGCATCGCTCTACCTGTCAGCCAGTCCCCGCATCCATGCCGGCCCACTCGGGCACCCTGCAAGGGGGAGAGACCAGGCACGGGCCCATTCCTGGGGAGAAACAAGGCTCCGGGCTCCCCGTAGGGAGCCGCCCTCCGAGGAGCGGGCGTTCAGCGTCTCTGCGGAGATGAAGCCTCGGCCGCGAAGGGAAGGAGCAGAGGGGTGCCGGCGGCCCGAAGCCCACCGAGCCGCGCTTACACTCGGCCCCAGCAAGGTCCGCACTTGAGGGCGTCCTCACCCGAGGCCATTCCTGCCCCGCCGTCCCAAGGGGGCCTCGCTCGACCCCGGAGCCGCCCCCGGGCTGCCCCGCCGCCGCAGCGGGGCGGCCGCCAAAGCGCCGCCGGGACCAGGACACCATCCCGCTGCCCGTGCGCCGCGGCCAGGCGCCAGCCCAGCCCTGCCTTTCCCCAGCCCCCCGGTACCTGCGGCCCCGCCGGGGCTCCCCCGGCCGCTCCATCCGGCGCCGCACCCGCCCGGGACACCGGCGGCCACCCGTGACGTCACGGCGGCGGGCGGAAGTGCGCGCGCCCCGCCACCCCGCCCTCGGCCCCGCCCCCTGGCCGCGCCCCGGCGGCGGAGCGCGCTACCGGGACCGGCCCGGAGGCACCGCGCCGCGGCGGGGAGTGCCGGCGGGACGGCGGGCCACGCTGCTCACAGGTCCCACTGGTATCGCAGCGACTCCCACAGCTTGCTCCCAGCGGCGCGGCGCGCACACCGGCTCTGGCGGCCCAGCTCACGGGCGCACCCGCTCCCCCGACAGTGCCTGTCCCAGTTCCTCGGTTACCCCAGACCACCAGAGATCCCCACGGCCCCAGTTCCCCAGCGCGCTCCGGTGGCTGCAGCCCCGCAGCTACGCCGGTTCCCCAGAGCACACCGCCTGTCCCAGTTCCTCAGTTATCCCGTTTCCCCTGCGCACGCGAGATCCCAGCGCACACCAGCCGCTTCAGTTCCCCACGGCCTCAGTTCCACCGCTCAGCCCCGCAGCTGCCTAGATTCCCGGGCGCACACCGGCTGCCGCCGTTCCCCACAGCCCCGGTTCCCGGGCGCACACCGGCTGCCGCCGTTCCCCACGGCCCCGGTTCCCGGGCGCACACCGGCTGCCGCTGTTCCCCGGTCCCAGCGCACGCCCTGCCCCGGCGGGCGGGCGCGCATGCGCAGCGCGGCGCCGCTGTCCGTTCAGCACCACGCGGAGCCGGGACCCGCTGCTGCCGGTGAGCGACGGCCCCGCCAGACCCCTCCAGCCACCTGCCCGGCTCCGCGGCTCTCCCAGCGGGCTGTGACGCCCTTGCCCGCCCGCAGGAGTGGACGGATCCCCGGGAAAGGCCAATCCCTGGAGCTCACAGTTCTCATAACACCGGCAGCCACTGGGCCCCGCTCCTCCGCCGGTACCGGGCTGTCCCCGCCCCGGGGCTGCCCGCGGCCCACCGCTCCCAGCCCGCATCCTCCCACACTGCCACCGGCTCCTGGCGCTCCGCTCCCCCGCCGGTGCCCCACCTGCCTCCGCAGCCCCGGGGACAGGGCGGGGTCCCTCCCTTTTCCCGCAGCCCCCGCGGAGAAGCGGCCCGGGCTCCTGCCCGCGCAGTTGCCATAACGACCCCTTAGAAACGGATGCTGCTCCTTCCTCCCCGCTGTCGGTTTGCGGAGCGGGCACCGGCAGGCACCCGGTCCGCCTTGGTGCGGCACTCGCACACCACTCCTCCGAGCCACCGCAGGGCGTGTGACTCCATCGCTGTCTCGGGACTGAGACCTGCTGACTTGTGCAGCATAGCATCACCCTGCTGATTACTGCGGGCATAGAAACTATTAAAAAATCCACCTGGCAAAAGAGCAGGCCCTACAGACAGTAAACAAATCCTAAATCCCCGGTCTCAAGTTTCCTGGAAAGCAATGACCTGTCTGTGCACCCTGCTCTGCTCATTTCCTCAAAACGTAGAAGCTGGTTTGCAAAAAGGTCTTTTTTCCTCTGGAGGAAGCTACCCATCCTGTCTGCCCCAGGACACTTAGCACCTGCTCCTCAAGGATTCCAGTGGCTCTCTGAAGTGTATTTCTCATTCAAAGGACAAGTGACGCAGGGTTTTAAATTTTCTGTTGGAGTTAAGAATGCCCCTGGCCGTGTCCTGGGACAGCTCTTTCTTTCCCTGTGAACTTGATTTCCCACTGTGAAATTGAAAAGTGCCACCTGGAAGAGTCCCTTAATGTATAGAATCACTGGGCCTAATGGGCAGGAATGGTGGAAGCTGGACATGTGGCTGGTTATGGCCACTAAGGTTTACAAGTGCCCCAAGGGCCTGAGAGCTCCTGGCCTGTGAGGGGTTTGGCCAGTTGGCTGGCTACAGCTATTGAGATGTATGTGTGAGGTACTAGGAATTAAGGATACTTCCAAGCTATGAAATGTTCATATTGTTCTGGTTTTTTGTCCACAGGTTGTTTACAGACGCAGAAAGAGCATCAGAGACTGTTGGTGTATTGCAGAGGTGTGTGCTGAGACACAGCTTTACACCATCAGGATGTTCAGTGAACTCAGCAACCTAGGTCTACACCAATGGTAAGGATCTCAGACCAGCCCTGTTTTTGTGCTCATGTCTATCAAGTTTTCCTATATGCATAGCAGTTGTGAAATGACTGTACAGCACTGCAGTACAGGGATTGTGGGGTGTTATCCACTGTAGCTGTGTGGGGAAGGGACAGCCCAAAGCAGACAAGTTTGAAGATTGAGCACAGCTTTGTTTTGCTCTGCTCAATCAAAATTTGCAGAAAGCTTCTGCCTTTCTTTTGGAATATATTCTGCCAAAGTTTGGTCTGCATTTCTCTTGAGAGGTGTTCATAAGTCTCCTTTTTAAGCTTCAGTTGGATGCCCATTTTTAGTTGCTTCATAATACCTCAACCAGGTCTGCCAAAATAGCTTTCTGTGTTGGACCTGGTGAATGCTGGGCTATGACACCTGCAGTTCTTGCAAGACAGCCGAGGGAGTATATTGCACAGATTCCTTCAACATGCAGGCACGCTGTTCAGTTCCCTGGCACTCCTGTTATCCCTGTAGCCACTGATATCCTGTGGGAGAAAGCAGGGCTACTGCCTCAGGCCATGAGCTGATCCATAGTAATGAGCGACCAAGCTGAGCACCAGGGGAAGGAAGCAGATTAGCTCACACAACTGCTGCTGCTGCAGCTTTCTGGTACATTCCTTGGAAACATATGGTGCTGGCAGCTCACAGAACCAGGGTATGGCATCTTCAACCTCATGAACAGCCCCTGAAGTGAACAGAGACTTCAGTTGAGTGAACATCCCCTGAAGTAAACAGAGACTTCAGCCAGCTCCACTGTTGCAAGGCGGTGCTGATGCTCAGCTATACTTCTGAAGAGTCTAGAGAAGCAGTTTGGTCATCACCTCACCCTTTAGGAAGTGGAGATGAGATTTAGGAAACTGGGCCCTGAAGGAGGGGAAGTTTTGTAGTTAGAAGAGCTGGCCTCAAGCCAAGAACCCAAGGTTTTGGGGTTTTTTTTTCCCAGAGATGCTCCTGATTTTCTAGCTATAATGGGCAAGTCATCCCTCCTTATGCCTTTTGACTTTTCCCTTGTATTGAAAATTCCATTCCATTCCAATTGAAATATTTCCATGTCAGAGGTGTATTCAGAGATTGGCTGGGTTTCTGCAAGCCTGCTGGGGTTTCCAGAAGCTAGTGCTGTCCAAGAGTACAACTTATTTTTAGGAAATCAATATGATGCCAAGCCAACATTATCCCGATGTTCTAGGATAGACCTGTCACCTCGTATGATGGCTTGGCACCGTGCTGGCTAAACACCATTAGCCTTGCAAAGACTTTGGGGCCATTTTCTTTACAGTTTTCTACTAGTCTCAAGTGGGAGAAGAAACTTGTCAAGATTTTGTCAAGGACACCAGTAACTCTGCAGTATTCACTCCTCTTAGATGTGAGAGCTATGTGAATGCAATACCACAGAAGTTCAGTAAAGCCTCTCAACACTGTTTTTTCTTGGACTCTCACCAGGTTCTTTCAAAGGATCTGGCTCCATCTTTTCTCTGGCTGCAGGATAAGTCTGACAGCCCCCATCACTCTCAGGGTTGGACTGGAGCACAGCTGGACTTCTTGGTTGCATGGGAGAAGGTACTGAGCTCATAGGGTAAGCTCTGCTGTCAGTCAGTGCTCAGATTACACAGTGTAACCAGGCTCCATTTCTAAGCAGTGAAACAAGAACACATGGTGACTTCTGTTCAACTCTTCCTTATACATGCCACCTTCCTACTTCTTATTCAGAAAATAATTTGACTATATAGTCAGGGCTAAAAAAAAATAAACATAAGTCAAGCAAGACCAAGTTCTGAAGTCAAGGTTGAAAGAGGCTTATGCATGGGAAGCTCCCAGCAAAACAGAAATAGAGGACTGTTGTGCAGCATCCCACTCATGAATCCCCTGCATTCAAGCTTTCAGTGTGCCCTTTGAATTTGTCTCCACACATTTCCATGACAGCCATTTTGCTCTGTTTTCTGGCTATATTTGTAATTACTCCTCTATAACTGACCTTCAAGGCCTTTTACACAATCCTGGATGTGACTGTGTTCATCCTGTGCTGGGTCAGACTGTGTGCTGGGGCTTACTGTCTCTTTTCTACATAAAATACTCTGTATTCGTTGTTCTCAGTTCTCTTTACACCCTTTCACCTTTCCCCATGTGAATCTTGAGTCTGAAGGTATGGGTAAGGGATCACATCATATTGCTGCATAGATTAGCTGGAGAGCAGTCTGAAGGTCTGTGCTGCAGCACAAGCCTGTCCTGGGAGGCTACACCAGAGTACGGGTGATTTGGGTTGTTTCAGACTAAATTTGTCTCTTTGGTGCAGTGACTCACCATGGTGAGGTAGGTCTGGTGAATGACCTGCTGGCATCCAGGAAGCTCTGGCTTCACTGGAGAGCCCACCCCGCCACTCAGAAATCCCTTGCTTTCCTTCAAGACTATCTTTTCCTGAGATTCTTTTTACCAAGAGATACTCCCACACAATTGTTCCCCTAACTGCTGTGTAGGGAAATTATTTATGGCTCAAGCTGTGCTGAGGCCCCACCTCCCACGTCCCCAGGACAGGTTTTATCATGCTGTCATTTCTGCCTTCATCTTGACAGAGCAATGCTGGTGCAGGAGGAAGCCTGCTCCCTGTGCGGGTGCTGCCTGGGCTGGGACAGAGTCTGAGAGGATTTCTGTAACAGCAGGTGTGCCTGGGGCATTACAGAAATATTTTGTTACAGCTCATTCTGGGGCCCAGCACACAGTGTTTGCTACCATCTCTCTACAACTCCACTCTTCCGAGCCCCTGTTCCTCCTGCAAGAGGGAATGGCACAAGACAGGGAGCTGGGACACTGGGTAGGGCACTGGCAGAGGGGCAGGCAGCAGCTATCCCTCATGTAGAGTCCACATGGGCTCTTCTCTCTGGTAAGACATTTTGCAGTCTGTATCCTCTTCTAGAATGCCTTTCACCCTGAAAAATCCTGCCACAGTCCCACAGAGTGTCCCATGCAGAGGAGGTGCAAGAGGCACAGGACAGTGCTGGTTTTCTCTGCCCTGTTCCAGGTCTGGGTGGAAAGGGCTTCAGGAAGGATCTCCAGCACTGTCTTTTTCCCCTGACTAAGCCACAGAAGAGCATTTGTATAGGACTATCCAAGGGAGAATATTTTCACCATTTATCTTTAACCGCAAGTCTAGTGCAATAACAGATAAGTGCATCAGCCCATTAAAGACTTGGCTTGTGCTGCAATGGCTTCTGTAATATATGACTAGGATGTGGTTGGGTGTTGGCACTGGAGGTAAAGGGAATTAATTAGTGCCATGTAGTTATGCCTAGGCCCTGAGGGACATATGCAACCTAGCTGGTTGCCCTGGAGCCCTCAATGCAGAGGTGAGGGGCGTGCAGCTTCCCTTGCTTTCACTGGGGCTCATTGCCTGTGTGGCTGGAGTTGCTATTTCCATGATAGCCAGTTGGTTGAGAAGAGTCCATATGCCAATGGAGTGACGGTCCCCCTTGCAGGCCTGCGCTGTGCCCTGAGGCTACAGAACAGCCCCACTGATTTTGGCAGCAGTGAGGCAGAATATGCCCTTGCACCCCTTGCAATGCCTTTAGCACAAAGCACACCAGTGAGGAAATGGCTCTGACAACCCTCACTAAGCTCAGAGAAGCAGCCCTGGGGTGCACTACAGTGTTTACCCCAAGTGGAGCTGCAGCACCTTTCTAGAGACTGATCCATGTGCCTTATGGCAAGCTGAGTGTGAGTATCTCCTGGAGCCAGCTGGGGGAAAGAGCTCTTGTCTAACCGCTTTTCACCCAGATTTCATCTAGATCTGTACAGTTGTTTGGACACTATGACATGTCAGGTTGATCTCTTCCAAGCTGGAAGTTCATGGTTGTGCTGCCCTGATGATATCAAGACCCTTCTGCCTTTGGGAGGGAAAAGTGTATTGCAGACTTATGAAGATGACCAAGGACAGTGTTGGCAATAGTTATAAAACTTCTAGAAGCTTCCTTTTTCAGGACCTGGGAGGCTGAAAAAGATGACATGGAGTTGAGTGGACTCTAATACAGGAAGGATGTGGTACCTGCAGGCAAGGACTGGAGGTCCTGAAGTACCCAAATGATAGTAAAGAGGATTCCCAGTGCATGGTACTCCTATCTCTCTAGCTAAGCCCACTGGATTGGGGCTGGAAGCTGAATTGTGGGGGATACCTTGTCCCCTTCTGTCATCTGCCAGAGGGGTTTTCTGCTCCCTCATGTCCTGCATCAGCTAGGGAGGGATTCACAGCAGGAGGGATCAGGAGAGGCAGGGCTAAATCCTGAACAATCCTGATCTGAGTGAGGCTTATGTCAATGTTGGCCAGACCCATGTATGTGGACACATCTTTCATGAGTTTTAGGGCTATGGGAAGGTGAGTGGGATATGGAGCAAGACACTGTGGGGAGAGGAACAGCTACTGCTACAACAGGGAAAACACATGTTCTGGACAGAAATGTTTTCTGTGAATGATCTGGATCTCCAGCCAGGATGTCAGGAAAAGACATCTCTTACCTTCTGCAGCTCTCACCAGGGCTGCCTGCAGCTGCTGGGAAGGCACAGACATGCCTTGTCCTGGTATGGACACACTGGGAAAGCTCTGAGCCCTTCCACTTGGTTAAATTTGTCACTCTGGCTGTGGCTTAGAGAAAAGCCTTCCCCCTCCCCGCCCTTCTGCCATCAAGAAGCTGCTGAAGGAATCAGGTCGTTGATCCTTCAGCAGTGAGGCCCCTAATTAGCCAAGCTTCTTGGAGTCTGCCAGAAAAGCCGGTTGTGTCTAAGGCAGCTGAGTCCCATGGTCCTCAGTGTGGGGGAGAGAGGCCCCTCACAGGCAGGAGCCTGGAGAAGGAAGAAGAAAATGGCAGCACTTTGATGCATTAAATATGAGGAAAGCCTGCCCTGCCTGATGCTTTTTCTCTATGCCTGGGAGGGCAGAAGGAGACACGCTTTCTGGGTGACTGAGGGGGTAGGTGAGCTTGGAATTGGGCTTGCTGCAGGCATGGAAAGCAGCAAGGAGAGGCAGCTCTTCCCAAATTCTCTTGCAGATACGATGTGCACATGAAGCCCTAGCTCCCCTGGGCTTCTTGTCTCACACACATTTAATAATGATTGCCGGGCTGGGTAATAAAATGCTGTTTAATAGCAAATCGATCTGGCAACCTGTGAGGGCACAAAGTGCTGGCTGCCAGTCCAAGTGGCTGCCACACACAGACCCAGTGCACTGGCAGCATATGGGCCTGAAGCCCTGCCATAGCACCCCTCACCTTGGTACTCAGCTGTCCCATATGAGCTCACACATGCCACTAGTGCCAGTGGAGTCCCCATGCCAAGGCAGGAGACAAAGGACAGGCGATCCCCCCCCCCCCTTGTATCTAGAATAAAAGTGGTTTCCTGAGATTCATATGGCATTTACCATCCTTGGGGTGCCTAGTGACACGGTGATATCAAGTTCCTGGTGGTCTGAGACACCTTGGCATCCCTGGCTGTAGTGTGCTTGGGGTGGTGACCTTTGGAGAGGTAAGTCCCTGGCACAGAACCTGTCCTCTACAGCAAGGACTTGCTGATGTTGGTTGGTAGCCTGGACTGCATAGCAGCTTTTGTCTTCTCATCCTCGTGGTTGTTAAGCAATGGTGGGGCGCAGGGGAGCCTGTACCCTTTGGCATAGGGCACAAAGCACAGAACGTGCATGCTCACGCATCGACACGTGCCAGTGGTCAGTTGCATACAGCTGAGCAGGGGCTGGCTGTTCACATTGATGTGCACGCTGCTGAACGGAGAAATGGACACCAGGACACGGGGACGTGAGCGGCGCGGCATTGGAGCAGACACACCGGCATCCGGGATCGCGCTGCCAGTGCAGGAGACCAGGCTCGCACTGGCACAGGGGGTGTGCACACCGGGACCTGAGCATGTGGAGGATGCTACACGGGTGGGGGACCCGCCGGCCTGCCCACACATGGGGACAGGCACCCGGTGTGAATTCGGCCGCTCCTCGTGTGCCCGTGCCACCGAGTGGGGCGGGGCGCGGCGCCCGGCGGGGTTTCGCATTGGCTGCCGTGGCTGTCAGCGGGGCGGAGTGACAGGCCCGGGCCGGGATTAGCGCGGCGGGGAGCGCCGGGTTGCGGCCGGTGGCACCGCGCTGCACCGTATCGTACCGAGCTGTACCGAGCTGTACCGTACTGAACCGCGGCACGCCCGACGGGGCGGGCCGGGCCGGGCCGGGCCGCGCCGTGCCGGCCGCAGCGCGGAGGAGCGGCGCGGAGGATGCGGTGGCGGCGGCGGCACTGCCGGTGAGATGCGGGGCGCGGAGCGGGGCGGGGCGCAGCGGGGACCGGAGGCCGAAACGGGGCGTCGGGGGAGCGGGGAAAGTTGCAGCAGTTGTTGCAGGGACCGGGGCGTCTCTGCGCCTTCCTGGCGGCGGTGACCGGCGGGCGGCGGCACGGGGCTGCGCTGGCCGCGGCGGGGCCGAGACCCGCTCCAGCCCCGGTGTGCCGGTGCTGCGGGAAGGGCGCGGGGCCGATGCCCAGGCAGGGACATCGCGGCGGGCAGCTCCGCCAGCCCCCCTGGCCGGGGGTGCTCCCTCCTCATCCGGATGGATGTCACATCCACTCAGGGCTGATCCCGCCGAACGGGAGGTGCCGGGTGAGGGAAGCCGGGCAGGGGGGGCCGGGGGGTGAAGACCATGTTCAGCCTCAGCTCCAAGGTGGGGACCCGTCCCCTGCCTAGACACCACAGCTGAAAGAGGTCACCTGTTTGCCCACAGTCTCAGGGCCTCCAGACATCCCGCTTCGGTCACTACTTCATCCCCTCAAACTGCTCTGTCCCTTCGGAGAGCACAGTCATCTCCCAGATGCCCTAGCCCCCTCAGGTAGCCCAACAGCCACAGCCTAGTTTCCCCCATTCCCTGCCATGGGTTCCATGTCCAGCACACAAATACTGCCCATCGTGTGAATTTAATCCCCAGCCCTTCGCTTCTTGCCTCTCTCCCATCTCTGCCATTCTTCGCCCAATCTCTTCTCACCTTCCCCCAGTTCCTACGCCTTGTCCCCACACTCCCGTGGCGTGGGTGTGTGCTTCCCCCGCAGCGTAAGCAGTTCCTGCTGCCTGCTGCCTTCGCTCCGCATCGCCCCATTCCGCCAGGCAAGAGCTTATATGGGGAGCAGCCATGCCCTGTTGCACTGGGTATGGCTCAAAGCAATACCCAGGAAGCATTCCTGGACATTTGCTTGCCCCTTAAGAAGGGACAGCCAGGAGGAATAAGTTCTTTGTGAGATGTTTTCTTGAATAAATTTAATCCCCCAAAGATGTGCAGCCCCTGGCTATCACACTGCAGCTCCTGAGTTTTTATCTTTGAATGCGTGCCCAGGGTTGCCCAGGCAGACACCCTGTGAGATTTTCTTTGCAAAACTTCTCCTGCCATTAAGAAGTGGGAGCAGCAAAGTTTTCTCCAGCCCACCAGTGCTTTACAGCCCAACCCATTCATCACAGTGATTTAAGGAGCATCCTTTTTATTCACAATTGAAATCAGCGAGCAGGAAGCTGTAGATCATTCATTCCATCATTAGTTTTTCATCTCAGTTGCATTTGTGTTTTTTACCTTTCATTATTAAAGAAAAGCTCACTCCACTGCATGGTGTAGCGATCCAGCTTTGGTGGGTCAAAGGCAAGCATGACCTTTACTTTAAATTTGATAATTCTGCTTTAATAACCAGGAGGACATTCTGCTTATCCCATTTATTCTAGTAGTAACTCACATGTTTTGGGATAGGCTGGTTTTTGTAGATTTGTTATGTTACAGAGAAAACAAACTATTCCTAGAGATAAGTTTTTTCCTTGGCATATGTCTTAGTCTGCATTGAGATAAAAAGTAGAATTTCATTTGCAATATATAAACCCTGCATTTTTATTATTATGCAGTTAACTTCAGCAACCTTGAATGTGAACGAAACCATAACAGGAGAAAAATATTGTAAAAATAGTACATAATAAATTAATCAGCAGAATAAAAATTGCAGTGACTGAATTAGAGATTGCTGTTGCTCAGCAAGACAGATTTTTTTCATCAGTGTGATAGGGCAGATAAATGGGTGCCTACCCTGCAGATGTGGTTTGGGTTATTTCATTAATAGTTTTGTCTGTGCATCTCTGGAGCCTAAACACTTGAAAATTCAGTCCCTTAGGAATTTAATCCTGTCTGGTTTGCACTTGGAAACAGGGAGAAGAAAATCATACTTTCCTGTTTGCAGCTGGTATATGGTTTCTCACTTTCAAATGATGAAAGTGAGGAACTCAGTATCTTGGCATCTGTCAGAAGGCACAAGCAGCCAAGGCAGAGTCTTCTCTGCACATTAGGAATTCGAAGAAACTCAGGGAAGGATAAGTACAAGTTTTAGCTCCGCTGGGAGAAAGAAAAATGTCAGCAGCCCTGCCAGTGAGGTTGATGGGGGCTCCGGGTCCTGCTTTTCCCTGCAGCCACCCACCTGCTGCTGTGGAGTGGCTGGTCTCAGCTCCGGGTATACGGTCTCTGGGCAGAGACAGGCAGGCAAGTGAGCGGTGTGCAGGGCAGGCTTGCTGTGTTCCCCCAGGCTGGGATTGTCTGCTGCCACTGCTTTTTGAATCTACTGGTGTTGACAGCTCTGTCTGCGCCATCAGTAGTGGCTGTGACATGTGTTGGTGTGACACAGTTTAAACCCGGGCTGACCTCCAAAGACAGAGGCTCCTTGCCCTTGCTGCTCATATTAAACTCCTTGAGCAAGTATAATTGGAAGATGTCTCAGGGATACAGTAGATACTTCCCTCCCTCCCCCCCGCCCCTTACTTTACTAGGCTGTAGGCTGTGAGTAGTAAATATATTCAGCCTAAAGCAGAATGAATGGAATCCATTTTATGGTGCATTCTCTTGCAATGTGTAGGGTGCTGAACTGGGGGGAAAGTGCTTGAGCATCCTGGCACCCTGGGGAGAAAGCAAACATTCTGTGTGCCTGGCGACAAAGCAAAGGGCTGCCAGCATCTCTGCAATGGTGCTGGTGTATACCCTTGATGAACCTTGCCTGCTTCTTGCAGTAGGAGAGGATTTGCTGGGGGCTGTCTCACCTGGCACATATCTATCTTCTGCCATGAGCGCAGGGCACATTTGGCCTGTCCTCCCCATGGCCCCAGACTCTTTTTCATTCCTTCCCTTCCCTTCCCTAACCAGCTCTTTGTCTTGTTTCAGAGCTGCCTGAGGATGCATCGCCTCTTGTCTCAGACATCTCAGGGGTGCTGGGAAGCTGCCTTGCTGTGCCTGTGCCACCCTGCTGGGCTCCGGACTTGACACCTCTGTGCCCTCTCCTGGCAGGATGGCCCAAGCAGGGGCACCTGTCCGCTTCCACGCCGAGGAGGGCTGCACTGCCTCTCCCCCGCCCTTTGCCCACAGGGTGAACCGGAGGCCCTGGCTGGCGGGGGGAAGCCCCGAGGCTGGGCGGTGCAGCCCCCCAGCCTGCCTCACCCCCAACCTCAACGCCGGCCGCCTCCACCTGCTGCGCAAGGGCCTGGCACCCGATGCCCGCCGCTGCCCCCTCGGCCTCTACAACAGCACTGGCTCCTTGGCCCGCAGGCCGGCTGAGGCAGCGCCCTTTGGCAGCGGGAGCTGCCCAGGCACGGGGCGACTGACTGCCCCCTGCACCCCCCGGTGGGGCCGGCCCAGCCCAGCCGTCGCCTCTCTGGGCAGCCGCAGTCCGCCAGCCCCAGAGGGACACAGCTCTGTGGTCACCTTCCGCTTCATTGAGAAGGCCAGTGTGCGGACGCTGGGCTGCCCGACAACCCCCCATCTCCGCTGGGAGAATGGCCCCCACAGCCTCAGCCGCAGTCTGGAGCTCGGTGGGGACGTGGGATCCCTCCAGCCCCAGCCCCTGCCCCAGGAGCGGCTCCTGCAGACGATGAAGCTGGAGGCCTCCGCGTCTGACCCACTTCTGGCTGGGGGCAGGACTCCAGGGGGGACACGTCCCTGTGGGAAGGAGTTCTGTGCCCTTGACACCAGCTGCCTCTGCCGATCCCTAACCAATGGGCTGCCAGAGGAGTTCCCCAGCCTCGCCAGGAGTCCCCTGAAGCCAGAGCCCCGACATCAGGTAGGTACCAGGTTGTCCTACACTGGGCATGGGCTCTGCCCTGGGGATACATTGTCCACTCATTGCTCTCCTCTCTGCAGGGCAGCACCGGGCTGTATCCCCGGCAGAGCTCTGCCCATGCCCAGCGCATTGCCAAAGCCAAGTGGGAATTCTTCTACGGCTCCTCAGATACCCCAAAGACAGGTAAGAAGTTGCAGGTGGATGCCATCCGGTTGGCCCACCCCTCCTTTTAAGTCTGGATTGTTGGCAGGACTCGCACTAGGGCTGCCCATCCCTTGGGTCTTCTCAGTGCCCAGCAAAGAGCTGAGATCCCCCCAAGACCGGCCAGCCTATATCCTTCTGGGGTCAGATCACATGTGTGCCAACATCCCTGCAAAGTCCCTTGTGACTATGCAAAAGAGATGACAAAGAGCCCCTGGCTGCCTCTGCAGAAGAGCTTTTGGTTTTAGATGGGGTCTCAGGGCTGGCTAGAGATGCACTAGCACTGACAGCCTGTCCCTGCCTCTTGCACTCCTTCTCTTTCTGCCACCTCTTCACTGTTGCCCCGTGTCCCTTAACACAGTAGAGTCACTGTTCCTGGAGGTGTTCAAGAAACAACTGTAATGGCACTTAGTGCTATGGTTTTGTTGACATGGTGGTGTTTGGTCAAAGGTTGGATTTGACCATCTTGGAGGTCTTTTCCAAGTTTAATGATTCCATGACATATGACCACACTCTCAGGGCTGGGGGGTATGTGTTTGTTTCTGTGTGTGTGTGTGTGTGTGTGTGTGTGATGTTGTACTCAGAGCTCCCCATTGCAGCTCCCCATAGTTCTGAATGCTTGGGCCTTCCTTGCAGGCTCCTCTGCCCCTGACTCTGCTCCCCTGGCTGAACTCCCCCAGAAGTCTGTCTCCCCTCTGCCAGCCAAGCCACCAGGGCTGGTACCTGAGCACAGTCTGAGCCATGTGGAGGTGGAGATAGAAGTGTCTCCTTTGAGCAGCCAGAAGCCAGGCTCCTGTGAAACTGGGATTATAAGGAGGACAGTGAAGTACTCTGAAACAGACCTGGACACTGTGCCACTGAGATGCTATCGTGAAACCAACATCGATGACATCCTGGCCGAGAAGGAGGAGGTGGATTCAGCAATTGAGAGCCAAAAGGACAGTGAGAGCAACCCAAGTTTTGTGGGCACGCCAGGCAGGAGGAACAGCACACCAGAGGAGCCACCTGCCCCAGCTACCAGCTGCTCCAAGGATGGGCTGCAGAACAGGGATGTGTACGAGGATGATGAGGTGTTTGAGGCAATGAGGAAGGAAAACAGGGAAAGGTGAGTCTCCATGTGCAAAGGCAAAAACTCCTGTCACCCTTGTTATTGTACCCTGCATGGCAAAACAAGCTCTGCTGAAGTGTCTTAGCCAAAAATCCCAGTAGCAAATCGTGTGTGAAGGTGAGATGGGGTCCTGGATCACATCAGAGGGATTGGTGCTGGGGCTAGGGGCAGGACTGGGAAGGGGCCCTCACTGCCCTGTGGAATGAGTAAGCCAGCACAGGGATCCAGCGCTGGGAGCTGTGCCATGGGCCTCACTCACCTGGGGTGAGCCCTGGAGCTCAGGTTGCCCAGCTGAGTTGAAGTTCCCAGCATGAATCCTGCCAGGTCAACTACATCCTGCCACAGTGCTGCCAGCTGTTGGGGTGACAGTGTCAGGACACCAGAGCACAGGTTGTGTCCTGGAGCTACTCTGGGCTGCCAGGTGCTGCTGGGCTGTCCTTCTCCCCACAGATGACTGTGCTTCAGCAGTGGGAGCAGTTCCATTTGCTCAGCCTCATAAGGTATTTGCCATTTTCAGGAAAGCGTAGGGGATACGTTGGGATCAAAAAAGCATTTTGTTGTCTTCTGTGTCATTTTTCATGTGTGGCAAAACATCCTGTGCTGGGAGGCTGATGGAGTGGGTGGCATGAAGATTATCATTCAGTTGCCTACCTATGGGCAGTAAGTGTGCTCCCAGCTGCTGTCTGCCCTGTGCCAGACACTGGCAATTAGCACATATGGGAGATGGCATTTTGGCTTGGTGGCATGAAACTCTGCCCATGGAGTTTCTGCTGGAGTGGTAGTTTGACCATGAGAAGTGATGGGCATCATCAGATCCTGGGCACTGTGTGAGACAGCCAGCTGGAGGGGAAAGGCCCTGTGCAGGAATGTTCTGACATGTGTATTTTCAAGTGAGTCAGTTGAGTCAATTGAGTGAGGTGAGGATGTTCAGCATCATCAGCAAATGCTCCATAGAGTAGGGACAGGTCTCATCTGGGCAGTGCAAAACTAGGGTGATGCCTGGAATGCCGCATGAACTCACCTAGCTGTGCAGAAGGTAAGTGGGGAGCATTTAAGTGGAAGGAAAGGAAAAGGGAGGTTTTGATGTCAGCACAAATTAAAAATAATGAAATTAATAATACATTAATACAGAAGTGCCCCTGCACTGGGAAGGAAAAGAATGAAAGTGCTGAGCTAACAAAGAGGAAAGGTGCACATCTCAAGAGGAGCTGAACTCCTGTCAGTTTGTCCAGCCCTTGCATCTCTATTGGAGGGGTCAAATACATGCCAGTGACCCTGTCCTCAAAAATTTGGGTTCTAGAGAAAAGCTGAAAATAAGCCATTTGTAATGTGGCTTTTTGTTTTTCCAAATGGATGTTTGAGTGAGGTGTAAAGTTATTGCAAGTTCTTCAATTTGCTGTAACAGTTTTTTTGCAGTGTTATTTTGTTTCCAAATATCTTTGAGGCCACTGTGAGTTTTATGAGCTGTAAGCCTAGACTAGTTTTTTGTCCTCTGAGACAACCTACTGTAGCTCCCCAGCCAGTGCTGAAAGCTTGAATGTGTCCTTAAAGAACCACTGTTCCTCCTAAAAGATGGTGCTCCCAGTATAATTTCCATTGTATGTATGGGGGTGTCATGTTCATTTGGCACAGCTTCTTTGTAGACCAGTTATTTTTTAACCCTGCAGCCTCCTGAATATTCCCCTGGTAAGTGGAGACCCTGTAGACAGTGCCTTGAAAATCACGAAACTCAAATTGCAAGCTTGTTCAGCCTCTGCATCACAGCCCTGGGTTTTTGCTTACACACTGTTTTGAGCTCTGCAGCTGCAGTCCTTATCCCTGTTTACCAGTCACCAGTATTGTTGTTTTCTTCTTCAAGCTTTCTGCTTTGCCTGCTCACAGGAGGGGTGAATTTGGAGGGATGAAGAAGCTACCCTGGCTTCTTGGACCTGGCACCATTCTGCTGCTGCAGGAGCTGCTGAACCCCACACCTGTCCTGGTTGCTGGGAAGGACCAGCCCTACAAAACTACTGAATGCTTTTTGATGCTGATTTTCAGCTTTTAGACATGTACATCCCTTTGAAAATCTAGCTGTAAGGGTTTAGCACCTTCTGCAAGGGGGCCTTTGGCTTGGTACTACCTTGTTGTGCTTCATATTCTGGCCAAAGTTCAGAATCCTCTTTTGTAATTTACCCTCCCAAAATAAGAGAGCATGCCAACAGAAAAAAAAAATCTACATCAAATCAAACAAGACATGAAAAGTGAGGTTGAAAGAAAGGTTGTCTTCTTTCAGCAAATCTGCTTCCTGAATATATTCAGTTATGTCTACTGACTCTAATGAATAGTCTAAGCCTACTGTCTTTGTTCCTATTAATCCAAGAGAGCTGAGACCTGTCAGTGAGAGCAGGCTCAATTCCCTTCCTCCCTGAGCATCAGCAGACATGCTAGCTAAGCTATAGAAAGAGCCTGGTTTGGCCCTCAGCAAGTGTGCCTTGGGCTGATAAGAGAGAAGAGGCTTTGCTAGGGAATACTCTGCTCCCCTGAGAGCACAGAGGGCTGATGGGAGGCAGTGATGCCTTTTCTCCCTGCAAGCCTTGCCTAGAAAAGCCCTTAGATGCTGCTTGGGAAGCCTTTCCAGAGCCTTTCTGCTTGCTGCTTGTTGGCAAGAAAATAGCCACAGGCAAGCCTGGGTTATGGTCTCAATTTCATCAAATGCTTAAACACATCCTTAACCTGCATCAAGCCTCTGCTGTGTTGTCTGAGAGCCCAGAGTGGCCACAGAGCCACAGCTCAGGGTGATGCTCCTGGATGCAGCACTGGGCTCAGGCTGCAGAGGGGATGCTCAGAGTGATGCTGGCAGGGGCATGTCAATGAGCAGGGGAGGAGTCTGCAGCTCTTGTGGGTGAGAAGGGGACAGCATGACAGCGTGATGTGGCAGGGGAGTGTGGACAGTCAGGGGAGACTGCAGTGCCTGTGATCAGTACCTGTACCTAAGCATGGGACAGAGTGAGGACACTGAGCCCTAAGAGCAGGTTGCTGCCACGCTGAAGGAGTAATGCAAAGGAGCCTGGGGGGACTGCAAGGAGCTGCTGAGACAGGTCTCTGCAAGAACGTTGTTGAGAGAGGAATAAAGCCAGGGGCTGCTGGACAGTGCTGAACAGTCCCACTTTCTTTGAACTGAGCTGGGATCCTCACACAGCAATATGCCTGTGCAGGCTGGAGGAGCCTGGACCTGGAGGATTGGGGCATGTTGAGTCAGGGGTCTGGAGGGCCACAGGAGCATTTAGCAAAGAGATACAACCACTGCGGGCCAGAGATTTTCCCCTTTTCTTCCCCCCTGCCGAGGATGGCATGTCTCTGCAGCACCATGTGTCTGGAGGCAGGGAGAGTGGGGAGAGTCCTTTCCCCTCCATCAGCCATCACATACATCACAAACCCAGTTGCTCAGATCCAATACCTAGAGCTTTGCCTGAGGTGCTGTTGGCTCCTGAATCCTCTTCCCTTCCAAGTCTGCCTGGCCCTCTCCTAAGGAAGGATCACTGCCTCTCCTGCACCAGCTCAAGGCTGGAAACCTATTTGCTTTCCTGCTGCCTGTCACCCTTGCACAGATGCTTGATTACAGCTTCTGCATCTCCTTCTTTCCTCTGCTCCTCTCAGCTGGGTTTGTCTGGCTTGGTCTCAGTGCAGTGACCCTTCTTGGGGGACCAGGGCAGAGAGTGGAAGAGCTGGGCAGTGCAGCAGGGGCTAATGGAACACCTGGGTCTGAGCAGGCAATATTGCTCCCATGCTGCTGCAGCTACATCCTTGAACTGGATGGCTTTGTGCTTGATATTTTGGGGTGAAGATATTGTTTCCAGAGCTTGGATGGCGTGGATAAACCCAGCCATGGTTTTTCTGTGGCTTGGTGGCAATATACTTGATCACAAAAATGAGCCCACCTTCCTCTCCTGGAAAAAAAGATACCTTCCAATCTGCTGGTATTGTCTTCCCTGGCACAGTTTTCACCCTCCTCATGGATTTGAAGTGCCAAATGATCAACAGCATTAGCTTGGTTTAGTAGCATGGAGCTGGGTGGGAAGGATGGAGAATGCACATTTGCATCTGTAAAGCACATCTGCAGATACTAAAGAGGTCTCTTCTGCCTTGTCCTCACCAAAAGCTACTTCAGAAGTGGCTGCTCCTGGTGCTCCTACAGGGACCGTGAGTGTCACATGGTGCTGCACAGCCAGGGAAACACTGATGGATGAGTGAGATCAGCCTGCACCCTGCCTTTCTTACCTGTGTCTGGCTTCACTGCACTCCCCTTGAAACCAACTGGCACTCTGGGGGAGTCAAGCTGCCAGCTCTTGGCCTACTGAAGTAATTGGGGTGAGATTTTTGAGTGGCATGTGAAGGCTAATGAATGGAAATAATTTGGTGTGTGTTACAGCAACTCATCTTCTGAGCCCTCTGTAGGAAGCTGTTTGTTCATAACAAATGTTATGACAGGCTGGAGCAGTTCCTCTCCTTTAATCAGAGGAGAGAATGGCATAAGAAATGCTTTTCTTCTGCTTTAATAAAATGATAGCAGCTTATGAGTAAAGTAGGCTTTTAGGGCTGTGTTTGTGCTTGTACTGCTGAAGCACTGATGTTCCCTGGGCTGGAAACCTCCATGTTGTCATGTGCTTAGGTAGGTGGGCAGGCTGTACTTCACCTCATTTATAGGACAAAACACTCAGGGCTTCAGGGTTTAGAAACTTCTGTGTTGGGCTGGACCAAGACCAGCACTGGAGACAGGCTGGGCCTTTCTGTGGGGCTGGTCCCTGACAAGATGATGAGCTAGGATCAATCATGACCTCTAGAACATGGGTGAGCTCAGATCCCCAAGCCCAGAGATGGGTGTGAGGCTCCCTGTGTGCTGCCTGAGGAAACCTGGAGGTCAGTATCACTGTGTGCTCAGTCACACATGTCTCCTGGGACTCAACATCACCTTGTGGAAACAGCCAGCAGACCCTGCAGGTGAGTGTTGGTCATGCTCTGAGCACAGTGCTCAGTGACCACAGTGCAGTGTTCATGGAGGAAAGTGTCATGGTGTCCTGAGCAGCTTCAGGAGGAGCCTTCTTGGTGATAGAATGTTCATGAAGGCTCATGAAAAATTCAGCCACTTCCAGATTTGGTTGGAAATGGAGCTGAACCACATCCTGCTTCTAGTACTTGAGCCCTTTATTGGATCTAAGCTCAAGTCAAGTGATTGGGAGCAGTAGCCATCTCATAAGCTTCTTATGAGGATGAGCCACTAAAGGAACAAAAGTCTGTGGTGCATTAAAGGAGAAGCATATGTCTGGAGGGAGGCCAGCCCAGTCCTGCTTCCCATGGTGTCTTGGGCAGGCGAAGCAGTTCCTTGGTGGTCTACAGATGTTCAGAAGAGATTTCTACCCTTCTCATTTTCCTTTTGAAGCAGTTTGTGGGCTTTTGTTTTGGGGTTTTGATCCCTTGCTCTTCAATGATCAGTTCTTCTCACTTTCTTTCCCTCTAGGATCATGGACCGAGACACACAAGGTATGCTCAAGTCTCCGGTGCCCTTCCTTCTAGGGCACAGCCTCTCCAAGGATGGCATGGACTCTTTCAGCAAACATTTTGAGACCATCATGGAGTCCCATCGAGCCAAAGGCACATCTTACACCAGCCTGGATTCCATTGACATCCTTTCTTCCCCAGCCCGTACCCATGGGACCTTTTTCAATTTTGACCTCCCAACCCTCACCCCAGAAATACAGGGAAAAATCCGAGACAGCGCCAAGGTGATTGAGGAGAACTTTGCTCCTCTGGCTCACTTAGAGCCAGACTCTGGGACCAGTTCGGCCACAGATGCCCCCTGGACAGAGAGGGAGGAGCAGCAGGGGAAACGAAGGAAGGGCACTCAGCACAGCCCTTGCCACTCAGAGGACAGCTTTGGCACTCCCTTGGCCTCCAACACAAGGTGAGTGACCAAAGTTGCTTGCTGTCCAGCTGGGCCACTAAGGCTTGAGGTGGAATCTAATGCTCTGAGGTCTGATTTACAGCCAGAGCCTAACTTGTGTTGCTGGGGAAGGGGCAGGACTGTGTGTGCTAGATTTTCTGGGCAGTGGCTGATCAGGCCAGTGATCATCATGGTATTGTGGTAGGTGTGTTGATGGGAGCACAGCTCCTTTTCCATCTTTGTCAGCTTTGTAGGTACTGGAAGACTGTGAGGTTTCCTTCAGCCAAGCAAGCAGGGAATGCCATAACTACAGTCCTGTGGTGGTCTTCATTGCAAGGCAGCCCAGTATCTGGGATGGTATGGGGAGAGGCCAGTGTGAAGTTGACTACCAGTAGAAATTTGACAATGTTTACCTGCTGTGGACTTTGTTCCTTGCCATCTGCACTTGTTTCTTAAAGGCAGGAGCCCCATGGTCTTCTGCCTGTTGTTCTGGCTTCCTGAACCTACCTAGCCTTGTTTATGTTGGAAGATGGAGGGCAGAGATGAGCATTCTGAAACCCTCATCCACTTTCCAGGCTTTGGTCTTTTCCACCCCAAACCTCTGTCACTTCCAGTCATAGTCTGTGCCAGCTCTGTAGGCTCAGCTTAGGGTAGTCAGGTGGAGATATAAGCTGTGTCTTCTCCAGTGTCTGCAGTCAAGAGAGGAGAGTGGGATATTGCATCAGCTCTGTGGCCCTTGGGTCAGTCCAAGGGCCTTTTGGGGCAGAGAGAAGCTGGGTCCCTACCTTTGGGACACTGAAGCCAGAGATATGGTAGCACAGAGGTCTGACAAAATTTGTGCAGTAAAACTGGTCATGCCTGGGAGCCCCATGGCAGTGAAGGGTGACAGTATCCAGCCGTGATCAGTGCTTCTCTGCAGGAAGAATTGGCTTCCTATTCCTGTGCCAAGGCAAGGCACTGAAACACAGCACCCTGGAGAAACCAAAAGGACAGTATCTGACTGTCCATGGGATACCATTGTACCACAGCACGGCAATGCAGGGGCACAGGCAGGTGGGAGGGTGCAGAGACACAGCTGGCAGCAGGAGCAGCAATGAGGTGGCTTAATAGAGATTATTCCTCACTGGTTTATAGTCAGTGGAGCACAGAGCCTGCTGGCAGTGCCAAGGATGTTGTGGCTCTGTTCTCCCCTCCTAGGTCAGGTTTCAGAACAGTGCTGGCCTGCAACACAGGCCATGTGTATCCCCCAAACTGCCCTAGATCTTTGCTGAGCCCACCTTTGCTGAGCCTCTTGTCATCTCCTCTTCCAGCAGGAGTACCTCTGCTTTGGTGACAGAGGAGCACGGGGGGAATGCAGCTGCAGTCTCCACTGTGCTCCCTGGCCTGAGGAATCCAAGGCCTGAGCTTCCCATAGCACCATAACTGCTAGTCTCACCTTCTGTTACACATGCATGCAGAGTCCCCAAGCAACTACCTTTTCCTGCTTGGAAATTATTCCCTTGGTTATCAGTAGGTCCCTGCACAGCATTTTTTTTTTTGTCCCGCTCAGATCCTGTTTCTTGCCCATGTCCTGGACTGTTCTGATCTGCCATGCTGCCCTGCAGCTGGTGAGCAGGTGCCCTGGCTCCAGTGGTGGTCTGAAGCAGAGACTGCAGAAAAGACAGTGAGAAATGAGGTGTGGAGGAGCAGGGCCCTGCTGCAGGCTCCCAGAAGGGAGCAGTCCAGCTCTTTGCTCCCCAGCATGGAGTGAGCCTCCCCTCACAGTCCCACAGGCAACAGTGGACAGAGAGGCAGGTGTGGTTGGAATCTGCCATCTGCTGCAGAGGAAAGGAGAGGAGACTGGGGCTGGGAGCAGGAACTCGGTTGGGAAGAAGTGAAGTCATGTGTGACTAGGGTCTGAGACAGCCCATCATATCCTCAGGAGGCAGGGGTTTCTGGCAAGGGAGAGATCCAAGAAGTTTCCTCTTCCCAATTCACTGGTGCTACCAACTTTCTGGACTCTCAGTGGAGCTGACCATGAAGCTGAAAATTCCCAGGCAGTTTGAGGAAGAAGTGGCTGGGCTGATTGCTCAGAGGTTCTCATGAACTGGAACCAGCAGATCCTGATGCCTGGCAGGGCTGATCCGATCGAGCAGAGCTTATCCTTATAATTCTCCCACTAAGGGGTACTCAATGGAAATTGATGAGGAAAGGAGTTAGGGAACCTCTGCAGTCACCACAGAGCATCAGCACCTGTGCCATCAGGGCCAGAGCACGGCATTCACCACTGTCCATGGTCACAAGCAGTACAGGCTGACTGCCACCAGCACAGGTAGACTGGAGGAATGTAAATGGGCAACCTGCATCTCTCTGGGGATGCAAGACCCCTGAAATCCAGCTGCCTAACTTCCCTGCAATCCCACTCTTCTGGAGCCAGCCTTGGCTCCGTGCCGGTCCCTGATGTTTGTCCGCGGAGGGAAGAGACGTGACCCGCGCCCCGAGCGAGGCAGGTTCTGCTGGGACCTCATCGGGGCTGGCCCGCGGTGGGACAGAAAGAAGGGTAGGCGGGAGAAGCAACATCAAAGGTGGGGCTGCAAACCGCCCGGTGAAAAGGGCCAGACGCCCGGCGGGGCAGCACGCCCCGAGCCTCGCTAGAGGGAGAGCTCAGCCCTGGAGCTGCGGCTGGGTGGGAGGAGCGGGGAGCCCGTGGGGCTGGCAGCGCCCCGGGCGGAGGATGCGCCGGGAGTCGGAGCTGCGTCCCTGCCAGAGCGCGGCTGCTGCCGTGTGCCGAGCACGGGGCCTGCCAGCCGGCTCCGCTGCCTTCCTTTATAAGGGCCTTTTGTTACTGCAGCGGTCGGGGCCCCTCCCCTCCCAGAGCCAGCGCGGGTCTCTCAGATGACCTGAGCTCCCAGGTAGCACTGGGCAAACTGGTGAGGATGCCTTGAAAAGCTGTGCCCAGTTTGGGGCCCCGTGGGGTGGATCCGGAGTGTGATGCAGGAGGTTGAGGCTGAGAGCTGAGCAGAGGAAGGTGGACGTTGAGGAAAGGATGAAGATAGGGTAAGGGAGGTAAGGGGTGGGCTGGGGTGATAGCACAGTAGGGAGACAAGGCTAGGGTGCAGGATGAAGAGGTCTCCCCACAAGCATTGACACAGCAAGAAATAAAGGACAAGCCTGTGGGCAATTTTCTCCTATGCAAGCCATGTCAAGCCATGAAGAGCAGCAGAAGCCAGGACATAGAACACATCAGCCCACCACGGCATAAAAGGCAGTGGATCCCAGGGATGGCAGGTCTGCCCGCAGTGGCATGAGCAGCAGCACATGCCTGTGGGATGCAGCCCTGTGTGTCAGGCATTAATTCCAGCTCTCAGATCTGACTCAGAGCCCCATGGCTGGTCTTGGCCCAAGGGTCCAAGGCACCCAGGTTTTCCTGTGCTGACTCTATAGCACCTGTGTCTTTGAAGGAGAAGATCACCCTCCATCCAGCAGGTGAGTAACTGGATATTTAAGGCTCTCAGCTGGCACCAGAAATTGTTTGGTGGGATTTTAGTGTCAGTCCCTGTCCTCTACAGGAGCAGTTGTGTCCCTCACAAGAAGAGCTGGTGGGATGGGTATGGAGGACAAATAGACATCTCCAGAGAATGCTGGTGCTGCAGGGAGGTTCTGGAAATCTGCAGAGAAACAAGACTCAGGAGGGGCACAGCTGCCCAAAGTTCAGTCCTCTCTGAATCTGTCAGCAGTAATGCTGGTGGGTGCTGCTGTGGCTGGGTGATTGTTGGACTCCAGAACTGCCAGAAAGCACAACCAGCCATGCCTGTGGTTGGAGGCTGGTCTAGCTGACCTTCAAGTGTCCTCCCAGCCCTAACTTCAATTCTGTGAGGAATGAACTGGCCCAGATTTTTGCTGTCATAAATCAAAGTCGTTCCACTGAGACCGATGGAGGGAGCTGCGTTTATTTAGCTCAGCCAAAGATCCGGTCTGGTACATTCTTAGCAGCAGCATTAGGCAGGCTTGGTTTGCTTGGCAGAGGCAATCTAGCTATGCACAAGGGCCTTCTAGAATTGAGGTGACTGCTACTTTGTCCCATGCACCTGTCCCTTGTGGATTTGCACCAGGCTCCTTACCATGGTTTAAGATGAAACCCGCCTCATGTAGGGAGCAAGAGGTACTTGAATTGTGTTTAAAGGCCTGGAGTCTCCTGCAGCAGGTGTCTTGCCTGAAACTGTGTCAGGATGGACCTGGACAACCCAGGAGCTCAGCTGAGCACACTCCAGCTCCAGGGGAAGAAATTGTTGCTGCAGGAAGGGTCCCACCATGCAGATGGGTCTATGCTGGTATCTGGGAGATGGAGGTCAGCCCCTTGGGCCTGGCTTTGCAGAACTAGTTCATTCTTGCTGCTCCACATCCAGGAGAAGATTTGCTCCTGGTTGCTGGAAAACCAAGTGAACATTGTACCAAGTAAGCTTGGTTGATGGTGGCAAGGTGGTGAGGATGTCGGGACTCCTGCAGTGACACACTGCATTGCAGCCAGGGGAGGTGCTGTGGTTTCTGCTTCTGGGCTTCAGGCAGTTGGCTAGAGGGGGATATTGGGGTGAGATGATCCAGCTCCAGGAAAGGAGTGTTTAGCCCTGAGAAGGAACATCTGGGCCCTAGAGAACCATCTGACCTGGAAGAAGCAGTGTGTTTGGTATGGTGGCCCTGAGCAGGACCATGATTCTGCAGCAGCTTTCCAGGGCCAGGAGCACAAGTCCTTCTGCTGAGCTGGGGTGGGAAGTGATCAGTGAGGAGCCTCTGTCCCAGGGTGAGCCCTGAGCCCTGTGCTGAATGATGTGTCTTCCTTGCAGGGACCCCCAGACATGCCTCACTGCAGCACTCTGGGCTCTAGGAAGTGCCTCTGAGGTGACAGGGGGACCTGTGCTCCCAATGACATGAGTGGTGGCAGCAGGGAGAGGGATGAGCTAGCACTGTGTCTGCTCAAGAGTGACTTATTTCATGCACACCAAGGATACCTGCATAATATCAAATTTGATCTTTATTCCTTAAGTGTGTATTGAATGTAAAAAATACTATCTCATTGTTTCTTCAAGCCAAACTAAAATGTCACTTTACTAAACACAGCATAAAACACTTACTCTGAGATCTGCAATTAGCTCATTGTTGAGAAAATTAGCATAACCTCAATTACCTCAGACACGGACAGGTCTCTTGCTCTGCTTTCCATTTACTTGAGAATTGGGCTCTTGTTTTTCTGTCTTTAAGCTGCATGTTCTCCAAGCCAATTGTGGCTTTGAGTAGTGGCAGACAGGTACCACAAAGAGGGCATACTGAGCCTACAGAGGCTGACTGTCCATATTTAATTGCATGAGAGTGCCTTGAGTGCTAGAAAAAAACCCATTTCACAACATGGTTGAATAGTGCCTCGTCCTGAAAGCAAGGTTATGCTTTGCTATAAAACACCAAATCAGTGCTGGAACTTGGTGAGGGAGGAAGCAGCAAATTCCACTGATAGAGCTACTTTGAGACTCAAGGTTTGAGATCCCTGCATGCCCATTGCAAGAAGCAAGGCAGGAATTATAATCACAGATTGGGGCCCTGCTGGGAAATAGAGGTATTGAAGGACAAGAGAGATTTTGTAAATGGCCCCACACCTGGGTGCTCAGCACTAGATAGGGAAGCTGAGGACCACAGATTAGGAAGACAGGTCATGGGAGGAGATTCAGAGCTCTAGGTTTATCCCTGGATGCTCCAGGAACTGGCTATGTGAGGGAGGACAACCTCTCAGGCAAGATAGATGAGGTCCAGAAGGATATCAGGAGTTTTAGGAATGGTGTAGAGAAGAATTAAAATATTTTGAGAGGGTGACTGAGCAGCAACTTGCTCTGGACATGCAGTTGGAGCATGGTGAGGGTTAGAGGGGTGGCTTTGCATTTTGTAACTCAGACTGTGGCTGGAAAAGCACCCTTGGAACTGCTGGGCTGCAAAGGGGACAGTTCCTGTGCCCTTGTGATAAAGATTGTAGCAAAAAGATAAGATTTTGTGATAAAGATTTTTAGCAAAAAATATCAAGATTTTAGCAAAAAAAAATGCAGTCACCACAACCCATGGCTGGCAGGTGCCAGCTGCTGGGATGGATTAATTTCTTCTACTTCAGGGAATCAAAGAGCATGTAACCTCTGTCCTTGGTTGAAGTCACAGTGCTGCCACACAAGGAGCTGAAGTGGGGCTCAGGTGTGTGCCCAGCACTGGCCCAGCAGCACCCAGCCTGTTCTGCTGTTGGGCACCCCTCAGAGCAGCTTTGACCATACCAGACAGTGAAGGCACAGCCAGGCACCAGGGCCCATGCCAGCAGCACCTTTGAATGTGGCTGTTTTGGGAGGACAAGAGCTTTTAGGCAGGTGGGAGGTTTGCCCACAGGATGGGCTGTGCTCATGATGCAGACAGTGATGCTGGAAGCTGCCTGCCCAGCTCCCCAGAGCTGGTGGAGTCAAACCTGGTGAGCTCAGGGTGACCTTGTGACCCCTCTTGTGGCTGCTTCCACCAGGGTGCACTTCAGTGATGGATAGTCTCCCTGGAGCCAAATGGGCACAAATCTTTCTCAGCCACCCATCCAGGTCTTACCACAGTCACCCCCTGGCACCACTGAGTTCAGCAGTGTTCTGAGCAAAGCACATCTCTCCAAGGACTTGCACTAGGGAAGTGTCTGACCCACAGGTTTGAGTGCAGAGCAGCTTCTCCTGCTGCATGCTGGCTGGGGGTGACAGGAAAGTGGAGAGGATGGCACCTGAAAGACCCCCAAGGCATGAGCCAGCCTGCCAGTGTTGTGCAGGGCTCCCCTGGGACAGGCAGTGCTGAGCAGGAGGAGGCTTGTCCTTCTTGAAAAAAGCAGAGCCTCAAGGAGATTGGCCTGGTAATTGGCTCAGGAGAGCAGGCCTCTTAAAACTCAATTAGAGACTTTTAAAAATAAATCAGACTGGAACATTGTAAGAGCTGCCAGAAAATTTGGGCGAGGTCAGAGTTGCTTAACATTTGTTGTTGATTAGATTCAACCAGCTTTTGGTTGGGATAACTTTTGCACAGCTGAGTCAGATTGCTTTGGGGGCCAAGCCAAGAGTGTCTCCTAACATGGCCATTTAAGGCGTGGTGAGCTGAGAGCTGATGGGCAGCCGGGAGAAGACTGCACTCCACTGTGAGCTGGGAGCACAGGGGGGTTTTCCTTTGTCCTCACGTTCTCTGCCTCATCTATGCCATCCCTGTAGTGCTTTGAAATCAGTGGGTGGGCACAGATGAATGAAGGAATTGGAGCTGTCTTGTCTTGGGTAGAAACTGCACTTGAGAGCAGCACAAGGAGTTTGTCCAGATTAAAAAATGAGTACAGAGCTGTAGGACAGTGTGTGATGTGCACATGTTTCTGCTCCAAGTCTCTGCTACAGCTGCGCTTGGCAGAGCCTAAGCCCACACAAACAGTTTCACACGTTCAAAGTGGGGCACTTTGGAGCAGTTGTCCTTTCCTTACATATCCAGTATGAATGTTGGTTGGAGTGCCTTGGTCCAGTCAGTCACTGGTGCTGTCCCATCACCCCACCCCTCCTCCCAAACCTGCATTCCTACACCTTCCCTTAGCTCCCTTAGATGACCTCCGAGTGTCTCTGACCAGTGCAGTTCATCCTGGGTCACAGCAGTGAGTAGCTAGTTCCAAAGCAGGGTGAGGAACACACATTTCCTAAGCAGCTGAACAAGGAGGGGATCTCTAGGCAGGCTAACGTGGAGTGTCCCTTCCCATTGCAGCGACCGCCCCCAGAGCCAGCTGGTTTCAGACTCGGAGTCGGAGATGGACAGTGTGGAGCAGCTGGCCCTGGGCAGCACGGACACCCTTTCCAATGGACACAAGGCTGACCTGGAGGCTGCCAAGCGCCTGGCCAAGAGGCTCTACAACCTGGATGGCTTTAAAAAAGCTGATGTGGCTCGCCACCTGGGGAAGAAGTACGTGTGGGTATTTGGAAGGAATGTTCCATTCTGCAACGAGCTCACTTGCACCTGCAGTGCACCTGCAGCTACTGCCCTTGTGGGGCACCAGGCTGGCAAGGAGCTGCTGGAAGGGCCACAAAACCAGCTCCTTGGAACTGGTACATTTGTACCAGGTGTTTCCTCTAAATGCCTTAAAACCTAGGAGACATCCAGATTTTCATACCTTCCTACCATGACTGCATCTTGAATGCTTCAGTAAGGTGTTGGGGCATGGGGGTGGCTAGCTGACCTCTCATGGACCCTTCCCTCTATAGCTTCTCCATTTTCTCTTATGTGCCCAGTATTCCCAGTGGGTGACTCCTCTGAGTTTCATGGGAGCATGGGGTGTCTCTGTCCTTGGCATGCTTCTTGCAATCCTGGGGAGCTCCCAGCCTTCTGGAATCCACCTAACCCCTTTGTGCCTTTGGCTGTCCCCACAGCTTGGTTGATTCCATTCTCACCCTCCCCCTTCTCTATTTCAGCAACGAGTTCAGCAGGATGGTGGCAGGGGAATATCTGAAGTTCTTCGTTTTCACAGGGATGAGTCTGGATCAGGCTCTCAGGTCAGAACTGAGTGTGTGTACATGTGCGCATGTGGTGGCCACCAAAGCAGGGTCCCACCAGACCGTGCCCTCTGCAGCTCTGCAACCACACGGAGATCTGCAGAGGGAAGAAGACCCCATGATTGCCACCTGGAGATCCTCTTACCTCTTAAATAGAAGAGGGTGATTTCTAAGATGGTCTCTCAGCCATGCAACCAAGAAAAAACACTCCTGGTCTTAACTCCTGGTCAGTGCAGTTGAATGACAATCTGGTTCACCTAGGCCTGACTTTCCAAGTCTTGAACTCAAATCCTTCTGTTGTTACACCTACCTCCTTTCCCAGTGTAGCTGCTGGGATTGGTTGTAGGTCTCTGCTATGTGCCAGCAGGATATGGTGCTGTGGACTTGGAGGAGACTCTCACAGTGGGTTTGGAGGGAGGGAAGGTTCTGCAAAACAGGACTTCATCCAGCACACAGGAAGGTCTTGAAACCAGAAAGCACAGCTCCATTCCTGCACAGGGTGAGTTGAAGAAACTGCAGTGGGCTTCATGTGTGACCAACCCTGCTGCTGCTTTTTCAGGACCTTTCTAAAAGAGCTGGCCTTGATGGGAGAGACGCAAGAGCGCGAGCGAGTGCTGGCTCATTTTTCCCAGCGCTACTATGAGTGTAATCCCAATGCCATCTCTTCAGAAGGTAAGAAACTGCATGTCTGTGGGGAGTGTGTGTCTGTGTGCATGTGTGTGTTTCAGAGGAGCCTATGTGTTTGTCAGCTCTGTAATGTGCTCAAACTGAAACTAGAGAGCAGGCAGAGAGCCTATACTGATGCCTTAGAAGATAGTCCCATTATGTCATTTCCCTCAAATGACAGATGCTTTAGATTTTTTTTTTTTTTTAAGCCTTGGTCTGGTTGGATGATGCATAATTAGGGTTCAGCCCATTCTTAATTTTGACCTTGAGCAGATTAACACAAGAGACATACTTAGCACACTCCTCACCAAACAGACCCCAGGTCTCAGACCCTCTGCTCAGGGCATTTGGGGAGTACATCCACTTTATACTATTTCATGTCTTCACACCATTTTTGTGTGATTTCCCACAGAACGAGTTTGCTTCTGGGTCTGCTGTGGGCTGGCTCTGGGACTGCTGGGGTTTGGGCTGCCTGGCTGGCAGACGCTGTGTCAGTCCTACCTTGCCATGCTACGAGCCCTGCAGGATTAGCTATAGTATCACTGCCTGGCTATAGGGGAAGCAGGCTTGGAAGGGAATTTGTATGCTCAGGTTTGGAACCAGCCTACTTACCTGCAAGCTGTCAGCACTGCAGTGACTGCTTTGTCCCATTGTGTCCAGGGTGGGAGGAGGGGGCTCAGTGCTGTCTTGGAGGCTCAGAGACCCCATAGCCTTCCTGAGATGCTGAGGCACTGGAGCACCAGCTGCAGGGCTGGGCTGGGGGCTCTAATTCTTGTCCTCTGCTTGTGCTGCAGATGGAGCCCACACCCTCACGTGCGCCCTGATGCTGCTAAACACAGATCTGCATGGACATGTAAGTTACCACTGCCATTGCTCCAACCTGCCCCCTGTCCGACCTCACCACCCTGAAACTGTAGGTGCTCAGGGAAGAGTGAGGATAGTGCCACACGAGCAGGAGGCATGGGACCCTGGGCCCATAAGCGCTTGTCATCCTTAATGTGTTTGGTGAGGAGAGGCAAGAAAGGCTAAATCAGAGCAGGGGCTAATGAAGGAGAGAGTGGGGATTTGAAGGAGACTTGCTGAGCTGAAAGACATAGAGGTGAAATGAGGAGAGAAAAGAAAACTGAACAGGAAGAGAAGGTGGGAATAAGACTCCAAAACCAGCCGCCTTCGGGAGAAGGGAGCACACAATTTTGAAAAAGGAGGCTATTAAAAACTCCTGGAGTGTCTGCAAAGCCAGCAGCTTCCCCATACCTTCAAGAAGCCTTCCAGAGACCTGTCTGGTCCCTCACCCCTCTGCAGAGATAGGGTGTTTGTTCCTGGGCCATGGGACCTGCTTCAGCCAGCAGTGACCTCTGTCCCAAAGGTAATCCTGATGTTTTTCTCCCCCTGACTCCCCCAGAACATTGGGAAGAGAATGTCCTGCTCCGACTTTATTGGCAACTTGGAGGGACTCAATGGAGGCACTGACTTCCCCAAGGAGCTGCTCAAGGTAAATTTGGTTGTTCTCCATGGCTGGCGAAGCAACAGGAGCAGAAGAGCTTTGCCTGGATCATATGAGATGCTATGAATGCAAGATGCATTTACATGCAGGAACAGTGATGATCCCTGTACCTGCAGTTGTGCTCCTGCCTTGCTGAGGGGAACATGGGCTGCTCCATTCCCCCAGCAGGACACTGGAGCTTTGCCTTGGGTTTTGATTCCCACATTGCTCTTGCTGTGCCTGTATTGCCGGCAAGGGAGCACACGTGGGGCAGTTTACTAGGACTGGTTTGCCCAGCTGCAGCCAGAGGCTTCCTGGCATTGGTTCTGTGGTACTCAGCCCTTTCTGACTCCCTGAAGCACTGGGACCCAAAACTTTGGCCAGGCCCCAGGACTGGAGCCATCTCTGGAAGCAGAGGTGACATAGGCAAGGCATCATGATGGGGAGAGGGGGCTGGAGGTTAAAGCCTCAGAGCTGGGAACTCACCACACTGATGGGACTGGGGGACTCCTGCCTTCTTCCTGCCTGACCCAGTTCCTAGAGGGGCTTGGTCAGGGAGAGCAGTGTTCAGCAAGCACCTCTGGCCTTGGACTGCTGCGCTTCTCTGGCATTGCCTGCTCTCAGGAGGATTTTCTGAGCTGCTGTCTCCCTGTCTCAGAGCCTGGGAATAGGCTTAGCTCCCATGGGGGTCTGCCGGGCAGAAACTGCTGCTGTTGGTGAAGCGCTGCAGTTGGCCAATACTCGTGATGTGGAAGATGGGTTCCCACAGGGTGCTGGAGCCACAGTAGGGGGGAGGTGGTTGATGAAAAAAGGCAACAGAGGATGAAAAGCTGAGCTCCCTTTTCAGCCTTTGTGGGTCTATTCCTGGTTGTGTCACTCACCCCATCATTAAGGGGTTACCAGCAGTTCTCAATAGGGCTGTCCTCCCTCTCAGCCCACACTTCACCAGTAAAAGGAGTTATTCAGGAAAAAATCTCCTCTAATTTTAAACCCAGCTCCAGAAAAGGCTTTAAGCACACAAAATGGATGGGAATCTATGAAATGTGAACCCTGGCCCTTCACTGCTGCTACACCTTGCAGTATCTGAGCATCACAGACTTCTTGGTGTGCCCCCTTTGCATCCCGCACTGCCCCATGGCTGGGTGCCCACACATGAGGCATTGCCCTATTAAACTCAGCCCCTCAGAACACCAGCAGCTCAAACACATCAGATGTGAAGTTACCACATCAGATCCCAGACAGGGAGGGAAATAGGACAGCAAGGAAGTGCCCTGAAGCTACAGGCTGTCTCTCACGTGCAGGGGCCAAGACCTTTGCTGGGTGTAAGGAAGTGGAGGAAGGCTGCAGTGCTGCAGCACAGCCCCGCACAGCTCTGCTGGCAGCCCAGCAGCTGGGAGGCTGCTCTGCTAAAAATGGCCTGCTCCCTCTGCAGCTGCGGTGCTTCCCACCGCCGCTTTTCAGCCGCCTCTGTACAGGAGCCATGCTGGGGAGGGGGAGTGAAAGACCGTGTGAGGAACCTCAGGCAGGGCAGGCTGCAGCTCTTCTGAAGCACCTGAAGCACCACTCCACTTTGGAAACCCCCTGCCCGTGCAAGGAGGAGTAGGTTTCTGGGGCAGGTGAGATGGAGAAAGTGCTGTTGGCTTGTGCTGGGAGAAGAACTGGCAAGGGAATCTTGGGCAGTCTTAGCCAGCTCATCCAGAGAAGACACTCTTTCCCTTCTGCCCACCACTTTTGGCTGCTTAATGCTTTGCGGTCCCTGCACAGGCTCAGGGGCAGACAAATGGAGAAAGGCTCTCCTGCTGCCCTCCCGGAGTCAGCCTGCATTAGCAGGCTGCTGTTACCCTGAGCAGGATGCTTCCTCCTTGGCAGACCTGGCTGGCGGGCTGTGCCTGGGGACTGAGGCTCCTGTGCAAGCGTGCTGCACAGCTGGCTGGCTAATTTTAGCATTCCAGGAGCACACACATTTCCTAAGGGTAAGAGGAGGGGAAGACAGACTTCACAGGACCTTCCCAAAGCTGTAGGCCGGGTCTTGGGAAGCTCCAGCACCATAGAAGACAGGTCCTGAGGGCCCTTCCAAACTTGCCTGGGTGGATAGCACAGGCTGCTACCCCATAGAGGTGGAGGGCCGGAGGTGGCTCTCACCCAAAGCACTCACTACCTGGGAACTGGGGCAGCAGAACAGGACCTAGGTGGCTGCAGGAGCACAAGGCCACCATCCCCTGTGACTCTGAGGATAGCATCAAGAATAGACCCACAGGGAGCCAGAGCACTCCCCTCGTCTCTGGCTGCAGGGAGTCCCAAGATAAACGCAGCATGATGCCTGAGAGCATGTGGCAGCTTGAGTCAGACGAGAACTTTATCTGCTACTAGATAATACGTGTAAACAGTCCCATTTTTATGCAGAAGCAATGAAAACACTTGAAGAGCTTTCACAGCTGAGCATCACATCCTCCTCACCACCAGTGCCTCACTATGCCCTGCACAGCACTGCTGCTGGAAATAAGCAGTGCTGCTGGAAACCTTTTCCTCTGTCTCTGAAAGCTCCCCTGGAGAACTATACTGTGCAGGCAGGGCTGCCCAGCTCTCCAGCTGAGATGTCCCCCTCATCAGGCATGAAGCCATGCCAGGGATATAAGGACCCATATAATGCTGTGCCCAAAGATGCCCATCTGCAGGTTGGGCCTGAACTCCTGCGGCCGTATGACAGCAGCTCCCCATGCAACAAGGAGGGAGGTGGAAGCCGGACATCCTGGAGATGGTGGTGTTTTAGTTAGCTCTTGAGATGCTGCTTTTCTTTTGACAGTGTGATTCCAACCCAGGCCCCCTGGGATTTCACTCACCATTGCTGATTGTCTGTTACATTTCAGATGTGGATTTGACCTTTATGTGATTGATCACTTTGTGGACCCTTAGCTTGTCCCCATTTTCCTTACTCTTTTAGCTTAACCTTGTGCTTTACTAACTGGCAGAAATAACAGCAGGGCCAAATTGGACCCCATTTCTCACCAGCACTGCTTAGCAATTGCAGGAGTGAGCCAAATCTGTGCTGCCTTCCAGCCCAGGAGACCAGAGCACGTCACAGATGTTAATGAATTAAGCCTGACAATGCAGTCGGGTCCTCGGGGGAGGAAGGTAGGATGGGCCCCCACCTTCCAGCTTGGAGGCACAACAGCAGGGCTCAGACGCTCAGAGTGCTGGGTAAGTGATTAGCAATGTGGGAAGAAAGCCCTGGCTCCCACCTCTGAGCTATAATCACAGGAACACTTGCTCAGTCTAATCCCCTGGGCTATTTTTTTTTTTTTTTGCCTGTTTCCCCTGGGAACAATAGGCTGCCTTGCCCCTGTCTCCCCTGGCTTCCCCGGGCCTCAGGGGCAGCCCAGTACTGTCTGATGTGCCAGACATCCATGCCCCCTCCCTCACAAGTTGTGTCAAAATGATCACTATGCCAAACAGTTAGGACAGAGTGGAAAATTTCTCCCTCTCCACTGGCTGCATCTCCTGCTCAGTCAAGCCTAACTAAATTATGTATCGATCCTTGTGCTTTCTGCAAGGATGCCCAGCTCTTTGCTTCTTCACAGGAGCAACTGCCTGAAGCATCTTTGTCCTGCCCTTAACCAGCTGGGTGCCTGACCTGGGAGGGACACAAGAGATTTAAGTCTCTCATCTTAAGTGGGGTGGGCACTGAAGATGGAAAGTCTGAGCACATCTCCACTGGGCCCATCTCCTAAAGGCCATGTAGGTCCCTGGTGTGGGCTGAGCTGCAGCAGCAGCTCTGAAGCCTGCCCAGCTGGAACAGAGTGGAGGTGCCACCTGGCCCCTGAAACTCGGGAGATGTCACCACCGCGGCCCCCCAGGAAGGTCCAGCCACCTGCTCCCACTCTCCTCGGAAAGGAGGCAGGGACGGCGAGGTGGTGCACCGGAGGCAGCTCGGGCAACTCGCGCGGCCCCGTCAGAGACGCTGTCCCGGCGGGCGGGATGCCCAGCGCCGGCCCTCGGCGCGGGCCGCCATTGGCCGCGGCGGGCGGGGCGGGGCAGCCCCGCCTCTGCCGGGAGCCGCCGCCGAGCCCGGCCCGGCCGGCCCCGCTTCAACAGGCGGCGGCGGCAGCGCGGCCGCGGCAGGCAGGGCAGGGCACGGCAGGGCAGGGCAGGGCCGCCGGGCTCCGCGCCGGGCGCCCCGCCGCCCCCCCGCCGCCGGCAGGATGATCGGCGTCAACAGCATCAACAGCAGCGCGGGGCGCATGCGGTCCCGCTCCATGTGCTCGGTGCGCTACGGGCGCAACTACCGCGGCGTGGAGACCTTCTGCTACGGCTGGCCCCAGCGCTCCCGCACCCTCAAGCCGGTGCTCTACACCGACCTGGTAGTCAGCCGCATCCAGAGCCGCCGTAAGAAGAAGCCGGTAAGCGGCGGGTCGGGGGAGCGGGGAGCGCCGCGGGGGGATGCGCAGCGCCCTGCGCCCCGGCGGGGACATGGGCGGGTGAACATGCCCGGACAGTCGCCGTCCCGCCCGCTGCAAGAGCCTCAGCCCTGGTACGGATGTAGCGAGCCGCCAGCCCCATCTCTGTCTCCTGTCTGCTTTCTGCGGAGCCGGGTCTCTGCCATGCCCCCTCCGCCCGAGGGTCCCCGTCCTCAAGCCTGGATTTCTCCCCCTACGCCATCCCACCCCGATCACGAGAGTAGCGGGAGCGCGGCAAGACCTGGGTGACATTGCGCCGCTTACAATGGTCTGGCAGCAGTGCTTGCTCGAAAACATCGCTGCGAGAGGAATCCAGGACAGAGCCGTACCGCTGGGACCTGCCCTACGGCTTAGCATAAGTGACAGGCTCTGCGGGCTCTCTGCCAAGGGCTGCTCTGCGCCGTGCCCTGGCCAGCCCAGCCAGGGCAGACTGGCACTCACCTGAGCGTCAGGGAGAACCGCAAGGCAACGCGGAGGGGTAACGCCGCAGCCCCGGCTCCCAGCCGAGCAGAGTTTGAGGAAGGAGTGGCTGGACAGAAAAAGGGCTTTTTACTGCCAGGAGCTTGCTCGCTGTGAGCCGTCATCGTTAACTGTTTTGGAGGTGTTAGGCTGGTGCGCATCGGTCCTAGGTGGGAAGAAGCGAACAGGCTGTCTCATTGTGCCTCGGTCGGGTGCCTGCCTCGGGTGTAGTAGCGGGAGAAGAACGCTCACCAGCTGCCTCCTCGCAGGCAGGCTGGGGCAGAGCAGTCAGGGTTACGCCAGAGCTACTTGGGCTGCCCCCGTGGACAAAACCAGCCCGGTGGGGCCATCGGGGCCGTGCGAAGCCGCGGTGCTGTCATAGCGCAGTACGGTCTGGGGGCAGCATTAAGTTGTGACGCACTCGGATGGAAAGATGCAGTTGGGAGATGCTGGGTCGCTGCTTCCCGCGCCGTGAGGCTGCTCTGGGAAGGGTCTGTTGTCCTGGGGGTGATAGTTGCCTGGGCAAGGAGTGGCTTAAATATTTTGAAAGAGGCTGATGCAGCTTACAATGTTACTGAGTCAAAAGTGTGGGGCTGGGATGGGTAGCTGTCACCTGCTGCCACCCATGACTGCAGCAGGATGGACGGTGATGCACAGGACATCATCCCCATGACAGCACCTTCTATGGAAACAAAGTCTGTCCCCAAATCAGTCTGCTCTGTGTGCACACAGGAACCCCTCTACAGCGGAGGGGGGGGGGGGGGGGGGGGGGAGGAAGATGACGGTATATGCAGTAGGGCTGATATGTGCCAGGTGATGAGTTGCTCTTGAGCATGGGTTGTGCATCCTGTGGAAGTGCAGGAGGTGTGTGTGGGGGGGGGGGGGGGGCGGTGTGGAACCTGCCAAAGTGAATTAGGGACCCGACATAGGTACAGTTCCATCTGACATACAGCCTTGATCTGACCCTACTGTTCGGATCAGTGCAGCTGGGACATCTGCATGCCTGGAGACCTCACAGAGTTTTGTGGCTGTGTGTAGCAAGGATATTTTGCTAAGAAAAAGTTGGGGACAGCCAGCAATTGAGCTTTCATATTTAAATGCTGTCAGTCAGAGAGGGAGGTAGAATGACAGGGAGGGTGGTTGGTGGCTGTGAAGTCTGTCTTGAATGTCATGAACCCGTGGCTGGTCACAGGGTTGACAAAGAGGAAGGGGAGCCTTGATATGCACCTTGGTGCATGGAGAGCTGAGCATTGTGTTTAGTAGAAGAACTAGCAGACTGGAAAGGGGACGTATCCACAAGGGTTATGATGCATAAAAGAAGCACTCCAGAAAGGGTTAAAACCCTCATCCGGATGCTGAAATCCCTGCCTCAACCTTCATCTGTTACTTGAGTGCTGAGCTACAGCCCTCAGTGCAATCCCATGCCAAAGCTGTGTTCAGGTCAGCTTGTTGCTCAGCTCCACAGACCATCACTGGATTTTGCCTCTGGTCTGATCTGAGCTGAGGAGCTGAAGGCAGGTGTCTTCTTCCTACCCTGCTTACATAGGCTGTCCCCAGCATGGCTGGGCAAGAACATCAGAGCCACCTGCCTCTTGCCAGTGCAGCCCCTCAACTGTCCTTGAGATCTTTGGTAGAGCAGGACACATGGACAGCCTCTCAGCCTGCTTTTGAGAGGAAAAGCACCAAAGAAAGATGTTGATTCAGTTAGAAATCCCCTAGAGACATTCCTAGGTCTCTTTAGCATTGCGCATGTCTAGGGCAGAGCTGGCTGATTGGCCTGGCATGCTGCAACAGTGAGCTCATAACCCAGCGATGGCAAAAAACCCCAACCAGCCTTGGGGTCATCATCCATAGTGGCATGTGGCCAGTGCCCAGCTTTCTCTTGGGTAGTACTTGCAAGCTCAGAGATGCCAAAGACTTGCTGTACTTTTGGCCCAGGGGAAATGAATCTACAGAGCAAAGAGAGTCTAGAGAGAGGGACCTGCTGAGCGATGAATCTGGTGTCTCTGGTCTCTGCTGACGTGGTTGGGAGTTAGGCTTCAGGAACCTACGTCACCTGCACTTCTCCAGCAGAAGCAATCTATGCACCAGAATTTTGTGGACTGACAGGCAGTGGCTCTGCTACAGGATCAGAACAGCAGGGTGGGCTTTGTGGCTGGAATACTTCTCTTCAGCTAGGACTTGGGCCAGCTTTGTACCTGAGATTGGTTTTGGTTTGGGCTGGTGTTTAGCCAAGCAGAATTTTGCCAGGTTTTAAGTGTCATTGTAAAGCTTTGTGTTGCCTTCTCAATCACATGGTTTTCCTGTTTGCCTCTCACTGTCCCCTTGCACCGGAATGTTGAACAGCCCCTGCTTCCTGTCTCTGTGGTGGTACTTGGCAGCCCCTGCTGGTAATGGGCTTGGTGGGATGCTCTTGGGGCTTGTAGCAGGGCAGCCGGAGCCTTTTGAAGCCATAAGGCAGTTCAGCCTTTGAAGTATTCAGCCAGAGTCCCAGGGCCCAGGTTTTTGTAACACAGTACTCTGCCAGGCTGTTATCCAGCACTGTGCCTTCCCAAATTACTCCTTGAGCATCTTCTTCTACTGGCTCATTCACTCATCATTTAGCAGTAGTCCTCCTGCAAGCCCTGCACAGGGCTGGAGTCCTCTCCAGCCCTCCAAAATCTCTGCTCAGCTGGCTCATATCTCACTTCCTTGGGGCAGGGAGTTGATGCTTCTGTGTATCACCAATGAGCCAGATGGAAGCCAAGCCACGTGCGCCATTCTGCCCGCTCTTTCTGAGGTGCTTTTCTGCTGTCTCCAGTGCCCAGTACTCTGTGCCATTTTTTTAGTCTCCTTTTTGTGTCTGTTGGTTCTCAGTATTTTTGAGCTGCATCCCTGGCAGTAAGATCCCTTCCCTTCTGTTTCCCACAGTGACTCCTTATCATCTACATTGCTCTGAGATCCTGCTTCTTCCCCTGCTCTGCTCCCAGATTATGTTCTGCAGGGCTTTGGATTGTTTTTTTCCTCCCAGATTCTTCTCTTAAGTCTCTTTGCTTCTCTGGCTGCCTTGCTGCCAGCCCTCTTTTGGGTACCTCCTGCTCACAAGTTAGCATCCTGCCCCTCTGGCACTGGGACTGCATGAATGGGTGTGGGATCAAATCTCTCAGGCTCTGAGGCCATTACCTCTTTATAGGTCTCCTGTCTTCCCAGGAGAGAACTGAACCCTACTTTCTGCCTACTAGATTGAGACGATCCTTTCCTCCTCTGAGAAATGAGCTGGTGCTATGCCAGCATTTCCCCAACGGGAAGGTGTGGAAGGAGCTGGGTTCCCGCTCCATCCTGGCTGCTGCGCCTCTTGGGAGTGATGGATGTCCCTTCCCCAGACACCGCTGGGGCCTGTCTGCTGGCCGGCATTCCCGGGCCCCTGCACGCCTCCAGCTGTACTTTCTCAGCCACCAGCAAGATTTCTCAGCAGCAGTCTCCGGCCCAGTGATGGATGTTGACAACTGCATGAACAGCCTGTGCAAGACTCGATTATTTTCCTTCAAGGATGATGCCTTCCAGATCTTGCTCTGTGAGCACTGTATTGAAACCCTCTCTGGAGCCCCCCTGACTGCAGAGCTGTGCTGAGCACTGCTGGCTTGCACCCAGCTCAAACTGGACAAACACTTGGGAGTGGGGCCCTGGAGTATCCTGCTGCAGGCAGGCTTAGCTTGTGCAGAAATACAGGCAGCAGACCTTGCCTTGCTCAGATGGGTGTTGTTTGGGTTTCCAAGAAGGGAGAAGTGTTTGGAGGTGCTGAGGAGGGGGTAGAGACAGGCCACAGCCACGCCAAGCTCCTGCCTGGACCAGCTAAGAGGACAAGGTCCTCTAAGGACTTCATAAAGGACAGCATGCCCGGGGCTCTGCCAGTGCAGGCCAGCAGTGCTGAAGTCACTCACAAAGTGTGCTCCTGTGGGAGCAATGCATTGCTGGGGAGTGCTGGGTGCTGCCATGAGCTGCTCTCTGCCAGCCCAGGGTGAGTGGCTGACTGCAGTGAAGTTGTTTGCTGTGGTGTCTTGTGGCATGGAGCTTCTGGAGGCCCTGGAGCAGGCTGAGGTTCCACTGAGCAGGGTGAAGGCATGCACCAAAGAAGTCTATGCCAAAAGCTTGCTCTCCATGAGTTCAGGCCTCCTGAAGGCTGTCATATTGGCAAGCCTGGAACACCTTGGAATAGGGAGAAACAGCTCTCCCAAGCACTTGGAAATGTTAGGTATGTCTTACCATTATGCGGCTAACAGGCAGGTAGAGACAAAGGGTAGGAGAGGGCAAAATGCCAGAAACTATCCTCAGTGTTTTTTGGGGATGTTGGGGGGGTTTGTAGGTCCCGTGGTCCCCAGGATGAGGTGTCTGTAACCTTAAATTGAGGTCAGCTGGCTAGCCTAGCCAGGACAGAGCTGGACTGGAACAAACTGACATGGGGTTGCCTAAACCTCCAGAGTCCCTGAGCCAGTCTGGTGTGCCTCCTCTGTCCTCCAGAGCAGACCCCCAGCCTGGCACCTCTGTCCTGCTGACCCTCCACTCTTCTCTCTGCAGGCGCTGTACGGCTCCATCAAGAATGAGAAGCTGCAGTGGGCCATGTAAGTACCCCTGCGGGGGATGCTGCTGCGTGGCGTGGGGTGGGCAGGGAATCCACCTAGCCCCAGAGGCTGCACAAACCATGATGCTGCAAGGCAGGTGCCCCTGTGAGGATGAGGGAAGGAGAGGGAGCTTGGGATGGGCTCGGCTGGGGTGCAGACAATGTAGCCCTGGCTGCCCTCACTGCCAGGTGGCCCCTTCTCCAGCCTGCTGGGGGAAAGCCACCTGAGGCTGGCTTCTTGCAGCTTTGGCCTGGGTTTGTGCCTTGGTGGCTGTGCCCGGGGTGGGAATAGACAGGTTCTGGAGGTGCTGTGGCTGTGCCAGGGCCCCACAGGGTGCCTGCACCCTCGCCCACGGCTGCCATCTCCAGCAGCAGGAGTGGCAGCGCCTGCGCTGCAGGGATTAATCAGCCTGGTGCTACCCAGCGCTGAGCGATGCACTCGACCGCTGCCATGGAGACGCCGGCAGATGCTGAGGGGTTTAATTAGCAGTAAGCGGCTGAGGGAGTGGGGGGGCAGCAGCTCTGGGCTCCCACATCTTCCTGCAGATGGGGGGAGCAGCACCGGTACAACCTGCCCATAGTGAGGGGCTGTGACCCAGTGGGAGCGGGCTGCCTACATCCTGCCCAAAAAAAGGCTTTTCACTCCCTGGGGCAGGAAGAGGTCCCACCCTGAATCAGCAGCAGAAGCCCAATGTCTTGTCTTTCAAGGGACCAGTCAGCACCTCAGTTGTCTAGAGACAGGTGTGCACAGGCATGGCTAGGCTTGGGATGCTCACCAGTGCTAATGGAAGACTGCTCATCCTGGCCTGCTGCTCCTGGCTTCCCTTTCAGAAGCCAGGCCTAAAAGTGGCACTGACCAGTGAGGAACCTAGTATTTGCTGTCCCCAGAAAGGAAACAAACTCTTTCCCCACCCAAATCTGATTGGCAGAGATGAAGAGGAGCTGAGAAAGTCCCTCTCGGAGCTGGCAGATCCCAACCCAAAGTCCATCAAGCGCATCAGCAGCTGCAGTAACCCCTTTCTGGACTTTTCCCAAGATGCCAGCATTGCCACTTACAAGCACGGGCTGTTAGTCCGCAAGATCCACGCTGATCCTGACTGCAAGAAAAGTAGGTGCCTGGGGAGCCCATGAGGAGCACTTGGGGAAAGAGGGCACCAATGAACTCCAGAACTAAATGGGAAGCAGGACAAGAGTCACTATGTGATGTCCGTCTGCAGCTTTATGCCAGCCTCCAGCATCAGTGTGTGTGGCTGTGCCAGGCATAATTCAGTCCTCAGGCTGAGGAGCTGGAAAGCCTGTCCCTGCCCACAGCGCTGGGAATGGGGCAGACAGGGTGCTGGGGTGGGGTCTCTGAAGGTTGCAAGCCTGCTGCAGGATTGTGTGGATGAAGGGAAGGGTCCTGTAGTGTGATAGACAAGGCACACAGCAGGCTGCAGCTGGTTGGGCACTGCCAGGCACGTTCACCGTACTCCCCATAAAATCCCTCCTAAGCCCTGGCTGTCTTAATGCTGCCTAGATGTGATTAGATGCAGCTGCCCTTCAAAGCCAGCATTACCTGGCAGGCAGCACTGCCTTGTCCCCGTGCCCGAGCAGGGAGGCAGTGGTGAAGCCGAGCACAAGCAGCGAGGCGGGGAGCACGGGGGGGCGCAGGGGGAGCGCAGCACAGCGCTGGCCCCGGGAGGCAGCAGCAGCCCCCTGCCAGCAGCACCATCTGCCAGCCACGCGGCCTGCACGGGCTCAGGTGCGCAGGGACAGTCCTGGCGTGCTGCCCGTCCCGGGGGTGGGCTGACGTGCGTCGTGGCAGGGCTGGCTGGAAGAGGGTGGGGGGGTGGCTTTCCCCCACGCTCAATTCTGACACCGATGTCTGAGCTGCTCTCTCCTCCCTGGCAGCACCCCGAGGGAAGCGCGGCTGGAAGCCCTTCCACGCCATCCTGAAGGGAATGATTCTCTACCTGCAGAAGGTAGGCAGCAAGGTCACCCACATCCGCACCAGGGAGGGGGATTGTCCCCAGTCAAGAGAGACAGCAGTCACCACAGCAGTGAGAGGACCTGCAGGACAACAGCATTGCAAAACCTCACCTAAGCAGACTCAGCATCCTGCATGCCTGAGCTGTTGCTTGGGGACCTGGTGGCATCCCTGTTTCCAGGGTACTAGGGTACAGCTTGGGCAGTGAAAGGCATTGCTAACTGAGAGCACTGTGTGCAGGGGGCTTGGCTGGGAAGAGAGGGGCACCAGGTCTTTCCCCTGACTGGAGGGTTGGGCTGCACATCCAGTTCCCTTCTGGCACACACACAGGGAACTGGGGGCAGTGGGGAACAGTTCCCTGCGCTGTTGTGAAGCCCATGTGCCTGGGTTGTGCAGCCTCTCTCCAGGGGTGTAGCATGAGCTGGAAGCAGAGTCCACAGCTGCCTGGTGAAGGGTGATCTCCAAGCCCTGCCGCAGCCAGCAGTTCCTGAAACCTCATAGAGCTGACTCAGGGTGGGGTGCATCCCTAAACTGGCTCTGAAACACCCCATGATTTGCAGGAGGAGTATAAGCCAGGGAAGGCACTGGCAGAAGAGGAACTGAAGAATGCTATTAGCATCCACCATTCACTTGCCACACGGGCATCTGACTACAGCAAGCGACCCAATGTCTTCTACCTCAGGACAGCTGACTGGAGGGTCTTCCTTTTCCAAGCACAGTGAGTCCTTCAGGATCCCTGGCTGGGCCCCGCTCTGGGGCACAGGCGCTCCCCTGACTTGAGTCTAGGGTGGGATGGAGCTTAGGGCCACCTTGTTCTCCCCTGTCCTGGCCCTTTCTGGAAGGAGAGGGACCTGGTGTCAATGCTGAACTTTGCCCAGCTCTTCTTTTTCCTACCCTGCTGGGCTCTGGTTAGCTGTGGGCAGAGTCCAGGTGCCATGGCTGGCCAGGGCCAAGCCTGGGGCACTCACTCAGACCTTGTCTGCGGAGCAGAACCCTTTGTCTTTGACAAAGATAGCCCATCTGTATTTTGGGCTTTTTTCTCAGGAACCCCGAACAGATGCACTCGTGGATCACGCGCATCAACGTGGTGGCAGCCATGTTCTCTGCACCCCCCTTCCCTGCAGCCATCGGCTCCCAGAAGAAGTTCAGCCGCCCGCTGCTGCCCAGCTCCTGCACCAGGCTGTCTCAGGTGGGCCACGGTGTGGGGGCAATGGTGAGCCTGGGACAAAGCCCCGCATCTGCCAGTGGCACATTCCCCTGTCAAGGGATCTGTGTGGTGCCATGCGCACAGCTGCCTTCCCAGTGAGGTGAAGGGCCAAGGGGAAACAGAGAAAAGGGGTACTGAGACCGGGAGCAGACAGTGAGGTCTTGTTCCTGGCAGTGGGGCTGGAGTCAGGTGGTGGTCAGACCATGGAGGAGAAAGTGGTCCCACATCATGGCCTGCAAGGTCCTGCCAGGGACTTTGAAAGGCAACTGACTGGGGGGATTAGCTGGCACTCATGCATACCAGGGCAGTTATTCATAGAGCAGAAAGGATTTAAAAAAAAAAAAAACCACTAGCCTAGTTTCAGAGGGATTAAATTCTGCTTTAAGACTGCAGCCAACCCCTCTATGAGGTGACAGCAGATTGCCCCCAAGAACCTGTGATTTTGCCTGCTATTTAAAAAAAAAAAAAGAAAAATAAACCCCAGCAGCAAAAGCTGAGATCCTGGCTGCTCCTAGAAGGGGAAAAACCTGTTCTGTCCCTGGCCATCTCAAACTACCTGGGGGATAGAGCAGGGCACTGACATGGTGCCACCCTTCCCCAGGAGGAGCAGGTGAAGAACCATGAGACCAAGTTCAAGACAATGTCAGCGGAGCTGCTGGAGCATCGTTCCTCATTGCCTGAGAAGAAGGTGAAAGGCAAGGAGTATGAGGAGCTAAAGCAGAAGGAAGAGTATCTGGAATTTGAGGTGAGCTGGAAAATATCCCCCTCTGCCCTCAGGCCCTCTGCCCTTAACCATTTGGCCATCCTCAGTGATGGGACTAACCCATCCCATCCGCGGAACTACACTGCCACTGCCGTGGTCTAGGACCACGAGCATTCCTCTGCCCCAGTAGCTGGCTGGGTTGGAGGGAGCATGAGCATCCCCCCCTGCAGGGATGCTGGTCATAGGACAGTACCCAGCTTGCCAACCTCTCTCTCTGCTGCACTGTGCTCCTCAGAAATCCCGCTATGGCACCTATGCCATGCTGCTGCGGGCCAAGCTGAAGGCTGGCTCCGAGGACCTGGCAGCATTTGAGTCCACCCTCTTTGACACAGCGGGTGGGGAGGACGATGGCCTGAAAAAGTCCCGCTCCAGCCCCTCACTCAACGCAGAGCCCTCCAGCACGACCACCAAGGTGAAGCGCAACGTCTCGGAGCGCACCGGCCGCCAGCCCCCTGGCCACCCCCAGAAGTCGTAAGTGTGGGGTCTCAGCTGCCTGCACCGCAGCTCTGTTCCCGTTCCCCCGGCACGGGGGCGGAGGCCGTGTGCCTGCCGAGACCCTGCATGTGTCCGTCTGTCTGCGGCACAAACTGGAGGGGGTGACTGCCCTTCTGCAGCCGCCAGCACCATGCAGGGCCATGGCCCCTCCACCGGAGACAGTGGCAGAGCAGGACAGTCCCCAGTCCTTGCCTGCAGGAGCTGCCTGGCCCCATCGGACTTGTTCCTGCCCCTCCTTGTTCTGCACTTGGCTGCAGGACCTACTCTTGCTGCCCTGGGGAGAGGGAGCAACTGAAACCTACTTGCTGGTCTCAATTCATCAATGGCTTAAAAAAAAAAAAAGACAAATGCAGCAAAACAAAGCCAGCGGCCGCTTCTCCAGCTCCATCGTGCCATGGGGGTAGATGGGAGAGGGCCAGCCCCAGACTGTCCCCTCTCCTAGGGCTGGTGGCCAGGGAAGCCAGGGCAACAGCACCTGGGCCCTTCCCTGCCACCTTAGTCGCCTCTGCATCCTCCCTGCTTTCTTACAACTTTTGAACAGTTTTTGTGATACAGTTTTGCACTTTTTAGTACCAGATCAAGCTGACTACCAGGAAGGGTTTTTTTTGGGGCTACTTTTGATGCTTTTTGGGAACTGTTTAAAAAAACGAAACCACAAACCCAGCCATATCTTGTAGGCACTCTGGCAGAAAGAGGTTTTTAAAAGGACTCAGGGGGTGATCCAGCTCACCACACCCCCACCCTACAGCAAGCTGAGCGTGGGCTACTGTGTGTACTGCTGCTGCCAGCTCCCCAGCTCCACTTCAGCACCAGCAACCCTTTGGGGAGATAGCCCTGTGGCTGCCAGTACCAAGGAGGCAGCGTTGAGATGGCAGCACCCACTGCTGCACGTGTGGCTGCATGGGAGGCTGATGCACTGGTGCTTCATGACCCCCATTTTCCACCCCCCACTGCTGGCAGCTTGGACTGGCCCTGTTTGCAGCAACCTGGGTGTGAGCATCGTACCCAGGGCATGGTGGGTAGCAGTGTGGAGTGGTGACCCCTGGAGCCAGGGCTGATACAGGGGTACCCCTGCCCTATGGGTCCAGTAAAGGCTGGAGCCAGCTTTTCTTTCCATCTCTTTTCCAATGCATGTCTGGGGCCTCAGAGGCTACCAGCAAAGCCTGGTCTGTAGTGCTGCAGTCCTCATGCTGCAGCAGCACTGGTGCAGCCCCTTCCTCAGCAACAGGCGCCCTCCTTGCCAAGGTGGGGGGCAGGCTGGGGCAGCCCTCACTACTCCAGAGTGGGCTGAAGGATGCTTGTCTAGAGGAAGGGGCAAGTGATGGAGCACAGTTGCAGGATTGTCCAAAAAAGGGTCCAGGCACAGTGAAGGGCTGTGACCAGAGGCTGGCACACACGCAGTTCTCAGCCGCCTGGGACCTTGCTGGTTTCAGCACTGACTTTGCGAATGTGTCAAAACTTTTTATTCTGCTCTTTTGAGTCTATTGCAAAAAAAAAAAAAAAATCCACCCTTGCCCCAGGTGGCTTGGGGGGTGATGGGGAAAAAAAAACCTTTGTACAGCTTCTTCTCTCAGTTACTGAAGTAAAACTTGCTCTTCATTTCTTGGGTGCGCTGTGGTTTCTTTCCCTTGGCTGGGGACAGTCCCAGCACTGAGGGATGCTGAGGAGGGGCTGGCAGCTGTCTCCTTGCTGCTAGATTTCCAGACCCAAGCAGGGTTCAGGGGAGTTAGTGACCAGCTCATTGCTGGGGCTGGAGAGAGGGAGGGCAAGACTAATAGAACCCGTGCCCTTTTATTCAGAAGAGGAACCATTAAATAAGATGGGCAGGAGCCAGCTGCATCCCATCCCCCTGAGTTCTGGCAGCTGGATCCTAAGTCCAAAAGGCACTTGTGTGGGTAAGGCAGAGGGCAGTGCAGCTCCCTGTGTAGTCACAGGGGCTGCTGGCTGGCTCCTCAGTGCACCTGTGGCTGCTGGCTGGGGGGCAGCTCACCCCTTGGCTTCAGGGCTAGTGTGGGCGCCTGTTCCTCCTCCACCGATTCACTGCCGTAGGCACTGTCTTCCTTCAGCTCTGCAAAGCAATCCCCAGGTGCTCTTAGTGATGGGGCAACAGGAGGGGCAGCAGAGACACTCCCTGCCCACCAGCCCCAGCCCTCACTCTCTGTACCTGTGCTTTGCAGCTTCTCCAGTGCCTCAGTTTTGTGGAGCATCCTCACGGCATTGTGGAGCCCCATGGAGTCCAGTGCCTCCAGCAGTCCCCCCAGGCTGCCACCTGCCAGCTGCAGAGAAAGGACACTGAGTAGGGCTGATGGCCAGACAGGCAGAGGGGACAGACCCCAACCAGGCACTGACCTCATAACTGCGCAGGAGGCTGACACTGGGCGATGGTGTGTCCTTGTAGGTCTCCACGAGGCTGCACAGCCCCAGGCGTTTGGCCAGCTCGATCCAGTCTGCCCCACTGCAGTCCTGATTCAGCAGCTGCTCCAGCCCCTGCAGTGCCTCACTGTCCAGTGACAGGACCTTCCCTGTGTGAAAGAGGTGCCCCCATCACAGGCTGCCCATCTTTGCTGCTGGGAGGGTGTTACCCTGCCCAGTTGTGGTGCTTCTGAGTTGAGGGGGGAGAGGGAGGGCTGCTCACCTGGCTGGGGGGCAGTGGGCATTTCTGCCTCAGGCCCCTGCTGGGAGGCCTGCAGCAGGATCTCCCGCACCTGCAGACAGACACGAATGTCAACCTTCCAAAGCACTGCCCAGATCCCCCACTGCCTCCTCACACCTTGGATCTCTGCAGGACGCAGAGGAGCACAGGCATCCTCACAGGAGCATCTCCTGGAACTCTGCCCCATACATGCCATGGCCTGCACAGAAACTTTCCCAGTGAGTTTGTCCTGCTGTGCCACCCACCTTCTGGCTCCGAGTCAGGTCCAGGGACGTGTGGCAGCGGCGCTGCCTGTGCCCTGCCTGCCATTTCCCCTGTGTAGAGAGCTTGGAGCTGGTGCTGTGCTCTGCAGCCAGGGCTGGCTCCCCCAGATCCATGGCCACCTCCTGTTCCTCAGGGTCAGTGTCTGTGTCGCTACTGGCCTCCGACGAGGACAGGCTCAAGGGCTCATCATTCTCACACAAAACATCTGCCCCTGTCAGGAAAGGTGGCATGAGCCAGGCCCACAGGACTGACCTTGTGCCTGGCACCAGCCATCACAGGCAGCCAGAGCCATGGGGAGGGAAGGAGGAAGAGCAATGCCTTACCAGCTTTAAGAAGCAGCTTGGTGAGGGTGGGGGAGCCCAGGCCAGCAGCCAAGTGCAGGGGGGTGTTCCCAGCGAAATTCCGGCTGTTGATGTCTGCTCCCAGCTAAGAAAGGTGTGAGACCATGAGGATGAACTGCTGGCCACTGCTCCTCCTACACCCCAAGGCCTCAGTGGAGCCCCCACTTCTGCCAGGAGCCTGTAGGAGGCTGCACCCCGTCCCTATCCCACAGCCACCACTACACCAGCCAGTCCATACCTTCTTCACCAGGTGGGTGGCCATGTTCAGGTTCTCCATGTCCACAGCCAGGTGCAGTGGGGTCCTCCCACTTTGCCTCTCCACTGCATTCACATCTGCTCCTGTCCTGACCAGCAGGTCCAAGCAAGCCAAACTCTTTGCCTTCACAGCCAAATGCACAGGCAGGAGGCCTGCAAGATGGGAACAGGCTCAGCAGCCTTCTGGCCAAGCCCATGATGGCACTACTAGGGTCCTGCCCATTGCCCTGAGCCACACTCACCATGGAAATTGGGCAGGCAGAGCAGATAAGGGGCAGCTGAGCCCAGGTGAGCCAGCAGTGTCCTCAGCATCTCTTCATCACCAGCCTGGAGTGCCAGGTGCAGCAGGGAGTTGCCATAGCGGTCCAGCAAGGTTGGGTCGGCGCGGGCTTGCAGCAGGAGCTGGACTACTTGGGGCTGCTTGGTGATGACTGCCAGATGCAGTGACGTCTGCATGACAACAGCACATCTTCAGCAGTGTGCACAAGAGGAGCCAAGTTCTGTACCACCATTCTCTCCAGTAGCTGCAACTGGTTCAGATCTGCAGCCTCCCCTCAGCAGGAGCAGCTACAGGAGCCCCCAGGGTTGGAAAATAGGAGTGAGGAGCTACTCAGGTAGGGGAGAACTGGCTGCCCTGATAAGCATGTACCTGTTGCAGGTTATTGGAGATATTGATGATCTGCTGGTGGGGGATGCTAACAATGATGTCAATCAGCTGCATGATCACAGCTGTCTGTTCATGGATAATAGCGAGGTGCAAAGGCCTGTAGAGAGAGTGGGATGCCCCCTAGCTCAGCTCCATGCTTCTCCAGGTACTCCCTGCTGCCATCAGAGCCCCCATAATGGCTCTGACAGACAACAAGACCACCATGCTCTCCCTTCAAACCCCTCGTGTGCTCACGTGTCTCCGTTCTCATCCTGTGACGCGGCCAGGTGCCTCTGGACTGCCAGCAGCATGCGGGGGTCGGCGGTGACCGAGTAGTCGAGCAGGGCATGGGCATTGCGACGGGCGAAGGCCAGCATCCACAGCTGGCACAGCTGGGCTGGGGGGCAAAGCAGGATGTCACCTCCAGGAGCAGCAGCCCCATCCACCCTTCTGCACCCACCAGGTGTGGAGAGCAGCACACAATCCCAAAAGGTCCCCAGCCCATGCCTCCTCTCCTGCGCAATGTGCCCAGCCCTCCCTCAAGCTCAGCTCCTCCTACCGTGCTTCTGCAGCTCCTTGCAGTACGTGCTGTCTTCTGTAGGTGCCTGCCTGTCACTCCCAGGCCCCTCTGCCTCGGGGCCCTTCATCTGCACACCCCCCTGGTAGCTCCCCACTGGGTGGGGGCCGGGCGAGTAGATGCTGTTGTAGTTCAGCCCAGAGGAGTATGGGAAGCTGAGGTTCCCACCTGTGGGGCAGGGTGGAGGATGGGTGAGCATAAGGGAGCCCCCAGGGCCAGACCTCAGCCATCTGAGAGAGGAGGAGGAAGAGGCATTGCCACTCACCTCCTCCAGAGCCAAAGCCCCCAGCCCCACCGCCGGCCCCCCCCATGTGCGAGCCACCGCCAAAGTGCTGAGGAAACTGAGGCAGGACTTTCTTGCGCTTCCTCTCCACTTCTTCCTTATCTGTGGGGAGAGAGGGGCAGCAGGGTGAGAGGCAGCCCCAGCAGCAGGGGACATGCCAGCCTGCCTGGGTGGTGCTCACCTTCCACCACAGGGTAGTAGGTGAACTGCTTGGAGTCACTCACGTCCCCTCCTCGCTTCCGCTTCAGCTGCAGGAAGACGGTGACAGGACGGTCGATCTTGGGCTTGTGGTAGGGCGGTGTGCGGAAGACAATGGCATACTGTGGGCAGGACATGATGGACATGAGGTTCTGCTCATCCCTGAAGCTGGGGACAGGCTTGCTTCACCCCACAGGCATTGATCTGCCTTGGAGCAGATCAGGACACTCCCCACCTCCCCTGTACCTGCTTGTGCACATCTGTAGGAGAAAAGTCCCCAAAGGCCTGCCAGCCATTCTCATCATCCTCATAGAAACGCACCTCGATGTCATCTGGGGAGAGAAGTGGCAATGGCACTGCCTGTCCCCTTGCCCCAAACAGGCTCCAAGGATAAAGACTCCTGACCACCCAAGGGCCCTGGGTCTCTCCTGCTACAGCCCCCCCAGAAGGTTTCATCTGGAGGGAATGGCTTTACCTTTCTGAACTTTATCACACAGCAAGTAGACTTCATCTCCTCCTCGTACAGAGCCTGCTGTCTTATCCATCCGTGAGATCTTCAGGTTGGAAGCTCCAGGGGACTCTGCAGATCAAGAGGTGTTGGGAGTCACTGTACAGAAGTCTTTACCCTGTCCTGCCGCAGCCCTTTTCTGGACTGGCCCCACACTCACTGCTGTCATGGATGGGGTCCGAGATGACAGGCTGGAGAGCCAGCGTGAAGTTCCCACTGCTGTCACGGAGGTAGGCGGTGAAGCGCAACCGCACAATGCTCAGGTCCATCACCTTCTTCAGCTCCTTTGCCTCCAGCTCGATCTCACGCAGCTCCACTTCTGCCAGGGCAGGGGAACAAACTGACACGCTGTACGAGGGGACAGCGCTCCAGGTCCCCTTCCTACCCACCCCAGCCGCATGCTAAGCCCAGCCCCCAGCTGTCAGCCCACAGTGCCAAGGCCCACTGAGTCCCCAGGCTGCCCTCACCCGTCAGCAGACGGCTCCTGTTGCGCATCTTCTGCTGCTTCAGCTTTTCCTTCATGATCTCCATCATATTCTTCTTGGTGACATGGAGCACACCCAGGTTGCTGAACCTGGAGAAGAGGGAACCTGCTGGGATCTGGGAGCATCAAGGCCAGCAGCGGCAAGCCCAAAGGGGCACATACTCCTGCAGCTGGGAAGGTCCCTGGTGCCACTGAGGCAGCAGGGAATCAGTGTGTTCGCAGTGGAAGAGGAGCAACCACAGAGGAGAGAAAAGGAGCCCCAGAAACTCTGGGCTCCCACAGGTAACAAGTCCAGAGGGCTGTCAAAGGCAAGACCAGGAGGACTGAAGGCCAGAGTGATGCAAATGATACTGAGTTGAAACAGGGATGGATACGTAAGAGCAACTGCAGCAGTGGCAGAATAACTCTGTGACTCAGGCTGACTTCAAAAGTCATCTGCAAAGCTGGGGAGCTGCAACCTCAAGGACAGAAGCTCAAAATAAGCTGCATATTTCAAAAACCAGAGACAAGCAAAATGCTCAGGGGACAGAGTTGTAACAATGAACTACACATGCCTGACCTCATCCAGCAAACCCAGCTTCAGAGTGCACTAACCTGTCGCTATAGGACACGTGAAAGCACAACGCGAGCCACCGCTATTGCAAGGTAAAGAAGAGAGCCTTTATTCTCTAACTTTTATACCTTTCTAAAGGTAGTAGAGGATTGGCCCCACACTGGGCCACCTCTCCAAAGGCATTGGACATACTACTAATACATCAACTCTCTCCACCCCCATGAAGGAATGTAAACAATATGTGTTGTTTACAGAAACTGTGTGGGAAAGTTCTCCCACAGAATGTAAACTCAGAAGGCTTTAGAAAAACTTCAAGAATCAGGGCAACATCTCATCCTTCTTAGTTTAAAAGAAAAAGGAAAAATGATTAAGGTTCATTGTTTGTTTATGGAGGAATCATTAGAGTGATCACTTGCATCGTCTTCAACTGAGTCATTACTTAACGATCTATCTATTTGATGCTTCTCAGTTTGGTCACAGTCTCTATGTTGCCCGTTGGCCGGATTCTGTCTCTGTGGTTGCAGGTCAGGACGAACACACCTCGAAGGTACCCAGCGTGCCCCAGTATCTATGGACACGTAAGTATACCCGCGCCCCAAAGCTATAAGGTCATAGGGACCTTCCCATTGTTTGGTGACTAAATTCCGCACTCGAACTTTTGCCCGAGGCTGATGTGCCTCATCTGCAGCCTGCAACGAGAGATGATGATTTAAAATGACAGGGTTATTTGAATTCTGCTGCACTGTAAGATGATTGATGGTGTACAATGCTTTTTCCAACCGACTGTGCGGGGTTTCCCCCTGCATTCCCCGTTTTTGTTTTTGAAGAATCCACTTCAGAGTACCATGAGCACATTCTACAATAGCTTGGCCAGTTGGAGAATGGGGGATACCAAACTTGTGTGACACACCCCACAACTGCAGGAACTGCCGCACCTGCTGCGATGCGTAAGCAGGACCATTGTCAGTTTTCACAGCAGAAGGTGTGGCCAGAACGGCAAATGCCTGCCTCCAGTGGGCAATGACATCGCGGGCCTTTTCTCCAGTGTGAGCGGAAGCCCACATCGCAGAGGAGAACGTGTCCACCGTGACATGCACATACTTGAGCCGGCCAAACTCAGCAATTTGGGTGACACTAACCCCTACCTTCTCCCCATCTCAAAAGCTGCAGGCAGCACCCACAGCCACCTCACACAGAACCACCCTGGCTCCTCCTTGCACATACTGAGCAGTCATGTCCTTGGGTCCCACGATCGTGACACAGTTGCCGGCCTCGTTGCATTGCTTGCCCACCAGGCTGTGGGCATGTACACGGGGAGGGTCACTGTGCGTCACCAGGTCTACCTCAATGCGGGCCATCCCTGTGTAGTTACAGATCTGCAGGGAAGAAGGAGATAGGGGTCAGGAACTATAAGCCAAAAGCCTGAAGGATTCTCTACAAATCCCTGTTATCCCTCCCCATGGCCATCACCCCTCCAGCCACAGCTCTCTCATCCCTCCAGCACCAGGAGATACACAAGAGCTTATTATAAATTTCCTGTCCTTCCTTCAAGGCTCCCTCCTGATGCTCATGTACTACTGGCTGAGGACACTGCTCCATCCCCTTCCCATGGCAATGCTCACCTTGACGGTGGGATAGGTCTTGCGCCCCTTCTCACTGGATGCTCCTGGCAGCCCCCCATGGGAAGGGCCCTCGCAGCCGTACCGAAATCGGAAACCCCGCTGTGGAGGCAAAGAGCGCGTCAGCCAAGGGTGGCCAAAGCCTCATGCCATGAGAGCAGGAGGTGACAGTTACACCTGTCTTTTCCTGGGTGACATCCTTACCTGCTTTGGCTGCTCAATAATGACAAGGTAGGGACCTTCCACTGGAGGACAGAAAGGAGAGGTACCAGTGAGAATCATGGGATAACCAAAGTGCATGTTCTCACTAAGGATGCTGGAGATACAGGGACAGCACTGAAGGTGATGTGACCCCTGTCTGTCCCACGGAGGTCCTTGGAGGCCCCAGACCCTGTGCTGTCACAGCCAGTTGAGAACACCAGTCAGAGTAGCAGGAAGAGGAGGGGAGGGCCAGAGAATGCTCTGCCACTTGGAAAACAGGGACTCCCAGGAGGTCACAGCCCAGCCTGGCAGTCCCTGGCAGACTGAGTAGTAGGGACAGATGGAACAAGCCCCATCCTGGTGGCATGAGGCAGGGATTTCCAGCCAGCCCACACTGGAATCAATAAGGACAAAGCCTGTGGTACTTCTGGCAACTGAAAGACATGAGTCAACCTGCAGGGAAACTCCACTGCAGCTGGGGACCCCTGGAGGGGTACAGCCAGAGGGGCCCTTACCTGTCTCCATGAGGGGCTCCTTCTGCTCCATCATGTGGGAGCCAAAACTGAAGTCATCATAGTCAATCCCATCCAGGCACTAGTGATGGGAGGGAAGGTGAGTGTGATGAGTGTGTTGGGGCTGGAAACCCCCAACTACCCTGGGTGGGTGATGGCAGTCTGGCACAGAATCCCATCGGGGCAGGCACAGATCCCTGTCCCTCCCCGGGAAGAGAGGTGGGCAGGTGCAGACCCCCGAGTGCCCACGCTGGAGGCTGACACGGACCCTCCCACCTCCCACTGCGGAAGCAGGCACGGACCCCCACCTCCCGCCCCACCCGCGGGGTCGGGCACTGCCCCCTGCCCGGCTCCGGGGCCGGGCAGCGACACCGCCCCGGGCCGATCCGATCCGATCCGTGCGCACTCACGGGCTGGAACTGCTCGTCCATGTCGGCGCGGGGCCGGCCGCCGGCCTGTGGGGAGAGGGGGGTTGAGCGGGGAGCGGGGCTGCAGGAAGGCACCGGCGCTCCGGAAAGTCCCTAGAAACCCCGCCGAGCCGGGAAATGACGGGACCGCGCGTCACCGCCCCGCCCCGCCCGCGCGGCCGGGGCACGGCCCGGCCCGGGGCACGGGACGGGCACACGGAGCGCCCGGCTCGGCCCGGCCCGGCACGGCTCGGCCCGGCACGGCACGGCTCGGCCCGGCTGCTCCTGCGCCCGCCGGCGGCCGCTCGGGGCAACAGGACGGGCTGTCCCCTCCTCGCCTGGGAATTTTGGAGTCGGAGCCCCGGGCGGGCTGGAAATCCCGCAGCACTCCCTCCCGCCTCCCCCGGCCCTTCTCGCCCGGGCGCTGCCTGGCAGCTCCGGGGCGCCACATGTGCCGTGTTTTCCCCTCGAGAGTACGGAGAGTATGGAGTCCCACACCGTCCCCGGCCGCCTGTCCCGCTACGCGTGCCAGTCCCCGCTGCGCTGCCATGAGCCCTTCCCCAGCAACACCTGAAGCGCAGCACGGCTGGAACCACGCCCGCCGTGAACCCCCGCAGAAACCCCTGCGTCCCCCAAGATCCCTACCCACATCATCCCATCCTGCACAGCGATGTGCCTCCCGCACCGGCATGTCGTCTCCAAACCCCTATAGACTCATAAACAGGAGTCGCCCCAAAGTACCGTCCCGTAGCCCACTGGCTCCCTTCTGGACAAGGGAATCTCTCCAGGACTCTGCAGAGTCAGCAGCCCCTTGCCAGGAACCCAAAAGGGTGCATTCCCTCTCCCCAGTTTCAATTTACACAGCAGCCCCTGCATCCTACCCGCGGAGGTGGCTGGAGAGAGGCATTCGCTATCCGTGCTCCCATTGCCTCCTTCCCACTGGCATCAAAGTGGAAGCGGCAGCCCCAGAGCTCCCCGTGGAAGCATCTCCCACCGCCCCAGCACTCAGCACTGGATTATTCCTGCCGACCGCAGCAAGGCACTGCCAGCACCAGGGGCCCACAACGCTCACACCCTCCCTCCTACTCACCGGGGAGGAAGAGGCTGGTCTCAGCAACCCGTTCAGCCCGAGCATCGCCATAGGGACTGCCAGACGTTCCGCTGGGGTCAGTCTGCCTGACCACAGAAAACCGGCGACTTCTAGCAAAGGGGCAGGATCAGGAGAGAGCTTACGGGTACACTCCACATTTCTTCTCACTACCCAATGAAAAGAAAAAAAAATCCCGTATCTTACTCCACAATGCCCTCATACCATGAATTTCTGAATCGGTGGTTGCTGCAGGTCCCACTCAGGGGATTTTGGGTGCGTGGGAGAAGAGGGGAAGGAAGGGGATTGTTCAATCCGTGCGTGACTCATATTCTTCAGAAGCTGAACAGAGCCTTTTCAAGGAGATTTTTCTGCCACTCAAGTCTTCTAATGGGACTGTCCTGTGACCTCAAGCCTGAGGTTTTTTCCGGTTGGTCTGTCACCTACATGCAGATGCATCCCAGACAACTGTGCAGCCTGGGATCTGTGGGACCTGCAAACGCAGGGGAGGGTGCAAGGAAGGTGAAGGGAGAGATCCAGCACTGCAAAATGAGGTGGGGACCTTCCTCCTGTCATTCTACAGGGGCTTCTGAAGGCCTAGGAACATGGACACAACCCCGTGCTGGTCTGTGGGGAGCAGCACAGACTGCCTGCTGTTGGGATCCCACAGATCATCCCACCTGGACAGCTTCAGTCTGCCACCACCAGTCAGCCACCCTATCTGCTGGGCAGATCTTCCACAGAGGTGAACAAAGGGACAAACAACCTTCCTCAGTGTGCTGGGAACAGCCACTTACCCTACCCACTGAGCCTGGTGGGGGAGTCCACGCCTGAAGCTGCTGGATGACAAAAGACTATGCCCCTCGAATAGCACAACTCCCCTTCTCCAGTGGCATCAGCTCCATCTCCTCTTGAGGGGTTTTCACAGCTCACTCACTGCTGCCCAGGATACTTCCACTACTTGCAGCAAACAGCATGACTAAAGAATGTCATGGAGTCGTACCTGTATCTCCCCATCCCACACAGCTCTGGCTCTCTCTGGATTGCCAGCTATATCCCTGTACTCTCGTGCAGTGTGTGCTGGAGGAAGCCCACACTGCTTGCTGAGCAGAGATGGTGTCACCACCCGCTTCCTTTTTCCTGGAAAAGCAACCTCAGACCTGCTCTCAAGGTGAAGTCCTGCCCCCTGTGCCAAGCAGCATGCCTTTCTGGCCTCCAGGACTTGGGGTTTCCCCTAGGAGTGCAGCATATGCAGCTTTTATCCCCCACACATGCCGGAAGGGAACACATCTCTCCTTCCTCCAACAGTAGCATCCCCTGCTCTGTCCTCCCAACACATTTGCCCCGGATCATGGGTTTGAACTGCAGACCCCATTCACTTGGCTAATTCCTCCCCATCTTCACACATTCCTAGGGTTCAGGAAGGATTATCTGGGCATTGCTGGGAATGGGGGGGAAAGAGCAGCAATCCAGCTGCAAGGCACTTCCCAGAGCAGCATCCCTGCCCTGGAGTGCAGCACTGCCACAGCACCCTGTGCCAGATGGCACAGCCTTCCTGTGCCAGCCAGAGTGCTTCAATTAAGGGCCAGCCTTTGGCAAGCAGTGAGAGTTAAAGCCAGTCTTCCATGCCTGCAGCTCCTTGAACGTGACCTAGTAATGTAGGTGCTATTTTCTTTCCTCCCATGACAGTCGGCTGACTTGCAGAGCTGATGCCCTGCAGGCAGGAGGGAAACATATGTCAGCCTATCTGAGGCAGGAGTGTTTAGTAGCCATGGGAAAGGGTGCTCCAGAAATGCAGGAGACAGCATGAGTACAGCTCTGCTCTGAACTGCAATGCTGTACAGCTGACATGCTCCAGCCACTCAGCTGGCTGCTGCTCTAATATACTCTTCCCTTCCCATTTTGATTTCCCTTGGGTCTGCTTACACCTGCAAACAATAGCCCTAAATACTTGGCCTTGTTTTCTGCGCAAATCCTGTGCTCTGCTCCATCTCTGGAGTCCCAACAGCTACTGGCAAGAGGCTGCTGCGTCTCTCTCATATTGTGTTCACAGTGACTTTGCTCTGAGACCCTTCCTGGAAACCAAGTCCCTGACCAGCGAGTATGGCAGAGAGAAATCCCCTCTCCCTGAAAGCTTTCTAAGCCTCCTCCTGACAGCCTGCCTTTGAGCACTGAAGCAGTTTGTGCATCTCTGCATTAAATGCCTTTATACCCATTGTGGCTATCAAGCTGGTTTTGGCAAACCCCAGCCACCCACTGATCTTCTGGTTCTCTCTTCTGAGGGCCTGTAAATCATCTCCTCTGCTGTTATGAACTATTAATCCAGCTCTATGCCCTTAAGAGAACCCCTGCCAGCGTCAACCCCGCTTTCGCTGTCTTTCACTCTCTCCAGTTTCCACTCTACCCACAGTACCACTGCCGTGTTGGTGCCCAAGGCTCTATTTGGGCTACAGCTTGCCGAGTCTGCGGGCACAGACCTGATTCCCCTCGGAGCGGGCAGCAGGCCAGCCTTACTCCAGGGCAGGCAGGGCTCAGGACGCAAGAGGGAGAGCTGCAGGATGGGGCAGAACCCACTGGCAATACAGCAAATAGGGAACTTCCCCCCCGGCAGGGAAAAGGGTGCAACCGCCAGCGCTGGGACTTGCTGTCTCCTCTCCCCCCCAAGAGAGCAACTGTCTCTCCTACCTGGATCTTCCCAAAAACCCCCACCCCAGCAGGCCGCATGGCCGGCCAGAGGCAGCCAAGGACCGGTGTAGCAGCTGGAGCGACAGAGCCCAGGACCCTTCCGCCGGGACGGGCAGCCCAAGCACAGGCATTTTAAACCTCTGCCCGCTCAGCTCCCCTTCCCTGGGAAGCGTTCTCCCGCTGGCCGGGTACCCTGCCGGGCTGCTCGGGCGCGTCCCCCCGGCACCCCCCGACCCGCACCCCGACCCGCTTACCTCCATCCCAGCCGCGGCACCGGGAAAGTCCCGACCCGGCTCCGCCTCCCGGGGCTTCCCGGACCCGGCTCCGCCCGGCGGAAACAGCAGGAGGGCGGGCTAGGGGACCCCCGAAGGGACGGGCAGCTCCAGACTGCAGCATCCCGGCGATATCGCCTATCCCACCTGGCTGGCACCCGGCCAGGGAACCGAGCCCCGGGCTCACGGCTGTCCTCCGAGGGCAGGGACAGGACCCTTCACCCCATTCCCAAGGCCAGCTGCTACTCCAGAGAAAGACCATGGCTGATTTTCACTTTTATTATTGTAAATTCACTGTTGTCTTTATATATACTTTTTAAAAAATATATTAGATACAAAAGTCAGAAAGGCTCCTCTTTGAACTACATATACTGGTGGATTTACAGACCGGTTTGGAAAAGGTGGGCAAATAGGAAAGCCCAACCTGATCAATGCGCACAGCAGCAGCAACAGTAAATGCCCCTCTTCAGGGACAAGGGGATTATATATATATATATATGTATGTATGCATGTGTGTATATATATATATATATATATATTTGTAGATCTATGCATACACACATGCATGCACACACAGCACTCAAACCCCTCGACACCTCAACCCCTGCCCAGGACACCCCAGGCTGCGTCTCAACCCAACGATGCTGTGACTGAGGGATTAGTTCCTACCAGGCAGGCATTAGCCAAGGCACCAGAGGATGGATTTGGGAGTCCCAGAAGAATGGGGCACACACTTCCTCTGATCCTATAAAAGTGCTTCCCCTTTCCATGGCTGCACTCCCTGGGACAGCTTCAGCTGGCAGTGGCACAGAGCAAAAGTCCCCTGCTCGGCAGGCACGGTGCCTGCAGGACATCCCCTGTGTGATGGTAAATTTGGAGACTCACTTCCCAAACTAGCTGGAAGCAAGGAAATGCTGTGACCAGGGAGGTGGAACCTGCCTCAGCATTCTCAAAGCTGAAAAAATGTGGGAAAAGCCATGACTGATGGCATAGAAGGCAGGGTGGGGGAGGGTGGGGGCCGGGTCAGCACAGTCCAGCTGGGGCTGCTGGTGTCATCCTGCAGCAGACACCTGGGAAGGCAGGCAGGGAGAGACACCCTGCTGCCATCCTCACTGGGGCTGCAGACAGACCAGCAGTGCAGTCACTTCCCAAGAAAGGGAAAAGGCACTCTGTGTTTCTGGCTCCTCTGACAGTCACAGTAGCCAGCTGGAAGGCCTGCTTACCCCTGTGGAGGAGGGAAGAACTCTCTTCCCCTTCCAGCACACCAGGCTTGTGTGGTGAAGGGACAGTTGAGCCCCCTGTTCCCCCATGTCCCTTACAGGAAGAAGCCTCAGTATGATTGCCTTCAGCAGCCCGGCTCAGACCAGGCTACCCCAAAGGCTCAGGGGCAGATCCTGCCTCTGCTGATAGCACCAGGTTGGCATCCCCACACCCCAGCAGTGACCCCAAACCCTGTGGGCAGGGAGAGGACAGCTCTTGCAGGGGCAGCAGCTGCCAGAGGAGCACTGGACACAGCTCCTGCTGAGAGTGGAGGGCACCGCAGGCCCACGTGCACACACACACACACAAAAACACATAAACGCACACACACATAAACACACAGCAGCGGGGTTTTCAGAGATATTCAAGGTGGGAAGTCACTGGCAGAGCCCAGTTTGGGGTCTCCTCTATGGGCTGCAGCCTGTGGGGGTCAGGCCATAGCCAGGCCCTCCACATGGCTGTGGATGTGGGCTGTACTGGACAGGCTGCTCTCGCCTTTGTAACTTTTGGGGGCCCGGCTGGCTTTCAGCAGGACCAGGAAGGTGTCTGTGGAGATGGCCCCAAACTCAAAGGTGAACGTGCCGTAGAAAACCAGAACATCAATGATGAACATCCACTCACACAAGGCAGCCACGTGCTGCAGCACGAAGCTCTCCTGGATGAAGAACACACCACCTGAGGGTATCCCAGTCAAGGATAGTACAGCTGAACCCCAACCACCCCATGCAGGACCATGTTCCACTGTTACTGTATGCTGGGGTGGACAAGAGTACCCATCCTCTGCAGGAAACACACCACTCCTAACACTGAGAAACACCCCCATGCTTCTCCCAGCACCAGAAGGGCCTTGGCACAGGTGAAGCAGTGGCACACGTGCCCAAACCAGCCTTGGTAAATCACTGCACTGATGCCAGGCTGGGATTATGTGAAGATGCCAGGGCAGGAGGAGCTCAGGCTGAAGGTCTCAGAGCAAGCCAGGTGCCCAGATGCTCCACTTCCCCACACTCCTTGCCTCTTCCTCAAGCCAGGCTGGTGATCCCCATCCTCTCACAGGATGCAGTCAAAGATGATAAAACTCAACCTTTGAAACAGGGTTTGAACTCTTGCATCCCAGTCCTGCAGCACCTCCTGTCCTTCTGTGCTGCAGGACTGGCCTACCCCAGAAAGGAGGCCTGCTCCCACTTCTCCAGGTCCTACCACTACCAGAATTTCTTTATCCTTCTCTCATCCCCACCAAAAATCTCCAGGGAAACCTATTGCAAGAGCTACTATGGGTGAGGAGAGGAGGCACATTCCCTAGCCCTCCAGGTGAAGCCTCCAGCAGTACCATGCCTTCTGCAAATGAGGCCAAGATCTGGGAGAGCTGCAGAAGCAGGGACCTGACCTGTACAGTGTAGAGCCCTCTGCTCCCTCCCCCACATCCCATCAGGGAAGATCCCAGCCCTTTCCCTACACTGTCCACACCACAGCTCGCTGCTTGCCCATTGCCAGTCCCACAGCTTACAGAGCAGAATGGCCACAGCAGATGGGCACCAACCCTGTCTTCCTTGTCCTTATATACCCTTCCTGTCCCTCCCAGCTGGCATGGTCCTGCAGCAGTCCTGCCTTTCCCAGCTCCCTGCCTGCTTCCCAGCCTGCCTGCCTGCTGTGGTGACAGAGCAGGACCCTCTGACATGTGACAGGCCTGCCAGCACCCCCAGGCTCCTCTCATGCGGCTCACCTCAGACAGGCCTCAGCCAGCCTCCTTGGGATCCCTGGACACTGCATGTTTTTTCCCCTTCCTGCCCAATAACTACTACCTTGTTTCCCAATTTATCCCCAACCTCAGTCCCAAATAAGTTCCTCACTCCCCAGCCACACACTTGGGTCCATTCTTTGAGCTCCAGCCCGTCTGATGCCCTCCCTCTGTGTAAAGTGTCTGCAGACCCCAGAACCTGCTCACCAAACCCCTCCTTGTCCCATGGGCAGGTTGGCTGGCGAGTGCCCAGAGGTTCTGGCTGACAGAGGTGCTGCCATGCACCCACCTGGCACCTGCACACAGTGCTTTTGTACTCAGCTTTGGTCAGAGAGGTAACCCAGATGGACTTTGCATTGCCAAGGGCTCAAAAATACCTTTGTCCCGTTAAAAAATCCCAACAATTAACTAGACCTAGGTGGTGTGTGACTGGAGCCTCCAGTGGTGACTGGGCTGCAGCAGCCAGGGCACGGCTGGTTTGGGGCATGCCAGCACCCCAAGAGACACCCACCAGCACCCCTTCCCCTCCTCAGACCCTGCCCAGCCCTGGTACTGCTGCTCCTCCAGCCTATACCTGCAGTGAGCTGCTCACCCTCAGTGCCCCATCCAACTTCTCTCCTGGCACCATGCCTCATTGTCAGACCAAAGGATAAAGAATATGGGGCATATACCCCACCGTGAGGACCACCTTTCACCAGCCTATTCCCAGTCTTCTTCCCACACCCTTCAGGATACTGAAGACGAGGGTGAAGAAGGCCACAGTGGTGAGGATGCTGCGTAAGTGGCCGGTCCAGTACTGCCCTCGGGTTTTAGCCATGCGGTAGGTGAGGATGGACTGCAGGAGCAGGAACAGCATGCTGGTGGGAAAGGCCACCCCCGCCCCAATGTAGTGTAGCACCTTGGCATGATCCACCTGTGGGGAAGAAACCATCAGTGCCAACACCCTGGGACACTGCCTATCACAGCATGACTCTGCTCCAGGAGTTGTACTCCTACCCAGGAAGGGGTGCATACAGTGCTGGGAGCAGGTACAAGCAGCTCACCCTGTGCCTGACTCCTGGCTGAAAAGCAGACTTGGATCCACCATCTACTGCTGGGATCTCAAAGAGCTCTGTTCCTTTCATCCATGGGCCATCAGCTCTGCTGTGCCCAGAGGCAGGGGCTGCCCTCTGCCCTGAGCAACATCAGGACTGCCTGCAGCCCTCCTGAGGGTCACAGCCCAGCACTGCTCACCACGGCTGGGCCACAAGGGGGATCAGGGCCTGCAAAGCTTCTCCCGGGGCTGGAGTGGGCAGCAGGCTCCTGCCAGGAAGGGACTGGCTGCCGCAGGCAGCTGCCAGAGGCCGGTGCCTGGCAGAGCAGGCAGGGGCTGAGCACCGCCGTGTGCTGCCAAGCCTGGGCCCGCTCCGCAGGCTCTGCCCCGACAGTTTCCTGGCATCACCCCCTGGGCAGGATCAGGAGCAGCTTGAACAGCACGTCCCTGCCCCTGCACGTGCCCATGGAGAGGACAGACAGTGCAGAGGTAAGGGTTTAACCAAACCCAGCAGCTTAATCTGGACTTGAACTACGAATGCACAGAGAGGACACCCAGCACCCTGGGAAGCACAGCACTGACTCAGGGGAAGGATTGCATGGATGGGACGCTGGACCAAACCAAAAACCCCAAACCCTACTCTGCTGAGCACAGCCACTGCCCCGCTCCAGCCAAGGCCCTCTCCTGCCCCCCTACCCCAGGGACTCCTGAGGAGATGCCTTACCTGGAAGTTGCCAACCATGGTGAGGCCAGCAGCGCAGACCCAGCCAGTGGCCAGCCCCAGGGTGTTGAGGAGGGACGGCCCCAGGCGCTCCAGGAGGTGGGCATAGCGCAGCAGGCCCACCAGGATGACTGCGGGAGGGAAACACAGCCCTGTCACATGCCACAGTCTGCGGCGCCCCTCATCCCACTGCTGCCCCATGCCAGGGTGGGTGCAGGGCAGCCTCTCCCAGCCCTGCTTCCCTGGCAGCAGGCACTTACCCATGAAGGAGCCCAGGCTGCAGATGAGGCTGAAGAAGCAGCTCTCGGGAGGCAGGGTGCCACACTTGCTGTGGGGACAAGCAAGACCCACGGAGCACTCAGACAGAGGGCACTGAGATGTGTGCTTGGCTGTCTCTGCAGGACACCCTCCTGGGTTGCCCTGGAGTGGTCTCAGAGCAGCTCTACCCGTGTCCCCACCCTGAGGCTGCTCACCTGACCAGGGGGATGTGATCCAGTGTGCAGCAGGAGCTGGGGCCGTCCATGTCACACGACTGGTTGTAACTCCTGCCAGCAGCAAAGGAACAGGTTAGGAGAGACCAGACGCTGCCCAGGACCCTCCTGTCTCCTGCCCCGCAAGGGCAGGCGAGTTGCTGCTGAGTGCAGCTCAAACCCAGGGTGCCCACAACCTCCAGGGAGTGACCCACTGCCCAACAGGTAGAATCCTGCCTGTGTTTCCACAGCCTGCTCCCTGCCTGCTGGCTCTGCTGCTCACCCCGAGCTCCAGCCCGTGAGGGACAGGCCATGGCAGGGCAGAGACTGTGCGGGCCGGGGTGTGGACTCAGGGGGTTCTGGCAGCCCCACTGCCACTCAGGAGCAGGAGCACCCACCTGCCAGCCCCCTCACATATTCCTGGGATGGAAGCACCAGCGAAACTGGGCACGCAGCCATTGCTGGCTCCAGGTTTGCAGGGATGGGCTGGAATGCTGAGCTGTGTATGCTCCCACCACGGGGGTTCATGCACCCTCACCCTCACAGCTCTCCCAGGAGCTGGCACACACTGGAAGTGGGTTTTTTGGTACCTCTTTGCTGCAGCATCACCCAAGCATCCAGCACTCCTGTCTGGCATGGCCTAGTGGGACCCCTGCTCACACCACGGGCAGTGAGTGCGAAGTTCTCTGCCCCAGAGGGCCTCTTCAGACACCCCAAGTCCCACATGCAGGGGGGCTGAGGGGGCACAGTGCTGTGGGGGGAGCTGTGGGGGGACAGTGCTGCCCTGTCCCTCTCCCACGCTGTCCATCCACCACCTCCAGCTATGCAGCAAGCACATAGTTAAAAAAGCCTTTTTGGAAAGGGCTGGGCTGGGCTCTGATGTTTTTTCAGTCTCCTCAGTTTACTGGTGATTTTGTTTTCCAACCACTAAACCCAGGCGAGGCATGGAGCCCCACGGCCTCCTCAAAGGCTGCTCTTGGGGCCATGTTTGGTTTGGGAGGGTTTTTTTATTATTATTTTGTTTAAAGCAAGCAGCCTGAGGCGGGGAAGCATTATTCGTCATTAAGGGCTGGCTGTGCGGCAGAGACAACCCAACACACACATTCTTCCCAGGGCAGAATCGGCTGTCAGGCAGGAAATGGCAGCAGGTTTTTTTTTTTTTTACTTCTTCAAACACTTCAAGAATTAAACTAACATGGATCTTTCTGGGCAGATTTTTAAGGCGACGCTACAAGCCAAAAACCCTGCAGAAGGTGCTGCCAAGAGACCAAACAGTGTTTCGTTTCCCAGCCCTTGTCTCTTCCATGCCTCATCCCCCATCTGGGGGTGTTGCAGGCAGTTCTACCCATGGGGTGTCTGGGTGCTGCAGGACCATCCCATCCCCCTGGCACTGCCAGATTTAACTTCAAGCAAGCAAGTCACAACCTTTTCCATGGAGACACATAGCCCTCTGTAATTCCCTGACCACTTATTTTCATACTTTCTCCGTGCTGTTTTTTTCAAAGGCCTCCTTCTCCCCGCCCAGTTTGCAGCGAGGCTGGACTGTTCACCAGAGTAACCATTACCACAGACGAGCCTGAGCAGGGGAGGGAGGGCAGCCCAGCGCTGACAGCAGCTCGACCCCAAGCTGTTCTGCTCCCAAAAGCCACTCTGCTGGGCAGGAGGCATGTGCCCTGTGGCATTTGCACCCCAACACCACCCCGTCTGCTGGGGAAGAAGGTAGCTCTGTGCCCCTTTAATGCTCCCACCATCCCCAACCCCCTTCAACACAGTCATGGTGCAGGGAGTGCCTCAGCAACCCAGTGGTCTGACACAGATTGGCATGCTTCAACTGGGACAGGTATGAAGGGACTTGGTATTATGAGGTCTTTAATCAAGCCAGGATGTGCCAAAAAGCCCCTGCTTCCCCACAGGCCTTACCAGTTGTGGACAGGGCAGATATGGTTGTTGGACAGTGCCATGGCATATCTGGAGGAGAGACAACAGGGTTACCACAGCCACCTGCCTCCCTGCATCCCCATTCCCTGCCAGCACCCAGAGCAGCCCCAGGGACGAGCCACCAGAGCAGAGGATACAGGCCCATACTGCCTGCCAGGGGCCAGCACTCATCCAGAACCTCCCAGCTTTACAAAGCAGGAAAAAGAAAAACAAGTGCATGCTCCACAGAACTCCCACTGCTGGGATGAGGCTCCCCTGCTTTGTACCCCCATTCCTGCTGAGAGCCACCTCCTGCTCCAGTTCAGTGCAGCTGCTTCTGTGGGGCCTCTTCTCCATCGTGGTGCTGTGCTCCACAGGCTCTGGGAAACTGCTCTGTCACAGATCCTCCCTGGCATGCCCCTGGCTTCAGGGCTCTCCACCTGCCCACAGCTGTGCCAGGTGACACCCAACAGTGCTGGTTCTGCCGTGCTTTCCCCAGCCCCTGGCTGGCCAGCAACGGAGCTAAAGGAAGTCTGGAAAAGCAGCCAGTGCATTGGGAGGGCATTATGGGGAGATCAGCTCCATCAAGCATTTCATTGCAGAGTCACCCTCAGTGACCTCAGTCAGTGTAGCAAGGGGTTCATGGCATGCATCCTGCTCCACTCCATGGGGTCTCAGCCCCATGGCCCCCACCCCAGCCATGGAGGAGCCCTCCTGCCGGGCAGCCACAGCAGTGGGCATCCTGTTGTTCAAATCACTGGCAGCTGTGAACAGCTCATGTTAAAAATAGGCCCCAACACCAGTATGAAAACCCCTCTTCTTCCCAAGCTGGCCGTGTAACAGCTGGGCTGCAAAAATGATGATCCCACAACAGAGGCAAAGAGCAGGACAGATGGGGGAAACCAAGGAACAGCATCCCCAGCCACCAAGGAGCAGACCCCTTACCGAGCCATCTCCCAGCACAGGTCTCCAAAAGGGCCACTCCCAGAGTAGCTCAGGCTGTGAGGATCATAAGCAGCAACTTCCACCTGTGCTGCTTTGGTCTGGAGGAGCATCTGCTCCCCAGGATCACTCACGGGAGACAGCCATGCTTTGCAAGGTGTCAGAGGGAAAAACTTGCAGCATAAGTTCCTAGCACCAGGTTCAACATTTGGCTTTGTCGTGAAGTTAGACAGGTGATACCTCAGGGGGAAGCTCTTGGAGGAACCTGCATGCATGTAGGATGCATTTGCTCCATCCCACACTTCAAGAAGTCCCACCACCTATATTGAACCTCTTGATACCTTTGAGAAAAGTCCTTCATCCACTGCTCACCAGTGTTAAGGCCTGAGAAATGGACTACTGGGATGGACTAGTACTGTTCACCCAAGTGACACAGCCTCTACTCCTAGCACATGGCCCATCCATCCATCCATCCATCCATCCACCACATGGGATGGGTGCCCATATACGGACTGTAGCCTTGGCGCTGCAGTAGCTGGGCTGGCTCCCAGTATCGTTCCTGCGCCACCTGAGTGTCTGCCCTACTCACGCAGGGACAGGGGAGCGTGATGCCGCAGGGTGTCAGGGATTTAAGGACAGGGAGGCACATGCCAGCGCTGCTGCAGGGGACGCGGGGACCACACAGGGCGGCTGTGGGGGTTCAGGGAGGTGTGGAGCCCTTGACTGTCAGAAGTGCCCCAACGTGACCGGGGAGAGCAGCTCCCCGCAACCTCCAGCCCGCTGCATCCCACCTCGCAGCATCCCACTCTAAAGCATCCTCCAGCCCCCGGCCCTCAGTTATCCCGCAGCACCCGGCCCGGGTCCCGGCCCCAGTTCCCGTGCGTGGGGGGCTGCCGGCGACCCCGCGGCACTCACACGATCCACATGCCGGTGATGGTGAAGGCAGGCAGAGTGATGGGCAGGATCCCCCAGGCCGGCATCCTGGGGCCGGGCATGCCCCGCCGGGCTATGGGCGAGCGGGGCCGCCGGGCCGCCGCCGGGCCGCGCTCCCCATGGGCGCCGGGGCCGGGGCCGGGCTGGCGGGCGGAGCAGGTCCGGCCGTGCGGAGCGGCGCCGGGACGGCCC
>QUSF01000014.1:4999957-5134675 GCA_003676055.1 Chloebia gouldiae
GGGCCGGGCCCGCCCCGTCCGGCGGCGGGGAGCGGGACGGGCCCGCGCGGCCCCCGCGCCACGTGGCGCCCGCGCTGCCGCCCGCGGGGCAGAGCCGTGCTGGGGCGGGCAGCAGGACGGCCGGAGCTGGCGGCCCCGGCGCGCTCGGCGGAGCCGCAGCGAGGGACAGGCTCCCGCAGAGCGCAGGGGAGGGCAGGCACAGCTCCGCAGCGAACACTCCTCCCGGCAGCGGGGGACCCGAACTGCTTTTGCCGAGGCTGACTCGGGCATCGACAGCCGGCTGCGGGGCTGCGGGCCTCACCCCCCTCAGCTCCAGGTGATGCTGTCTCTGAACACCAGCCCGGGGCGCACATCCACAAAAGTGTGGGCTCCTGTAAGCGTGGCCCAAACGGCACTGTCAAAGGACGAGGCAGGAGGTACTGCGACAGGGAGGGGCCAGGCAGAGAAGACCTTGTTCAGTTCACTCTTCTCCCATGGGACTCAGCATTCCCTCCAGAGGACAAGGCTCTGCACGCCGGGAGGGACTGGCCTTGTGGTCTCGCTACAGGGCTGCAGCCACACTGCCAGACAGTGCCTGCATACGCTGCCGGACCTGCTTCCCAGACGCTTTCTACAACTAGGGATTAAGTTTAGCAGCCAAGCACCAACCGAGAGACATTTACATTTTTCTTACACTGAAAACGTGAGGAAAGGAAGCACAGCTTCCCTTGACAGAGAAGCAGTGCTGTGGTAAAGCCACGGCCGTTCCATTTCCCTATTGGGAACTCAGCAATAACTTGCCCTCTTGCCCCCTGGCTGCTTGTGGGGATGTGTTTCAAGTCCCAACACGTCCTCCATCGCCAAGGTCGAGAACGAAGCATCTGATGCTCATAAAGCCTGCACCTTCCCTCTGCCTTCTGCAGAGAGGAGCTGCTCCGGTACAGCTCTGACCGTGGCCGGTGTGGAGACAAGCCCTGGCTGCCCACCACCTCCCCCGGGCCAGGGTGCTGTTACACAACCGCAGGAGCAGTACTGCACACTGGGACTTGTAGTCTTGGGGGATCTCATCGCCCTCTGCGTTGACTCGCGCTCCAAGCAGCCTCCTCACGGACCCAGGCTCTTCTCTCGCTGTTCAGCCCATCAGTTCGGAGCGAGAGTTGCACCCCACAACTTCGCTCCCGAGCCGGTTGTGCTCCCCAAAGGTGCCCCGTGCGTTCCCGGCCGGCAGCCGGCCTGGCCCTCCCTCTCCCGGCAGCCTCCACAGCAGATGGACACTGGAACAGTGCCCGCCTTGCGGGGCTCGGACTGCTCCGGGCCACAGGCGAGAAGCACGAGCCCCGCCGGGCTGTCTTCTCTGCAGCTGGGCCGAAAATGCCAGGCACAGTGGCTTCAGAACACATCACCTCTATAACAGACATAAATTTTTCCAGAGGAGTTCAACAGCTGGCATTTACAGGACTGAGGGTAACTTCTAAAAAAGCCAGCTCACTGTTGATACATCCTGGAAATCTTTCTTACAGACCTTTGCTGCTCAGACCCAATTTTTAAATTGAAACTGAAAGCAGCAGTGCTTCTGTTTCAGAAATTTTAGTGCCAAATGTAAGTTTTACTGTCAGGTCTTACCATTCCACAAGACTTCTCACACTAGTAATCTTCATACCAATGAGGAAAGCACCAGCTCCACAGTAAAGTGTTCTACAGGCACATGCTAAATCCCACATATTTCTATTCTGTTTTAGCAGTAGAAGTCCTTGATGCAAATGGGAACAGAAGAGGCAGGTAAATCCAAAACACAGTGGTGTCTGTTCAGCCTCCACTGGAGAATACTTAGGCCCTGAGTAAAAATAAGAAAGTCCAAGACTAGAAAAAGTATATGCTAGGACAAATCTAAGGGCTACTGTTGTAAACACCACTCCTCACCAGCAGCCATTAGTAGTATGACTGGCTTTTATGCAATTTAACTTAGAAATAGAGTTCAAGAGACGTACTGATTAACCTATTGGGTAGCACACGCTACCTGTCAGTTGATTCTGATCTCCTTTCAGTTCAACACCTTCCCTGATATCTTTTTCTCTCTAACATTAATCCTCACTCTTGTAAAATCCAAAAAACGTTAAAAAAATTATTTTTCTGGTTTTCCAGTCCACTGCTATTTACAGTCTAGTGAAAACTGTTCCAAGTGCAATTCTGTCTTTCCAGTCAACATTCCTTCCATTCTAGTCCCACTTCTTGCAATTCTCTCACGTGGCCTGTGCTTTGCACCATAATTGTCTGAGTTAAGACATAATGCTCTCAGTAGAGGCTGGGTTTGCAAATACAGCATGTGTTAAAACACAGCATATGCCCAAAACAGCTATTGGAAGGCAGCTGGCAAAATGGAGCTTTGCTATTAGCTGACACCACCCCAAAAAGTCAGAGGATCACACCTGGGCCTGGGGATCAGAGGCAGCAGTCCTGACATCAAGGTACTTGACAACTGAGCAATGGTTTACGAAGAGTTAATAATCTCAAGCTTTCAACAAGCAGAAAAACAGAGCTGTAAATAGAAGAGAAGGCTCAGAAAGACAAGACAGAGAGGGGGACTGGATACAGAAGCACATCATGAGCAGCACAAGGACTCAAATACATTAATGAAAACATCTGAGTGCTGGAAATACAATCTACAGGCAGGGGAGGGTGAGGAAGAGACAGCTGCAGCAGCAAAAATATTCCAGGAATGGTACAAATGGGGTTAGGGAACCAGGATTTATTACCAGGACCTTCCTAGTATGCACATTACTCTTCCATTATTTAGACCTTTTCTCATGCAATTTAAACAAACTTCCAAGTTTTTACCCCTTACCAAGTGTGTAAGAGTCTCTTGGAATGGAGAAGGCACTGGTGCCTCACACAGCTCTGAAGACACTGTGGAACTGCATGGATCTTGCCATGAAACAAACTAGAAAATACCAGGAGGGAAGTGTAGTTGTTCAAATCCATGGCAAGCACTAGCTTGGGAAGAGCCCAGCATCTCTCACATCCTCTCCAATTCTGCGTCCTGTTTATGGAAACAAGGATTTCTTCTTCATCAGAGAATCACCAGTGTCAGCTGAGCTGTCACCAAGGTCTATGTTCTGGCACCATGACCAGATGAGTAGAGCACCTGCTCCTCAGCCCTCATCTCTTCCCTCAGTCCTAGTGGTGCATGAGCATACACCAACGTAACACCACAGATTTTACAGCCCACATGAAACTACTGCCATCTGAAAGAGCCAGTCTCACTATTACAGCTCTGCTTTGTCCATGCTGGAAACCATTCCTGATTAGTCCCTTGATGGCTAACCTCCATTGCAGCCCTCCAACCCAAGCTGACAAGTCCCCCTGTGCTCCCTCCAGATGAAGCACTGGTATATGAAGCCAGGGCACAACACCTTGACAAGCAAACTCCCTTTTCCCAAAGCTCTGAGCCAAAGTTCCATTACAGAAAAGGAGTGCAACACCAGAACATTAATTTACAGTATGTATTTATTACACTGTAAAAAGTCCATTGTATTTTAGCCATTTACTCTGTATGTACACTGGTTGTATTCCCACACCAACTGTAGGCTCCTCTCCTTACAGGATACACTGGGTTGGAGTCCCACCCATGCCCCTCCCAGTCACCAGGGGGATTTCCAAGATTGAAATTATTGAGAATTTAGCCAACTAGTCGAGGGAGGAGGAGGAGGATCAGCAATGCAGCACTTGCCAGGCAGCCAGCTCTGCTCTGGACATGAGCGGGGGAAGAGCGGGATGTCCTTGCGGCAAGATGGAAGCACAAGAATCACTGCCAGGGCCTCAGCTGCAGGGGCCTTCTGGGGGTAGAAGGACATGGCATCCCAACAAGGAGATGCAGAAGGGTGCAATCTCTTCAGAGCTTTCAAGAGAAACCACTGCAGACCTGCTGAGCTTCAGTCAGCAGGTGCCACAGATCCCCACATCTGTAGGTGAAGAGGATGTTCTCCTAAAGAAGAAGCTGGTCACCCAGAGACCAATGTGTAGTGAGTGGCAAACAATACATGATTGCCCCACAAGTGCTGTGTGAGACATGGCCATGGTGCTCTGCTCTCAGCATTTCCTTCTCATCTACTCAGCTAGGCAGAGCCTTCTGGATTTGCCTTCTCCAACCAGAAAGCCTGTTTACATTTACAGGAGCAGGGATGAAAGCCCCTATCAGATTTGCCTGTTACTTAATCTCTATTTGGCCTGGGGATTGCTGTCATTTGTGTTGCAGGAAGGAAAGCATGTACCAGCAGGCAAGAAGTCCTATGTAGCAATCTGAGAGCTGCACTGTAAGCAATCCACATTTCTAATAAAATTCTCTATCTGCTGAACCCAGGCGTGCTCAGATCCCAAACAAAGCAGTGCAACCAGAAGAGTCAGCAGGATAGCTAGGGAATGGCTGGGAGTTGCCCAGGGACTGGACTCAGTAATCTTGAGAAGCAGTCCTGTACTGCAGCCCCTCTCTGGTGTGACATCAGTAAGCTTTCCCTCTTTACCAGATGAACTGGTGGCAGCTTGGTCCCAGGCTGCTGGGCACAGGCATTGCCTGGCACCTAAGATTGCAAAGGCAGGAAGGAGACTGGTCAGTGGAACCGGGCACTCCTCCATGAAGACAGGGATTTTTGGGCAAATTTCTAGGTGATGCCACAAGAAGGGAGCAGGATGGGACATGTTCCAGCAGACTGTGGCAACAGCCCTTCTCCTCAGGTTAGCATCATCTTTTAAAACAAACATATCCACTACCAGAGAACATTTGGCCAGGATCCTCCACCCACATTGCCTCCTCAGCAGACAGTTCTCCAACATCCTCCAACTAATTGACTTCAGAGCTTGTCATAGGGTCAGTGGGCCGTGGAGTAGCTAAGAGGGGAACAGGAGAGGTGGCTTCAATTAGGGCTGGGTTGAGAATGATTGGAAGAGTCATAGGTGGCACTCCAACCTGCAGGGGAGAGGCAAGAGGCTGCAGGATGAGCGGCGGCTGTGCTGTCGTAGGAGGTATGTCTGTAACAGGGCTTGACTTTGTTGAAGCTGATGCTGGGAAGGAAGGAGAGGCAGAGGTGCTGATGGTGGGTGAGGCAGGTGCAGTTGCTCTCTCAGACTCTGGAAGAAGGAAGAGACAAAGTAGATCCTTACACAGGTCCTGACAAAGTCACCTATTAGCTCAAAACTAAGGCTAAAGCAGGACTAAAAATCAACTCAAGGGCCTTTTCAGACTTTCCCCTTCATACAAGGCCCTGAAAAGCAGGAGTCAATCACAGGCATTCTGCCCACCCCAATAACCTCAGCAACAACTTACCCATATGGAAGCACAACATTTCGCAACACTATAGGCCTGATCCCCAGAGATCCTGCTAAACTAAGGAAAAGCAGATCCATGACACCATGCTGGGAAAGTGATTCCAGAAAAAAAGATAACAGGACTCACCACTGACAGCCGGTTCACATGGCTTCTCCGAAGGAGCCACGTGGGTGGATGGTCTCACATCCCCTAGAGGAGAAGGGGGCAGTGCAGACACTATTGCTTTCTGATGCTGCTGCTCCACCGGTATGTTTGGGACAGGATCTAGGAAGACAAAACATGCAGCGAGACCACACCAGTTTGTTCACTCCTTTAACCTTCCCTCAATTTGCCCTTGTGCCAAGTTCCCACAGCCTCCTACAACTCACTTCATCAGCATCAAGGCACTATGGCAGCTGGGTACTGGACAAGGTGCAAGTACTGCTCCAAAACCTGTGTTAAGGTTTCCCAGCCCCCCGTACCTTGGATGACTGTCTGTTTGAAGAGCTCATCCCGCAGCCGAGGTAAGAAACAGTCAATGCGCTCCCAGGTGATCTCCCAGAGATCCGAGTATCCCGTCCGTGAGTCGGCACTGTGGAATATTCCAGCCGTATCCATTACAAGCAGCATATTCTTCAGAGACTCTGGAATGGCCTCCAGCTATAATCAGAAACAGGACACAGAGTGGACAGATAGCAATGAACCAAAGCTCCAAATAGCCAATGGGTTGCCTTGGAAACTGTGGCCAGGGCAAGAAACCGTGGAACAAAATGGTTTGGAAGGGAACAAAAAGTTTAAAAAAGCCCTAAAATCCACACCAAATCAAAACACCATCCCAGTTTAGAAGGTCAAAATGTGATGAATGGTTGTCCAAAGGACTGCATGCAGCACCTTACCAGTAAGTCACTGGAGCCAGCGTGCATGTATTTGTCCATAAAATCCAGGATTGTGAGCCACAGGGCAGCAAAGGTGGTCAGTGAGAGCAGTGGGGAGAGATGCTGTAGGAACACCTGGGAAAAAACACAACTACTGTCAACAAGTAGTACAGGGGCTGCTGCTCACTGACAAGCCAGTCTCACAAATCTGGATTCCCCCTCCTTGTGGCAGGCTGGGAACATGCACAGGACTGTGGCATCTTCAGGCCTCCATTCTTCTGGGGTGTGTATGTGAAGGAGTGGATCTTGTCTCCTTTGTGGAGGGCCACTGCAGTCTGCATCATCATGTCTTCTAGCCCTTACAGACCTCAGCCTCAGGTCATGACTATCAGCTTGTGACATGCATCATTTCACCCCAAGAAAAGACTGTCTTCAAATAATGTTTAGTGAAATACTTCTTGCTGTCTATTATAAAGTCATAAATCTCTTCCTGACAGCTTTTCCAAGGACTAGAATCTTGGAGACAGTTCTAGAAAGAAGGCATGTCCCAGCAGCAGAAGCTGGAGGAGAAGCCCAGCACTGAAGATAGTCAAACTAGCAACCTGACATCTGTCCAGAGATGCTGAGAAGCAAATACAGGAAACAGTTTGGTTTTCTTGAGGAACATGGTTTCCCCTAAGCTTCCCTAGGCAGCAGAGGTGTGCTCACCTTGGAGAGTAATGTTGAGGCTCTCATCCTTGTTTCTTCCATCCCACCAACATCGGCTGGGCTGATGTTCTCAAGTAGCTTGGTTAGCAGAGGAAACAGCACCTGTTGGATCCGACACATGGATATTTTAAAGCTGAAAAATCACTGATGAGATTTTAACAGACAGTCTTAAAGAAAGGCACTGGCTTTAGGGACAGGTGGCTTCTAGGCAGAGGACATGGTGGAAGCAACAGGATGTGCATGAGTGGATTCACTTCAGTACTCCAAAAGGTCCTGTTAGAAGCCTAAGCAGAGAAGAACTTTTCACTGGACCAGAACAGGAACATCTTTCTTGTCTGTTGCAGTGAATAAGCTTCTCAAGAAGACAGTGCTGCAGTAAGACAACACTCCTGCACACAGCTTTGCTGTTCATGACAACGCTGCCCTGGTCACATGCCCATGCCAGCCAGGTGGTTACCTTGTTGAAGCAGGACTCCCATTCCAGGGCATCCAGGGCCTGCAGGTCATGTACCAGGAGGGCCCGCTGCAAGTAAGTGAGTGCTTGCATCCGGATCTGGCGTCGGGCATCACAGCACAGCCAGGCAATACCTGCAAGAGAGGGATTCAGGGCAAAGCCCATAGGGAGAGTCTAACATCCCTACTTCCCCAGTCTAGAGTAAAAAGTCTAGTGAAGATCAAAAACTCTCAGTGGAAAAAAAAGGATACTTGTTCCAGGCCAGACTGGCAACCTACTACGAGATCCAAGAACATGCTGGTAGCCAACTCATCCTGAAGATGTTTTTCCCAATCTGATCCAAGTTCTTTTTCAATTACAACACACCCTAAAAACAACCTATGCCTGCTTTCTGCAGTTAGTTCTTGGCTCCTCAACTTTCCTGCCATTACTTTGGAAGAGTGTCTGCTCACTCTCATCACCAGGGGATGGCTTTACCCTGTAGCAAAGGACACCAGCAGTTGGACCACAGTGTTCGGGAATCCGCTGTGATTTTCCTGGCTGCTGTCTCCAGGTGTCGCTGCTCCTCTGCCCAGGAGCTATAGATGCCAGCTGCTCGCGTGTGCAAGGTGTGCATGAGGTCCAGGAGCTGCAAGTACATGGCACAGTAAGAAACACACAGGACTTTAAGTTTTGAAGCAGCTCTAATCTCTGCTGTTCTCCAAATAGGGCAAAAAGGCTCAAGCTACTTGAGCCTGCTTTCTGTATATACAAAACCACGCACAGTTACAGAAATAGTGTCAGGCCCTGCTGTCTGTGCCCTCCTTAACTGGTCAACTGCTAGGTATCTTCAACAAGATTTATGTCAGTTCAGTAGCCACATCAATCCCATCTTTGAGGAACACCATTCCAGTCCTGTCTGAAGGAAGAATGGCCTCTTTCCTGGCACAGAGCATTGACTCTCCCAGGCAGAGGGATAAACCCATTGAATCACCTGTGCTGTCCAGAACAACTCTACAACTTTCTTTTCTTAAAAAAAGGGTATGTGAAGCACATGCAAAGTTCCCTAGCCTGTATGGGCACATGACAGCACTTTAGTTAGTTTACTAATGAACTGAGACCCAACAATCAGCATGCCTGTGCCTTGACACTTTTGAAGTACCAGCTGGGAACAAATGACTCCCTTAGCCCAGTCCTCTGTACTTCAAATTCCAGAGCCTCAGCCAACAGGGCTTTCCCCTTTCCTCAAGTTCAGATGCCCTGTCAGACTCCTTGCTAACCCTACAGGAACCTCATGTCTCCAAATGACCTTAATCCATCTTACCTACTACAGTGACTCACAGCTTCAGACCTCCTCCTTGCTTTTCAGAGGACCTCTCTCTCCACTGCTAGTCTGCTTTTGACAGTACAAATTCCAGCCTTCCTCTTTCACTGCAGAACCACATACTGCCCCCACAGACACACTTTGCCATCTGGTGCCCACTTATCCAGAATGCAGCCCTCCCTTGCCCCTTAAAGAAATCCAGTGATTACCTAGCCAGGCCCTAAGAATGGGAAAGGAGAGGAGGAAATCCTTGCTATACTTACGTCCTGACTAACCTGTAAAGACACAGTGTGGTAGCTGGCAGGGATGCTCTCATCCTCGTCCTCATCACTGTGTGTGTGCGCCTGGTGCTGGCTCAAGACCCGGGATCGTCGTGTGGAGCTGTCTTTTGGCTTTTTTTTTAACCGACTGGATTTACTGTCATACCTGTGGCTCTTCCCCCTCTTCTCCTGGGACTTGTAGCCTAGAATATAAAAGGCAACAACATTCCATATACAACAGTCTGCTACAAAATGTTCTGCTTTTCAACACACAGGGCAGCCACCTTTTGATATCCCCAGCAAAGGGTCCTGTCCTCTGAAATGACCACTACCTGCTTGAAGGGGACCCACTGCCCTGCAGGAACAACTTTCCACAAGTGCTGATACTGCTGTCTCCACATCAACTCCAGACCTCCCCTCCATCCCAGGGAGGATGCTCTGCTGCTAGCAGCAGACAGAACACCTTTCTCCTGGTAGACCATTTTCTTTGGGTTGGGGACTCATCTCATGACAGTATACTTCACACTGCTTGCCAACTGGCCACCCCAAGCCAAATGCTGGTTGACAAGTGAAGGGCCAACTTACCCCCATTCAAGCTGGCCTCCACGAAGATACGTATTGTTTTGACACAGAGTTCAAAGTTCTCAGGTGTAACATGGGCAGCATCTCGCACGATGAAGGACAGGGACTCGACACATTTCATGAGAGACTTTGTGTCATGTGGGCCCAAATCCAGCCCCACCGTCAGGCTGTACTGGTTGACAAGAGGTGATGGACCCAGCCTGCTGAGCCCAGCAGTGGATCTGGAGTTGTCGATGTCATCTTTCCCCACCTGCAGGTCCCACAGCAAGCGTGTAAGCAGGAGAGGGGAGCATAACAAAAAGCATCTAATGTACACACTGAAAGGGCCTTTCTTCAGAAACCAACAGGTAGTGTTTCTGTACAGACCATTTCCCTTTCTGCCTCATTTGCCTCAAAGCTTTCTCCTTTCCATCTGTGTCTCTCCCCATCCTGCCTTTACATCATCAGTTCATCTTATCTCTCTTTTCTACTGTCTTATTCTTTCTCTCACTACCACACCCTCTGCTCACAACCATGTCCTCTTTGGTCACCAGAAGCCCACTGGCTACTCACCACTAGCCAGCCGCTGTTCACGACGTCCACATCTGTGACCGAGCGATGCATCTTGCCTGGCTTCCCGTGGTCTGTGTACACCTCGGAGTCAGAGGTGTAGCCACGGTCCAGGCTCATGTCACTTGGATGATAGGAGGAGGACACCTCGCTGTCTGATTGAGCACCTTTAAGATAAAAGACATGGGATTTAGAGCAAAGCCCAATCAAGAACTTGCAAGAGTAGCTGTGGATAAGGGAGAAGCCATCCAGATCAGCACCAACCAGGAACTAATAACAAGTGGTTATTAGTATGTTCTATGCCTGTCAGCTCTACCTGCCCTGACATTTAGGATAACCTTAAATTTCACATGTCCCAAGAGAGAAGTCCTTGCAAGGGACAAATTTAAGTTACTGATATGTTATTTAGAAGTAAAAACTTGTTCTCTCCGTTGTTCAACACCACCTAGAAACTCATCAGCAGACAGACAGATTTGCTGTGAACAGAGTGCAGCAAACATTTTCAGGAGGTAGAGAATTAATGTTTTGATGTGTAAGGTGCCAAGACAAGCAGTTTGCTCTATCAGCAAAGACAGAAGCAGTAAAAAAAAAAAAAAAGAAAAAAGAAAGGAGAGACAGAAGAGGAGGCAGCTCTGCATTAATCCAGGGGGCAAAGTCCATAATTATTTTTAAAAATCATGCTTCTCCCATCTGTCTAGCACAAAGCATCAGGACCTATCAAAGAAGTTCTAGAAAAGAAAAGAGAAAAAAAAAAAGCCTTCTCGAAAAGTCCTTTATTGCTCTTTGTTTTAGAAGTCTGAAGGCATCAACCTCAAATATATTGACAGCTGGCTAAAGCAAAACTGAACAATTTTCTGAAAAGATCACCTTTCTAACACAGTCAAGAGAAGTGAGAAATAGTGCATTGGTCTTGTGGGAATGGTTCAGGGACTATTAATGTAAATGGATCTGGAAATATAATTTTAAAGAACAACTCATTTCATGAGAACCTTAAAAAGGGGACAGAAAAGAGTCAGTCCCACAAAAAAAGCAAGTATGACAGGAACAGCAGCTGGGTTTACATTACATGTCCAGATAAGAGATTACGGTACCCAAGGCACCAAAGCACAACCAGCAGAAAATGCTCCTTGGGTAGAGCAAAGACCTCCTACAGCTGCCAGAACTGATATCAATTTTCCTCCCCCTGCCCCTCAGGGACTAGCACCTGGATTGCTGCTCACTGAGTAGGAAGAGATGGCAGAATAGAGACAGGAACAGACCATGAGGAGTGAACAGCAGGTGCTGGTCTTTAATCTTGCTAATGTAGTTTAATATCAGCTTTGTTTTCTTGCAGTCCCCTTTGCTAATTGAAAAGCTTGAGAAAGCAGCTGCTTATCTGGCAGGGAGGCATCAGATTTCCTAGCAAACGCTGGCCTGTCTTACCTGTGTCGTTATCTGCCCTTGCTGTAACCTGCAGGGCTGCGGGTGGCTTCACCCCAGACCCGATGCACTCCAGGAGGGTGAAGAGCGTGTACCAGTCATCCCCGGAGTGAATGTTGGCAGCATTGGTCTTCAGGAGCTCATGGAGGCCGTAGGCAACCTCATGGCTAACTCTGGACAGCACATTTGGCTTCATCATAAGTAAGATACGTAATGAGAGGAGAACCTGGCCAGAGGAGGAGACAAGAATAACAGACCCTTCTTACACTCCATTCTCTAGCAATGTACTCCTTCATCTATTAGAGCTAGTTAAAATTGCTGTTTGTTGTTACCTGCAGCACAGACATGTTAAATATGGGTCCATCCCACAGCAACTGCTTTCCTGTGTCACTGGGTATAGCCACAAAACCCCCGTAACTGCCTTTCAAAAATCCCTTACCTGTGCACTGATCTCATCTCGACGCAGCAGTCGAATGGCCAGTCTCAGCAGCCCCACCACTGCCCTCTCCACCAAGAAGCAGAACTCCATTGCATGGATACAGAGATGATAAAGGTGGTCTCGGACAGTTTGCCAGACACAGGTCACACGGTCCCTAGCCACAACAAGGAGGAGGGAAAGGGTAGAATGAAAAGACATGAGACAAGCAGGATCCAGCAACCTCTCCCACAGCTCCAGACAATCCACCATTTCTTAACTTCAATGAAAAATTCCAGTTGAGAAATACAAGAACAGACACATAGAAACAACAAAATGATCAAACTTCTTACTCATTAATTGCAAAGCAATCAGGTGGGAGAATTCTCCCTTTGGAGTTTAGTTTGTATTCTCCAGATTTCAGGACATCAAGCACCAATTCATGAGCTAATAGCCTTTCTGTTTGCACATGCTACAGTGGAATTGTTAAGCCCTGAAATTACAGCCACATGCTGCTTCAGTTGGTGAATCACAGACATAAGGAACTCATTCCCAGGACCCAGGCAGCAGCTGCAGTAAAGCAGGGACATTACAATGCCATATTTCCAAGTCATACCTATTCTCTAGAACAATCCGAAGAAGCATCTCCAAGCAGAAGGCTGCATCTTCTTCATCATATGTCTCCTCATCAGGAGTCACAGAAATTAGTGCCTGGAACAGCCATTATATTATTATGAATCACAAGCTCCCAAAAATGGGGAGTCAACAGAATGCTTTGAGTCTGGCCAAAACTGTACTCCACTGTCTAGTGAGGTCATGCATAGTCAAAGACCTTGGATAAAGGTCAAGCTAAATCTATGGGAAAAATAAATTTTGTTATGTAAAATACATATGAACTTAAAAGATGTTGAACTCTGACAACGTGTCTCAGATGAAGAGGAACTGATATCCAGCACCTTCTTGCTAATCATGTGAAGTACAGAAATAGCAGGCATACATAAGAATGACTACAAATACTGGAGTTATTCTTCTCAAGCCATCAGCTTGTAAATGAAGGGAGAATTCCTTGACAACCACAATGTTCCCCCTGGAACTAAGATGACACTCCCCCAGGGAGATGAGCTTCTCTAGCCCAAAGGCTAATGTGTCCAGCCTTATTATATCTTCCACAGCAGCCAGGTACCATACTACTTAGGGACACACTGTCAAATATTTCTGTACAGCTCTTGCTTCTAGAGTGGCCTTTTAGAATTCTCTCATTAAGTACACCTGAAAATCTTTAAGCTCTGGCACAGAACTACAAATACTTTCCAACATCTGCCAAGAGTTCTCAAGGCTCTTAAAATGCATTCCACAATTCAACATTTTCTTCTACTGCCAGAGCAATTTGTGTCTGCCAGCACAGAAGTTACTTTTAACAGGTGAACTAAAGACTAGTTTCACAACCCGAATAGTTCCAAGACCTCCTCTGAGGACAGGAATTAAGTGAGTACACAGCACATATCCACTATCATGCACAGCATATTTGTTCCACTACTGCCCCGTCCCTTGCCCAATACCTCTCTCACCTTCATGAGCTCCTGGAGGGATTCAAGTTGGAGAAATTTGCTTTCTGTGATCAACTTCTCAGGATCACATTGCTGCAAAATACAGAAAAGACAACTGCATCTGGGGGTTGTGGAAGGCACACACACAGATCCTCCAGAAACACATCATGTTTACAGGAAACACACAGATAGTTGTTATCTGGAGGAAAACTCCTTCCAACTAGTTTGCTGTTTAACATCAATTACTTTTAACAGACCCGATCTGTGCTAGACAGATTTTATCAGATGACTCCTCTGGCCACACAGTGGTCAAACCCCAGGTTCAGATTTTGTAGGCACCATATACCTTTACACTGTCTTGGAAAAGATTAGTTGTTTGAGAATTCAGTAATTTGTCTTTAAATATAGGACTTAGATGTCCAGGGCAAATCCCAGCCCGGGGAATCATTCCTGTTTTGACATGTTAGTACCTTTGTGCACCGCAGCACAAAGGTACTGTTTAGCTGTGAATCCAGATATGCTACTCTGTAGATTCTTTCATTTCTTAAGTCTCCTGTTACCTGCAATACTGCCAAGCAGCATGCATATTTATGCTTCTGTTGCCTGTTACCCACATAGTATTGTCACCAAGAAAAAAAACAGGTTTTTCTACAGCCTATAGGTTACCTTTATGCATTCCAAAGCTGCTCGCTTTGCCTCCTGTGTTTCCGTAGATGGCCCTCGCATACCAGATTGCTCTGTCCCACTGAGGGTGAGCCAGCTAACAAAACTCAGTACTGTTGATTCACCACTGCAAATCAGAAGACACCAGCATCAGTAAGAAAACAAGAAATCACGTTATTTTCCAACCTTATTTGGTACAAAAAAGACTGGCTGGGACATCTGCGTCACTCACCGGTTGGATGGTGTCTCCTCACGCTGAAGATAGATTTTGCCATTAGGATCCACAAAGTCTTCAACCTGGAACACAGACCAGGACATGCATATGACCTCCCCAACCCCATTATATTTCTCTTAGTGATGAAACACTACACCAAATAGCCCATATGTGTGCAGTCAAACCCAGCTCTTCACCCCACTATCCTGTTAGTATTAAGTGCCACTTTCATCTGGTAACACCAATGCAGTGCTCTAGCATTTCATGCCTATAAGCATGTCCCTCTTCTGCACAACATTCAAAATCTGTTCAAGTAAAATAAATGCTGGAATCCCTCAAATATGACAAGAAATAAAATGGGAAAAAAAGAAACAAGCTACAAAAGAAGCTGCACACAACTTGAACATTATACCCTTCACAGGCTTCCAAGTTTTGTACACACTTTACCAAAGCCAGGCCTTTTCAAGAGAGCTCTCCTGCTTTTGGAACTGACCCTATGAAAAGGCAGCTTCCCACTCTCCTAACTCTTCAATTATCCAGCTAATTATTACCTCCACCATGGCCTTGGGCAGCAGCTCTGCTCGGAAAAGCTGTAGCATGGCCTCCATGATGTTTTTCCAGCCCTCTCGCAGAATGTCACCATGGCGATGGGCCAAGTGAAACACTGTCTTTGCTGCAATATGGGCCTTGGGATTACTTCCAAAAACAGTGGGCAGGTTCTCAATAGACTGCAGGAAAGAAGAGGCAGTGGCAATCAGTCAGAAAGAGATGTTTTCTTTTCAACAGAAATTAGGGCAGATGATTCAGAACTGGCTGTGGGAAAGATAACAATTCTCTTTACAATGCTTGGATAACTCCTCAGGTCACATTCACTTTGCACAAAAACAAGGACAAGGTAGCTTACCTGATACAAGTTGAGTCACTGAACAATCTAGATATAAACTCCCCAAGAATGACAACTTAGAACATTTTGAAAAAGTGCTTGCTGAAAACCCACTAATTTATCCTGCTACAGGAACTCCACTCAAGATCAAAGCCTTCTACAAAATGTACATCTCCTCTGGAAGCAGCAATTACTCTGCTGTGCTGTTAAAGAAGGAAACTGTGGCCAAACTGACTTGCAAACTGTGGCCTTGCAAAATTACTCCTACCACTTGCCTAACAGCAAGATTCAAAGTAATCCAATCCTGACATGGAGCCTCTGCCAATGATTGCTGCATCTCAAATCCTCATAATCTGTTCAACGCACTCACAGCTTTTCAAAATACATAAAGCCTGCTAAACCAATCAAACATATGCTGCCAAAACAAGGAAAAACCAGCTTCCATGTGAGCTAATATCAAACAGTGTAACATGCTCCATGATTCTGCAGTTACTTAAAACCATTGGAATCTTCCTTTTCAGAAGAGATGGGCTTTGTCATTATCTTGTTTATGTGGACAAAATCCATATTTATCTCCTCACCATGAATGGAAGAGAAGACAAGGGATTGAAGGAGTCAGTGTTTCCTATCTCTTGTTTCAGCCAAACTGATGGAAAAACTGTTATCAAAGTGGGTCTTTGATTTAGAAGCAAACTCCATTAGAAGTGCCAATCTGAAATCTGGCAGAAACGCACAAAACTAATTTGGGTTTTTTCCATTGTTGCTATGGGGAAACTACATGAATACCTGTATCTCTGAAGTGTCAGGGTGCAAACAGCAATATGCCTGATTGTGCACTGTGGCAAGAAGCCACATCACTGAAAAGCACACACACATGTTTTGCTGCTACTTACATACCAAGTCAGTATGAGTCTTAACGATGGATCATGAAGTGGGAACTCATTCTTCCTAATCACTTAAAGACCTTCCATGTTCTTTTCCATTTCCATTCTTTTAATCAAAGTGGACATGCATAGCAATTGCAGTGCATGGAGAGGATGCCTGCTTTGACTCTTCAGTCCTCTGAAGATGGCTCTTCCTTCTTTACTTCCTCCAGACTCTTAAATATTTGTTCAGTTATCCTATTCCACTACTGTCTCCAAGCCTTACAGGAATTTAGGACAGCGGAAAGTAATCAATGTATTTCAAATCTGGCCAAAGATAAGAACTCAGCCTTCTTCAACTCCAGAAGTCACTGATTCTATGTCATCACCAAAAGACATGCTTACTTGATTAACTCAGACCTCAGACTGCTCCAATTCCAGTCTCACAACTAGATGGGATGCAGCTGGCAATAACTGCTGCATCTGAGGACTTAGTCTAGTCTAGTTGCTTCTGCTGGGTAAATTGGTGTCAAACTGTTTCATGGCAGACATTCCTCTGCTTGTGTTACCTATTGGTAGTCTCAAGGTCTGGTGTGCCTGAGGATGATCAAATACTGCATTCTTTACTGTTGTGAGCTGTGGAGGAAGAAGGACTCTAAAGCAAACCCTCTGCCTGGGATTTCTTTGTCTTTTAAAAAATTCACCTGTCTTGGCCTTTTTACTCCAATGCTTTGTTTCCCTTTTCTATATGTGTAGCAATTCTGTTCTCCTCACTGGGGGTCTTGCACAGGTTCTGAGGGCAATACTGTGAGATCCTTTGGGAGTTCTGACCCTTTACAGGAATTGCTGTCAGCTACTCTTAGTACACAGCACAGTCTGCCACACACTTGTCTGTTAAACATTTTGGGGAAAAACAGACAGATGCTGTAAAACACAAATAGATTTGAGCAATAAAGCTTACACTAACCACAGCACCTGGAATTTATTCTCATGGTACATCCCAAAGAAAGAGTCTTCAGGGCTTGCCAAATGTGGGGCTAACAGCTGATCTTATTACCAGAGTCCACACCCTAATTGACAATTCAAAGCATTTGTTTTTCTAACCCCTTTATGTTTATGCTGTGCATCTACATAGCTCCTACGCTTTGGAAGTACATCTCATAAAACAGTCCCCCTTGGCACTGCATAAACCCTGTAATTGAACAGTTAGTATCTGAAATGTATGAACTTGCTTGGGATCACAGGGAGATTAGAGTCTCTTCAGATCAAATAGGTAAATAAACAATTCTACATCAAGGCATTCTGCTCTGCACAAACTGATACTTGTAAGTAAAAGAAAATCTGCATGTTTGAACTTGTCCTATGGAAGTCCAACTTCACTACACATTTCCCATTACTTCCTCCAGAAAACTCTGGGCAGGGGCTGACAGATACCTACATATACAATGATAACTAAAATAAGCAAGTATTGCTGCTTAACAGAGGAAGAGAGCTCCAGTGTAGTAGAAGTCATGCTTTTTGCACCTCTTTGCAAGCTTACCTCACTGCTGAGAGCTGTAAACTTGCAGAGAGAAATGATGAGATTGTCAAACACATCACTAAGGCCATAGTGAGCAGAAATCATTGCACATTTCCTGGGAAAAAAGAAAACAGAAAATAATGTACTAAGTACAGGCAAGTCTGTCTACAGGACAGCAAATCTGACACCCTCTCTGTTGACATTTTAGACCTTCCTCTCCACCCATGCATAATGAATGCTTATGTATAGAAATATACTATTATTGCTTAAATAAGCTCAATCCTTATCCATAGATACTGATACTTGTCTATGCTGATGCAAGGATCAATTTAAAGAAATAAGTTTAAACAGACAGACCACTTGCACCTGAGCATTATATCCAACCTCCTGTCCTAACATAAGAGAGTTGCTGAGATTGATGGTAGTGTTGAAGTCCAGTTTCCAGGATATTATGGCTACAGCAGTGTATTGACAAAGCATTAAAACTATGCTTAAAGCATCCTTTGGTCTGATCTAAGCATAACCAAAGATCATTCCAATACAGTTGCTCACAGATGGCAAATATGTGAGTACTGGTTATCTTGGAAGGAAAAAAATATCCCACATCCCATTCAGCCACAGCTATGGGATCATAAACATGAAAGGTTTTGTTCCTGCATGAAGATTTCGTCAGCATCATTGTGCCAGCTGAGTGACTTTTCCCCCTCATTTCTAAACAGCCTAGCTGTGTCAGTAGGTCCGTTAAATGTAACCAGGTTGGAGTTTAAAAATAGGTACCCTGGGCACTTGAATTTATTACAGCACAGCAGTCAAGCCAAACAGTGACTGGCAAGCCAGAGAGGCCAGGATGGGATGAACTGACACAAATGACAGAATAATAGAGGATTGTAGATCATAAAAAAGTGCTTTTCAATTGCTAGGAAAAGCAATATTTGATATTCACTGGGATGTCTCTCCAGCAGATAAACAAGAGCCAATGGTCCCATTTTTACTATTCTGTGTCTTTATGAAGGTAAGAGTCACCTGAAACCAGAGATAGCCTTCTGGATTATTGTTTCCTCTAAGCTCTTGTCAAAAACATAAGAAAGTGCTGCAATGGTGGGGCCCCATGTCATGGTGAAGAGGTCATGGTCATAGCTTCCAGGAGGCACATGGAGAAATATTCCCTCATCAGTGGCACCACGATGCAGCAGGACATTCCAGATATAGTTTTCCTTCACCAGACCCGTCTGTTCTTCTGGCATCACTATCTCATCATTTCTACAAGGGAGGAAAGCAGAAAGATTGAATTTTTCATTCTGAGCCAAACCTAACATTTACACAGTGTCTTTCATTATGTAGTCCCAGAGCTAAGCAATACCTATTCTGGAATGATTTTGCCAGCTCCTGAAACATTCTGTTTTCCTAGGTCTCCCTGCTTCGCCTGCTCTTCTTAGATATCCTGAATATAAAGTCTGGTGGTACTCAGAATCACACAGCAGCAACTGTATATAGTCAGTATTGAAGAAGCAGGTACCTACTGCTACAAGTGCAAAACACAACACCTACTGCCATTAAATGATGGGAAATTCTGGACAGCACACTGGACAAGCTTCAACCTCCATCCAACTCTCACCCTGTTAGAGTGCTCTCTTCATACCATTATTCCCAGTTAAAATTAAATAGTAACATTCAGTCACCAGTAGGTATCTTTGCATAAGAATAATGGAAAAATTCATATTATACCAAAATCAAATATTAGAAAGGAAAGTAGTATAAAATTTAACAAAACCAAGAAACCAAAATATGATGGGTGATTTATAACCAGCATACCACAGCTCCTTACTCTAACTTGGATGAAGCTATAAAGTAATAAAACAATTATGATTAATGCCAAATCCTGCTTGCAATCCTAGACTAAAACACATAAAGCCTAAATATCTACTCTCTAGACTTGGGTATCAATGCACAAGAGAAAATCCTCTGCAAATGACCAACTATGAGAACAAAAGCCTCAAAGCCACTAAGAATAGCAGATTACAGCAAATCTGAAGAGTCTTTTCTGCAACAATCAAAAAATAACATACTTCAATTGCCAAAGAAGCAATATTTATGTGCTAACAACTATAAAAACTGCTCCTGATTTATGCATAAGAAATAAGCTATTCTCAGCTTTAGGTGCTGGCATATTTTGACAAGAGCTGTTATTACTGGGATAATATAGGGAAGTAAGTTTGCAGTAAACAGTGCATTATTTCTAAAATTTCATATATGACTGAAATTACCAGAAGCAGGTGAATGAGTTTACTTGGAAGGTTTCCGGAAATGAAAATGTAGTCAAAAGTGAAATGCTAAGTCCCTGAAAAGATCATACACTACTTCATAGAGATGGCAGTGTTATTTTTTCCCCTAATAATACAAATAAATAGTTCCTCAATCTCAACTATGACACTGGGGCAATCTATCTGAGATGGAGCAATACTGAAATGATACATCAATTATCCTAATCACAGACCATACTGGAAAAGCTGAAATATCTGGTAAAGGGGACATAAAGGGAAATAGACTGGGATAGAGGCACAGGGTAACAAACATATGTGTATATGCTCAGTGTAATATTCAAAACATTAAGAACATCCTCAGGGAGAGAGGCCAATCAAAATCAGAGCTCTGTCTGAAAGGTAGAGCTACATCCTGAAGAATTTCCAGATATTCAGTACAGGCATCACCCCACCTTCCTGGAGAAGGTTTAAAAGGGAGGGTTAGCCCAACCACACTGCCCTGCTTCCAGCACCAGCTACTGCCTGCCACAGCAGATGGAAATCTGCTGAGACTCAGTCACACCCTGTCTCCTCAGAGATGTAATCCTCTCAGCTTCAAATTGGCTGGGCCTGGATTTATCGATTTACTGTTTTTTGACCTATTATTAAAGCTTCCCACCCAAAACTAGCTTGTGCACTAAAGGGCCTCAGCCACCAGGAGTTCTTCTCAAATACTTCTCTGAGTGCCATGAGCACTATTTGTTAAGCAGAATATGTTAAACAGAGACCGGGACACATTGTGTCAGGGCACAAGTGCTGCCCTGGGGATGAGATTATCTCTTGAACCACATAAAAAGTTCTAAAAAGCTGTAAAGGCCTGGTCTGGAGAACAAAGCCTTCTTAGATACAGCATTTCACATGTGCTGGTCTTGCTCAGCCATTATTTTCCACATTCATAGAAGTAACATATTTTTAAAATTTTAAAATCTGGATTAAGCTACCATGGCAAAAATCCAAGATACAAATTCATGTGCTGTAACAGGCTTGTTTACCACAACCTCACATGGAGCTGGAATTTGGTCTGAGACAAAAAGGCACATGACTGGTGAGTCTCTCTCCACATTTTCCAAGTATCTCACTGACCCAACAACTCTGCTTTGCTCTCTGCATACATGGGGATGGGCAGGTTGAGTCTTACTTGATGGCATGATACATGTCTTCCAGGATGTCCTGTTCAAAATCTTTGCCTCCATTCACACCTTTCAGGTTCTTCCGAAACTCCTGAAAAAAGTTACACCAGCATTAATTCCTGGTATCTCCAACTTGGACTGTTTGGCTAGGATCAGTACTCCACTTCTTTTTCATGGGCCAGAAGGAGATTTTCCTGCATTGTTCAACATGCAGACTCAAAATTCAAAGGTAAATTATATTCTTAATGGGAGTAGCGTGCAGCATCTCCTGTCTACACTCACAAGGAAAGAGCAGAGACACAACACGTGCTTAGCTGAGGCTGGACATCAGAATGGCAGGCCTGTACCACTGCAGTGGCACTCACATGACTTGAACTCTGTAGAAGCCCACAGCAGTAGAACAATCTTCTCTATGTTACTGTGTCTGAGGATACAGATTGCTCACAGAAACACAAGCCTCTTGAAGAATTTTCTAAGTTTTCTGAGAAGATCCTATTTCTTCAGGCTGTCTCTTGCCTACAGCTACTGTCTCAAATTGTACTCAGCTGTGGTGCTGCACTCCAGCTTACTGTGTACATGAGTGAAGAATGCCAAAGAAAAGAGACAACGCCACTGAGATAAAAAGACATACTACACTGTTTTCAAAACCAGAGAAGACAGATGCCTGCACTGGAAACACCCACCTCCAGAGTCATTGGGACATTCTGCTTGCGGACATTGTGGTTGTGCTGGTCAGTGTTCAGCATAATAACTGCATAGGCCAGGGCAAAGCAGGCATCACTATTAGCAAATGGAGACCCATTTGATTTCTGAAAGGCAAATATATGCACAAATTAATCCTACAGGAACGGTGATATCAGTGACCAAAACAGCCATTTTCCTAACCACAGTACTGAATAATCTCTGGGACAAACAAAAATCCCAGGTTCTGGCTCCAGCTTCTAAAAAGCAGCCCAGGAATCTATTTACCACTGCCAGCTCCTACAAAACAACAGCTGCTGCTTTCAGAGCAGTTATATAGACCATTTGATCTGACAAGTCCACCATGGCAAGCAGATGGACAAGAAAGGACGCAGTTTTGAGCTTTCTGTCACCAAGTACACACCCTCCAATGTTCTGTGAAGGCTTCTAACAGTCTATGAATTACAGGTGCCTCTCCTGGTAATCTAAAGGCCTCTAGATAAAGTCGTAAAGCTTCATCCAGCCTTAAACCTTGGAAGCTGAAAGTCCTGCAAAAAACAATGAAATGCAATGAGAACCTGAAACAGGATGGAAAAGGTAGGATAAACTTAATAACTACAATCTTGTTTGCTTAGACAGCAGAGAGTAGGGTGAGGTGAGAAGAAAAGAAATATACCATGAACAACCAAAAACAATGAAGGAGAGTCAACAGTCTTACAAGTGATTATGCATGTAATTATCTCTCCAGTCTTCCCGGAGGCTGGCCCTGCTGAAAGGCATTTGAATATCATACTTATATATCTAAGGTGTTACCATACACAATAGATGCACAGAATTAAGGCATGGAGTACAGAGAGAATCAAGTGATAGAAATCCAATGCCTCCAGGAACTACCTAGTCTACTGCTTTTTTAATTACTAAACTCTTAACTTTCACTGTTTCCTGACTGAAGAGATACAGAAGCATACTCACCCAACAAAGCTTTCCAGCAAGTCTATGTTCTTACGGTCACTCACGAATTCCCCAATCATCTTTTTGTCCAGGCGAGGATTTTCCCGTAACCACCTGGCCACTTCATTGTTGTCAATGGGGGTGGCAAGAAGGTTTTTCTCCTGCAGAAACTGTATCCCTTTCTTTGGTTTTTGGTTGAACTGCTCTGTGCCGGTTATCAGGAGCTGCAGGAGACATTCTGATCATTACAGCTTGAAGTGCTTTTGTCATTTTAGATTGTTCTTGGCATTTGAACCAAAAACAAAACAGAAGAAAAATCAGCCTCAGCATGATCAAGTTTACTGTACTGTGTAACCCAGGAAAAAGGCTAATGAAGGACAGAAAACCTGCATTCATCACAAGGTTTTGCCATCAAATAGCACTGGACAGAGTCAGCATGAGCTGCCATCTCCAAAAAGCTTTAAGGTCTAACCAAGCAATAAGCTCTGCTACTTCAAATGCCTCATCTGCTCTCATTTGTAAGCACAGCAGATAAACCCCAGGCAAGAGGCAAGATCAGCCCTACCCAGTTACAACAGCAGCACTGCTCTATTGTCTTCTCCTGTCCCTTTGGCTCCAGGTTCTCATAACTACCTCACCATTAGGAGACAGGCAGCAAGAAGCCTCAGCACTTATTCAACATGTGTAAGAGATGGTCTCAGGAACATCAGGTATTCCAGCCTGACAAGGTTATTTGTAGGCTGGGAAGAGCAGAATACATATTTGGTTCTGAAAGGAAGTCATCTAATCTGCCCTCTTAGGAAACTAGATCGTACCATAGTCACAGTGTAAAAAAACAACTAAGAAAGGGTTAACTGAATGTTCTTGGTGATGTTCAGAAAAAACAAAAGCACAAACAATGATATGAACTTTACTAAGGAACCAGAATAAATGTCAGTTCCCTGTTAGCTCCTATCATGATCAGACTGCTAGCAATGACCTAGTGAACTAAATTCGTGACCATCATGATTACTAGCTCCCCTGGGTTTCTCAGTACCTCAGAAGCCACCAACCCTCTGGTCTCTGCTTTCCCTGCCTGTGTGAGCATCCTCAAAACTGCAATGAAACACAGACCCTGAAATAGCATGGAGTGCATGCTGAGTCCACAGACTTCCTAAAACCACTTGAAAGGAGACTGGATTGGCAGTTTGCACTGCATTTACAATCAGGTCAGTCTTCTGCTTCTTCCACCACCTTTGGAAACATCAAAGAAAACTTTCTGTTTGATGCACAATTTGTTTTCTGCTTTTATTTAGTTTTTTTCTTCCTTCCAATTATGGTAATGTTTAGTACTTCAGAGGTTAAAGGAAGTAGAACATGCTGGTGCCAGGTAAGCATCAACATAACTAAAACTGAGTGTTTGTTGTGCCCTGTTTATGTGCTTGGGATGAAACCACTAGGAGATGTAGAGTCAAGAGAACAATTTTCCCTAGGCAAACTCAGAGATTTATGAACATCATCCTGCCCCCTACTCTTGATTTCTTCTAAACTTGTTTTCCAGCAGAGGAAAGACAGAGAATTACCAAAGGTCTTCAGTTAGAACAGAGGAAGCACTATGCAAGGCCCCTTCTCAACAATGGACTTTCACTGAGTTCATCAAGCAAAGCTGCTATAAAAGCAAGATTTAAGGCAAAATTCAGTGGTTCCTTGGAATACTGCACTGATGATCACTTCCCCTCACTGTCCTTGTGGCTGGGGAAGCCAGTTACCATTACCCCACTGCAGCACTGTGTTGCAGGTAAAGCAAAAGGTTTCCAAGTACTGCAGTAAACTTCCTAGAGAGAAACCGATGCTTTAAATTACACTCAGATCCAGAGACTGCCAGAGTGGATCACAAAGCACAGATTAGTATGGCAGCAGAGAAAAGAGATGTATTGTATTTTCTTTTATTTCTGATTAAGTTTAGACAAATATCAATACAGTACAAAAATGTAAAATAAAACCACCTATGCTGGAGAGAGAAGCCAGAAGCCTTTTAGTCAGATACAAATAAAAAACCCTTTCTCTTTTTACCATCAGTAAATCCTGCAAAGACTTAATTTCTTTTCTCCTATATCATCTCCTTACCCACAACTAGTATGGCCACTCATGTTTCATCCAGAACATGCATTATTTTCATATTGAAATTTAGTAATCTCTCACACCTGAAATGAACCTACCTCATGCATATGTTGTGCAAAGAGAACAAAATATGTACAAAGAACATACGTGAATGGAAAAAATCTGAAGAAACGCACGACAAAACCCCCAAACAGTCCCATGTAACCCCTGGGGACTTATGATAGATATTCACCCACTGCCTCTGGAGGTGAAAGAGCAGGTACCAGGTATTTGACACAGCATAGCAGATAAATACAAAGCCATTAGCATGGAGTACCTTTACCAACACTAGGCCTAGACCAGACCCACTCAGGGAATGGAAAAGTTGCATAAAGTTTAGACTATAACTTGGACTAATGAGGTTCAAGGAAACAGACTCTGAAAACAAAGAGTGGCAGAACCACAACCAAAACAATTTTTTTGGCCATCGTTATGACAAAGCAAACATAGGAATTACCAAATCAGAATAGCAGACCAGTTAATTTCTACTACAGGCCTCTTGGTACGCTCTCCATTTACATCTTTGATAAGAGTAGTGAAGCTGCCCGTTTTGATCAAAGTACTTAATTATCTCCATATAATAAAAATTAAATCCAGAGACTTTCCCACCCAGAAATCAGACAGACCTGGCTTACAAACAGTGCCACAAAATTTCCCCAACACCTCTTGCAGCTTTCAGCACAACTAAACCAGAACAGGTAATAATCATTGCTGTCTCTATAGTGTAGCAGGATTTTCAGTGGCTGACTCTTTAATTCTGATCAGCAGAGACCAGAACTCAAAATTTCTGAGGTATGACCAGTCATGTAAAGCCCACATGGGATGGGAAATGAGAACACTCAAAGATCCACCTGTAGCGTATTTCAAACCATACCTTCTTTTTGTTCTTAATCTGCATAAGTTCCTGAGGACTTGGAAGGATACAAGAAAATCGAGTAGGTTTCCTGGGGATACTCTTCTCAGCTAGAATGACAAAGCAACATTACAGTCAAACCTATCCCCAGCGTAGCACTCAGGCATGAGAGTGTCCCATAATAACTTTCAGTCATGGAGTCTTTGCTGCAATATGCTGTCCTAAAAATGGCAGTCACACTTCAATTTAATTACTACATTCCTCCCACCCACGTTTTCTTCATAATTGCATAGTAGCTTCTTGCCTCAGACAATTTCACACAGCCACAAGTTTTAATTTTCTGGCTATTTTGTCTATCTACATTACTGATTCCCTGGAGAGCCCCTAAGTTCCTTCAAAACTCTAAGCACTGCTATGAATTCACACACCTTTGACCCAAAGTAACCCATCAGATCTAATTCCTCACAGAAGACATGCAACACCTAGTAGGCATAAATAGCTCACATATAATAAACATACATTCACCATATACCTCCTTCCAGTTTTGAACACAATAGCTACAATGGTCCACACTATAGCAGGACCTGTCAGCAAATGTCAGGACCATTCTTAGGATCTAGACACCCCGGGTACTGCCAAGGCTATTACCTGCTTCACTTCCTCCTTCCAATTCCATGCAGCTCTCCTTCATCTGGTCAGCCATAAGGCACCCACTGGTGGGAGGACATGCCCCAGCTGGCTCTGAGACTGCACTGGAAGATTTTCCCTCACTGAATACTCTCTCAATATCTGTAGAAGTTAAAACAAAAAACAAGCAAACAAACAAAACCCACAAAAAAATCCCAAACCAAACACCCAGAGAGAAACAAACCCATAAGCCAAGGAATAAAAGCTATCAACAGAGAAATAACCACTCTAAATTAAACATGTGCTTATTCAAAGGAAGGAATCTTCTAGTAAACATGACTTTGCAGTATCAGTATTTTGTCTACATTAATTCCATGGCATACCCTCATTCTATTGTGATTGCCAGTCTTGACATGGCCTTTATATAAAGCTTCATGAGAGACAAATTTTGATCTCTGCAAATTTTACAAACAACAAGGTTAACATCAGTGTGTAGTTACAAAACATGCAACAGGAAGACTGAAAACATGTATTTAAGGAGTTTACCATGTCAGCAACCAAAATGAGATCTCCAAGTTTAGCACAAGACTAAGCTTAATATTAAAATATCAAAGAAACTGTTCTTACTATTGCTTGTTTCTTTGGTGGTGTTGATGGTTTCTGGGCTGGGTTTGACAACTTCCTTCTCTTGCTGATGTATGGTACTCAGCACTTTGGCCTGGCAATGTGCCTCAGTGCTATCTATCACTGTCAGCAATGCTTCCAGAGACAGCAGATGGACAGTATACAGCTGTCCAGAAACTGGAAAGGCATTCTGGGAAATAACATGTATTAGTCAACTTTTATGTCTCTCTCACCATAACAGGGCAAGTAAGTTTTCCCCCACAGCTTGCGGAAGGCAAAAAACTAGAACAGAACACCCTAAGCTTTCTAGCTTGTATTTAATAGTTTATTTGCTATGATCTTATTAAAGCTTCATGACTATTCTTTTTCTCTTCTGCTTCCAAATGTTAAAGGCCTTTCTCATCTCTACAGCAAACTCACTCCAGACCCTTTGAGCACTCCCCCTGTTAAGTGCTGCCCAGAGTCACCGGGTGCCCCCTCCCTGCCCCTGCCCCAGTTCAGCACCTTGGAGAGCAGCTTGGTGAGCTCCTCGAAGAGGTTGGCACAGTAGTAGTCGCAGTCGTAGTTAATGTACAGCTCAGTCACAAAACTGGGAATCCTCCACAGCTGAACAATGGCTTCCAAAGCCATCTCCTTCATTTCATAGGGCATCTTTGGGTTTTCCACAGCGATTATTTCCATCAGCTTCTTGATATACATCTGGCAGAAACACAGGGCAGCTCAGTTTAAGGAAAGAAAAAAAAGCAGGATAGTGAATAGCTTTGAGGACTGCAGAGAGAGATTTAAGCCTCACCTTCCCCCATACCATTCCATCTTTAATGATAGCTCATTCTGAAGGAGGCTGTAAAAAGGTTTCAAACAGTTCTACCGTTCAGTGCACCTGGATCTACAGCTCTAAAAAAACATTCTGAAGGCAAGCAGCAGAGTACACCAGTCTCTAATCCAGATATTTGATTTTCCAACAGAAAAAGGCCCACACAGCCTACCCATAACACTGAGTCATTTATACAAACATAATTTGACACTTAGACTCTATTTTACTGTCCAGATATATGCATTTAACTAAAGGCAAATAAACTATTATGAGGCACCCAGTGATACTCAAAAAACTCACCTCCAGCTGGAATTTCAGATGCTCTCTCATGCTCTCAAAGAGAAGAAAGCACACCCTGAGGGAGGCTGCATACAGATTGAGCCGTTCAACACTCAGTAGCTGAAAAAGAAACAAAAAGAATTTTAAGAACTACAAAGGCAAGTCATTATGTTCTATAAGTAGCAGTACTAGGGCACTGCAGGCATCATCTGCAACCAACCAAATTCCACACATTGTCCCACATAGCAATGATATTTTAAAAAACAATCCCTTGTTCAACCTTCTGGTCCTACTTTTTGCTAGTGAGGATGAATATACTTAATCTTCATCTGTGCATGGTAACACTTTACCTACTACAACTTGGTTCTTTTGCCAAGCCCACAGAGACTCTTAGTGGTGAAGGAGCTTGGGAGAGGACCTGCCTCTGAGATGACCCCAGTGCAATTAATAGCTTGGTATGGGCCAAAGGTTCTGCTTACTACTAAGCTGGTAACTTACATCCATAATTACCTCAAATTATATCAAAACACAGTGCTAACCCACAATAACAGCTCATTCAAATCACACTCATCCTTCTTGGCCTTGGTCTGCAGAAAATAGTATGACAACCTCTCTGGCTTTGCAACAGAGCCATTTGGTGCAATTCAGAACTCTCATTGCAGTGCAGGAGACAGCGTGTTTGCCAAACCTCATAATACTAAACTTCAATGGAAATTCTTATCTGACTCCCCAGTGCCATATTCCATGCAAGTATAAGCCAGACTCACCTGAAATAGGTGTCGGCACAACTCCTCCTTCACGAGTCCCAAGAGGGACTGACAGTTTGCAATGGGTGCTGACTCCAGGGCAACAGTCAGCAGCTGCAGCCCCATGTGGATCATCACCTCAGAGTTGTGGCGGTCATGAGGGTTGGTGAGCGAGATGAGAAAGCGGAACAGTTCTCTAATACATGGCAACCCATATGGGACCAGAGCTGCTCCTAAAGAAAGAGATTAGCAATCTAAATTTTCTTTTTGCTTTTCACAGGTGCCTAGCAAGTGTTAAAAATGTAACTGTTACAGGCCCACTAAGGAATAGGAGCTTATCGGTCTCTTAGCAGAAAATGAAATAAAACAGTGGAAATGAAGCAGCACTTTAAGCAGCATTGCCCATCTCTCACCTTCTTTTTGGGAAGACTGAGTAAAACGCACTCCCCGGGGATTTACGTAGTCCATGTCATGAACTGAGGCAGAGTCAGAATGTTCTGCTACAGATGTGGACTCCTCTAGGACCTCAGGGATAGACTCGACAGAAGCTGACTGGACCGTCTCCTCCCTCAGACTTTCATTCTTCATTGAAACATCATTTGAGAATGAAAGAAGCAAAAGAAGAGTTAAGGACTAGACAAGTGGAAAAAAAAATCTCATTTGTTTGCAGTTAATCTGTAACTATTAAAACAACACAGATCACTAACAGAAGAGTATCATAAAAATAAAATTTAAGAGAAAAGAGAGCCTCTACATAAGCTGCAACCCTCTTTACCTTTCCACTTATATCAAGATCTTATCTGCTTTATATAACTCTAGGTTGTGAGACTAAGGACTTTACCTCAAAAGTACTCCTCTAATCTATCAGTTGTTACTGCCTCTGAGGAGAAAAATTTTGGTCATTTTTTTAAAATGCTACACAACTTCAGCACACTTCTTCTGTTTAAGCCTTCCTACCATTCAAAATATGAAAGCTCTGAAAGGTTCCCTGTAGCTCTATGATCCTCTCAATAGCATTTACTGTTGTGGGAAGAAGTGATCATGCTGGGAGTTGGAACTTTTCTTTGCAAATTCTATAAATGTACCTGGAGTTCAGGCTGATTTTGATTTTCCGTGGCTTTGGCCTCACTTGAAGATGTTCCTGCATTAAGTCCCAAAGAAGCGACTTGGTCCAAATCTGTCAGGTCTTCCTTGGATGTTGTCTGTGAGGACAACTCCAACCCACTGTCTGTAACAGGGCTGACTGCTGATGAAACATTTTCTGAGCTCCCAGAGGAGCTGGGAGAAGGACCATCTATGAAAGCAACTCCGCTTGCTGATGCAAAACAGAAGCAAAATGATTAGTATTGCTCTGTCCCTCAACAGACAAATTCATACATTAAACACAGCAACAACAAATTCTTTCATTACTACTTCACACTACAAATAATCTCAGCAGCACACTAATATGAGAACACAGATAAACTAAGATCTCTCTTGCTAGGTATTAACGAATTAAATAGATGAACACTGGAGCAGCTCTCCAAATTTAACACAATAGTTGGAGTCTAATTGACTCAGCAAATTAGCTAACCTACATAGTTAGTTAAAGGGTGCAGAGGAAGTAGGAATCTGAAAAGAGTCTAAAAGGTGTACTCTAATACAATGGCACAACCACTTTAAATATTTGCATCAAGAATTAATCATTCCTTCACAGTGAGAATTTTGACTCGATTCTAAAGCAGGACCGATTTCTTTAATTCTTCCTAAACAAATGAAATTCATTACAATTCAAATGGATCTGAAATATGAGTGGTGAAGAATTTTTACTAAATTCTGTCTCTAAATATGAGACAGTGCTACAAGAATTTAAGTGTTCCTTACAGAATCACAGAATCAATTAGGTTAGAAAAGACCTCTGAGATCATCGAGTCCAACCTATGACTAAATACCACCGTTTCAGCCAGACCACAGCTCTGAGTGCCACATCCAGTCTGTCCTTAAACACCTCTAGGGACTGTGACTCCATCACCTCCCTGGGCAATCCATTCCAGTGTTTAATCACCCTTTCTGTGAAGAAATTCTTCCTAATGTCCAAGCTAAGCCTCCCCTGGCGCAGCTTAAGACTATGCCCCCAAGTTGCCCTTGGCTCTCCTCTTGTCAGTGCTCCTGTTCTCAGTCTCTTCTATCTGCTGCATCCTTCAACTCCGCTGCACCACATAGCTGTCCACAACCTCAGCCACTTTCTCCAAGTGTTCATTCTCTTTTGTCCAAACTGCCCCTAGGAGGCATGCTGAAGGCACAGAAATGCTGTCAAGTTATCTGCAGGACCACGCCTTTCTGATCAATATGTATTCCATTTCCTGAGAACTCTTTCTCCTGGACCTGAAAAGCTATTATGTGTTTTATTGCTATAGTCACGGAGAACTAATATGGAAAGAATTAATGGAAAATAATATATTCAGAGAAATGAAATAAAGATAGATTCAAAAAAGCTGTAGCATGGATGCTGTCTGTTCTCTTGAAAAAGATTGTAACTTACCTGTGGTATTAGTAGCATTGCCCATTGATTGTTCTGTCCCAGGAGAGACCTTAGTTACGTGTCGAGGAGGCCTAGGTGATCTCTTCTGCTTTTTCCATTTTGATGATTCACTCATTCCTCCAGCTCTCATTTTCAACTGAAAACCAAAAATCATTATTATCAGTACTGCAAAACCACATAGCATAATGGATTACACAAGCCAATTCACAAAGGCTACCTCAAAGACTTTAAAGTCAGGGAGTGGCACTTAAATATACCACACAAATTAATCAGCACCTCAGAATCATACAAACTATCCCTTAACTCCCCACATATTAGCCAACACTCCACACCTAAATCAAGGGACAATTAACTCATGACTCTGCTATAATATATACTTAGCCGTTCAATTACCACAACACTACCTATTCCCTACCAATACCTCCCAACTTTAAATTAGAATAAAGAATTCTCTTAGACCTACACATCTCGGATCTCTTGGAAGCTCCTAGACTTCCAAAGGGGACCAATTAAAGTATCTAAGCAAGCATCAGTTAAGTTTGACATGAAGCTAAAATGTCACCATCTATATATCAAGCTGGAAATGCAGCATGAGCATGCTGCAGCTCTGTCACTGATCTCTTACCTCAATTCACTCTTCATCTTTGTAGCAATGCCATGCTCACATTCCTCCATGCTCCCTATTAACAAGTATTTCTAACACTTCACTTGCTACTGGCACATGTTACATTGCAAATACCACCCTTGTTCAGAAACAAACCTCATTCTCCTTCACCTGTCTTCTGTCATGACTTCTCTTCTAAACCTAACCTTAGCACTTGATATCCTTGTTGACCAAGATTCTACTTCTAGTTTGTACACAGAACTTTGGGAACAAGAACAAAAACAGGAGCAGGGCAGGACTGTGTGGCACTTGCTGCACAGGACTGCTATTTCAGGCATGCAGAAATGCTCCAGAACTTCCTAAAAACAGTATGGTATTTAGTCACATGGCTAATGGCCCTGGCCAGCATGAAAACCAGTTCCTTACAACACAAGTTTCTCCAAATGCAGGACTGCATGTACTCTTGTGTTTGGTAGCTGCAGTCAGCTTTTCTGATGCTGCCACCTCCTCAGTTTGGGTGCAAATTTAAGCACTAAACAGGTATCTTGCATGTGGTGGAAACCATTCAGCAAGTTTCAGTACCAGGCTCTATTCAGTATTCTTTGTAAATTTGTCACAGTTAAGTTTTATTTTAGGCTATAATATTCCTTATTTCTTGTATCTCTAGCATCAGAATCTCTAGCAGCAGATTTAACTTATGTAGAAAACAGCTATATTCTTCAGTCTTCCTTTTTCTGCAACTTACCTCCTTCCAGCTACTACTACTCGTAAACACCAGTACATCTTCTAGGTTCCACTACTGTTTTTCCTTCTCTTTCAATTTTCCAGGTAGAATTCTAACTCCCTGTATATGGCCTCAGCCTGTACTTCTCCCATTTAAACAAAGCTTGTGAAAATGTTATATCCCACTGCTGTAAACCATTTGTGTAACTATTCTTCACACCACAAATTGTGTTTGTTTGATGACTAATCCCCAGGTTTTAGCTGTGCTACAGTTTCCTTGAGTGTGCTGATTAATAGATTCAGAATTACTTTCAAATATTGTAGTAAGAATCTTCTAAATCACAGCTTCTGGTAAATACATGACATGCACACAGCTAAAACTAAAATTTTACAGATGTCAAAACATTTCACAATGCTTATGGATCACAAAACTTTCATGTCAAATTTATCACCTCTCTCATCTTTCCTACTGCTTCATATGGCTATATAAAATCTGTTATTTTTTATTCTTGCCAATTTCTAAAATCTGAGCCTTAAATACTACCAACAGCTGCATTTATTAAATGCTTAAACTACAAATTAGATCAGATAGTTTTACCTACCAGCTATTATAGAAATAGCTGTATTTTTTTCCTCTTTTTTTTTCAGTAACTTATATAATAAGATCTGAAGATTTATGGTTCATCATACCAAACTACTTTCATTAGGAAGGAAAACTGAAAATATTATATGTTAAACCAAAAAAAAAAAAATCAATTTCATACAGTATCAAAACAGACATTGCTTCTAGCTACTAAATGCTGCTGTCATTTTTTGCCAGGTTAAAAGTTACTTGCAGCAGGATGTAAAACTGAATCAGCAAAATGGAGCTGAGAGAATGATACAGGCTAACCATGTACCACTCCTACTGCCCTCAGTCATGCTCCTGAGAAACACCTAACATTTGAAACATTCTATCAGACAATACAACCTGACCATTTAATTACTGTTTCTAATCTCCCCTTTCATACAACACCAAATACCACCTAGAATCAACACTAGCCCTTTCAAAAAAGCATTTTCCTCAGACTCAAAATCTACCCTCTGCAATTGTCCTGTTTTGTTTTAACTTCCAAGACTGCATCTCGAGCATCATAAGATACAGGCCCATCTGTAATCATTGCACCATCTTTGAGAGACTGAGCCACAGCAGCTTCGTAGGGATGGAAACAGTGGAGTCAGGCAAGCAAGAAGACTTACTTGATTTTTAAAGAGTCCAAAACATTTGATCAGACCACAAACCATTTAGACCAGAATCTAAGTTTATTTGACCTTTTTAGGTGGTTGGTTTTTTGGGCTTTTTTTGTTTGTTTGTTTGTTTTTGGGGGGGGGGTGTTTTTTGGGATTTTGGTTGGGGTGTTTTTTGTGGTTTTCATTTTTTGTGGTTGTTGGTTTGGTTTTTTAGAGGTTTTTTTGGGGGGATGGGTTTGGGTTTTTTGTTTGTTTGTTTGGGGTTTTTAGGGGGAAGGAAGGAAGTTCTTTTGTTTGTTTGTTTTTTGCAGGGAGTGGAGGGGTGGGTGGGGTGAGATGAGATTACCCAATAGGTCTTTTCCATCTAATACCATCCAATCTCCACATTCTACACAAACAGGTATCCTTTTAGTAGAATTAATAAAAGGACTACATAGGACTACTTCACATAGAATTTTGCCCTCCCTCCTTTTTATTTTGCTATCTCCTTTTGCTTCAATGCAGCAAACTATTGCACAGCTTCAAAAACTTGCAGAAGCAAACTGAAATGCTTAATAAAAACATTTAACCAGTGTCAAGAGTCTAAATGCTGTTTTAACAAACACTGAATTTGGGAATTCTAAAATAATACATGTATCAAAGGACAGCAAAGTAACATCATTCCTTCTGGATTTTCTTTGAATTAAAAGGTAATAATCTCACATTTCTTTGCTTTTAATGTTAGCATAAAAAATGTAAAAAACACTTGTACAGTTTTTTTTTAACTAAAGGAAGTATTTCTAAATCTTGTTTTTACATTCAACTCCAAGGCATCTCCCAGTTTCTCATTGTATGCTAACACACTGAAATTTTAAACCTAACATTGCCTTTTTAATTAAATGCAGCAGGAAAATGGCATTTAACAGACCATTAACATATCCTGAATCTTACACATTAACTAAAATACTCATTCCCTCTTCCATACTTGGTGATATTAGAGTTACATTAGTTTTCTAATCATCAACATCCTTGAGACTACATTAAGCTTGTATTTTTCGTGGTAAAAACCATTTGATGTTGGTATTTAAAAAATATTGTTTAGAAATGAGAGAGGGAGCTCAGAGGTACTGTTCATTCATCTTGGAATTCTGTACAGATTCAATTACATTTATCTGAGTTACCTTTGCATAAATAAATGTCCACAAAATTATAGAAGAAAAAAATTACAAGACTCCAAATGCTTCCTTTGATAGATGAGGTTTTACAAATAAAACCCTAGCTAAGGTCTGGGAAGGTGAAGAAAAATGTAATACTACAAGTTTCTTTTTTAAGGGTCCATGAGATCTCATTATTCTACAAGCCACCTTACCTGTACTCGTTTGTTTTTCCATAAGATACTGTAAGCCTCAAGAGAAAAGGGCAGGGGCCAATGATTAGTAATTAAAGTGATTACACTAAAACATGAGCTCATTCTAGATGCAGCATGGAACTGGTCAGCACACCAAGTAGCGTTCAAGACACAAAAGCATGCAGAGAGAACGCAGTCCACGATCCGAATCCTGGAGACACCAAGGCAATCCAGTCATCTCATTTACATACCTGCCTGTACTGCAACAACTAATGAAGGTTATTTGGTGAAATGCATTTACACATCTTAGGCAACTATCAACAAAGTCCACCCCAAAAATCTGTGAAAATTCAGATTTATGTTCCTCCTTACTCCCACAGCAGAGCCCAGTGTTTACCTAGAACACTTTCTACTGCAAAGGGAAACATTTCTTAGTCTTTTTTTTTTTTCTGTGTAACTCTGCATAAATCAGCAAGTCTTGAGCCACTGCCTTTCAAACTATTCTCTTTGTCTAACTATTTTGTCTTAGACACAGGACAAAAGAGTGGCATTTCTAAATGTTCTGTTCAGCTCTGTCTGGACTAAGTAACATTAATGGCAGACAAAAATTAAAGCTACATTAAGTTTATGAAGCAACATGGAAAACTGAGAGCTGTTCTAAGTTAGTTTTTCAGGGTTACTATGATTGATCCAAGCCAAATAACCTGCATGATTACAGTATTTCTTTAGAAATATCTTCTACACGAATTAGCAGATACTAACACATTTTGTAGATCAGTTTGGCCCTACTGATCCCCCATTAGCATATATTGTCCTGGGACACATACTTAAATTCAGTAGAAACATGAACAAAAGATGTTGAAAATATACAGCAGTCTCTTTCAAAAAAGCTTTAGAAAGCATTGAACTCTGTGGCCCTGTACCAAGTGATAAAGCTCAGAGATTCACCTTGACTAAAATAATTTTAAGGCATGCTGGGTCAAAAGACTCCTCAGGTATATGGAGGAGCTGTGTCTATAATTAAGATCAACAGGCAAGACACACAACACTTCAGAGACATTTTTTATATTTCGTTTTTTCAGGTTTTCACTGTCAAATCTTACCCATGCCCTCCCACTCCCTTCCTCCAGAGGATGCTGTGATGGTGTCTTAGGTGGCACTCACCAAGACAGTGAATGCTGCAGTAAAACAAGGGACTCTCCCTCCCAAGCCTGCCCCAGCTGCAGCCACAACACTGCAAAGCAACCACGGCATGCACTGTCTCCAAAAGCCATGCTGCACCAGATGGGTGGAGGGAGATTTGCTGCACACAACATAACTATCTCTCAGGTGGTGTTTACAAGAGAAAGAAGAGGGGACTAAGGTAAGAACAGAGAAGGGAGAGAGTGACCTTCAGGTTCTTAAAGATCAATACCCTCTCTAACTGGTTCAGGGCTTTGGGCTGTTCCCCACTACTTAGCTCCAGTTTGTTGAGGAGACCTGAAGAAATCTGTGAAAGATAGGCAAATGCATGGTTTAAACAAAGCAAAATAAACCCAAAGAGAAGAATAACCTGGCAGAGTGCAAGACTGCAGGGCACACTCCTGGCATGCACAGCAAAGGGACAGTACAGGGTAACTGAACAGAGTGGACACAAGACAGAGCATCACTTAACCGAGGGGAGAGCAGCCATTGCTTGGTAAGGGCAGCCTTCCTAAATTCAGACACCTTCACCCAACACCTTCTGTACACATACAAGCCTTGATATCTGCTGTACATTAGCCTGATCTCTTTTAGATTTCCGTACACCAGCCTACCATCATCACAAATCCTGGGACTTCTCCCACAGCAAGGGAAACAAGCAGTCATTAGTTTACCATACAAGAAGTAAAGCCCTAAGCTTTACTAGGTTTCAGATTCCTACAACCAAGCATTCAGTTGCTCAAAACACTTCTATAATGGCTCTGAAATGTATGCTTACCCTATGCTGTCCCTTTTCTCAACTCATTGAAATAAAAACAGAATGGAAGCTATAAACTGTGTATTCAGTGTTAAGTTGAAAGGTGGTTATTTCTTCTCTAGCACTTTCCCCCATCCTGCTGCTCTCAACAACAGAATCTATTATCTTTATTGACATTCTTCATATGGAATATAAAGAATATAGAAGTATATGTGGAGTTCCTCAATAGGATCTCAGTTCAATAAGAAATTACTACATAAATAATCATATAAGGTCACATAATGGTATTTGAAATATTGAATCCAGCTGCTAAAAATCTCACTGTATTGATCAAGATGGTGGTGTTGAACAAATAGAGAACTTCCACCCTCAGAAAACTGTACATTTAGGGAAAAGAAGAAAAGTCTACTTTGATTTGGTTGCTAATAGAGATGGCACTGATCATGTGAACTAAGGTGCTCACCACAGAATGATGTCCCTTCTATAAGTGACCACAGCTTTTTCTATAAAAGCCGATTTCATGCTTTCATGCTGTTTCACCAGCCTCAAAAAGTTTCCCTTCCACACAGGAGGAACTGTAGTGAATGAAGAATGATGAAAAAGAAGCTGGAGAGAGAGCAGAAGACAGCAGATAACCAGACAATGACACCATCGGGTCCCAGAACTTGCTGGGGTTTTCTAGCCCACAGCACTGATGGCTGTTCCCAGAATCCAGACTGTCTCACTTAGGCAGCAGTGTCATTAAAAAGACTTGCCACTGGACTATCTGGACTTAATCCCACAGAATTAACGAATCTATGTCCATTTATGCAGTTAAACATGCTCTTTCAGTGAACTAGGACTTGTAGAAACGAAGAAATACAAGTGTGAAAACAAACAAAATAGAAATGAGAGCAAGCCAAAGACAGGAGTGGAACAGCCAACACAGTTCTGAGTCTTACCTTCTTCATATTCGTTCCCATGTAGCTTTTAGGCTCTTCCTTAAACTGAGGCAACCTGAAATACAAAGAGCAAGCCAAAATACATAAGCTTATATGGATTAACAAGAAGGGGAAATAAACAGGCTGGTCTTTCCAGTTATGCTGCAGGTACTAGAAAACCCAAATTAGGTTTTCTTCACAAAGACAGACTCTCCTAATTTCTTTTCCTGACAAAGTCTGCCAAGGAAAAGAAATACAGATGAGAGGTGCTCTGCACGCTATTACTGCTAATGGCTGTTTTTCTATATTGATTTTCCTGCCATGTAAAGACCATTTATTTTTCTTCAGTGTATGTTTTCAGCAGTGCACTGTTTACATTTGTTCAAAACAGGTTTCTCTGATGCTGCTAAAAACAGCTGCTGAGTCAGTGCCATCCACACCAAGACTCTTGTAGTGTACCTGTTATTACTAGTCATGGCAATTCCTCTCTTTGAATATGTAGAAACCCCACCAGTTATCCTGTGTTCTGCATCATATAAACACAGCTATGAAGGGCAGCAGATGTACATTAAGTTGAATCTTTGGAGATAAGTAATTCCCATCTCAGAATGAGGTAGACTGCTCTTACCTGTGCTACTAAATGACAACATGTACAGCTCTACAATTCCACACACACTGCTCTCTCTTATTTATTGTTTCTTTACTACAATTCTGTCTTTACTTGATGAGGATATAAAAGCCTTAGAGCACAGCTTTGGCTGTTTCTTTTTCTGGAAAACAAGATGCCTGAATCACCCCTGCAGTTGTTGCCTTTGCTTTGCATCTCTATCCCAATGTTCACAGGCACAGATGGTGATGGTGTCTCTGAGTCTCATCAAGAAGGACAGAGGGGAGGATTACACAGTAAGTAATGAAAAAGCACCAAGTAAAATTCACATATGCATTTGCAGAAAAAGTAACGTGGTTTCTTCTCTTTGAGGAGATTGATTCTGCCTATGCCCAATATTCATCCAGTGCACAATGCAGGACACACAGATGAGAAGAAAACTGAGATCCCATTGGAACTGTGTGACAATGGGGAAAAAAATATAATGCAACTGTGTTTCATAAGCTGCCAGTTTTACCAGAATATTTTTCTACTAAAAGTATATATGTACCTGCAAAAATTTCCTTCTTACAATACCCAGGGAAAATCTATGATTACTTCACTATTTGGAGAAAGTTTTCCAGTTAATTAACTTACCTGAGTTTTAAGTAAGTCATCTTAATTACCTAAAGGGTGCTGAAAAGGGCAGAATGTTTGTCCAAGACACGCGATTTCAAGAGTTTTAAATGTTCTTTGATGTGTGAGGTCAAAGCTCTCAGCTAGAAATCGGTGTGTGGGTATTCAACACCATTTCTGTTCTCTCTGCTAAAGAGAGCTATATTTTTTAGAGCACCTTTTTTTTCAGTGAAGTTTGCATTCTCTGTCCTGAAACTGGTTCTCTATCCTAAAGCTCTTCATTACTTGGCTGTCCATCTCTCCTCAAAGGACACCTTAAACCAGGCAACCTTCCCTACCTCTGTCTCCCTGCAGTCTGACAGGGTCAGCCCTAGAGAAAAGTGCCAAATCCTTCATCCCCTTCCACCTCTAAATAATGACCATTTTGGATGATTTTTATGAGGGCCCTTAAGTGGAAGTGTGGAATCTTTCTGTCCTTAGAGGGCCATCTCGGCAATGCTGAGGCAAACACAAGCAGGTTTACCTTGTGAAGAGCAGCTGCACCATGTCGACCAGAGTGTGCTCTGCAGATTTTCTCAATAACTCTGCGAAGACAAAAACAAATAACACAGGTGTCATTACTCAGTGTGATATTATCAAGAGGCTTCTTCAAGCAGACTCCCCTCCGAGTCTTGTTTACAGAGATTACGGCAAATTTATTAAAACCAGCTCCAGCCCCGCGTTACTGCAAACGGCCACGGCATCACACGGTGGCGCTACGCAGCTGGGGAAAAGAGCAGTCCAAACGTGTACAGCGAACGCCCAACAAATCTTCCATGAAGTTGTAGAAAGACACAATAATATAAAGCTCAGCAGCTTTCCATGGATGCATGCTCTACAACAGAACTAGTTAATGCTGAGGAAGCCCGATCAATTTCTTAACGGCAGAAGTATGAACAAACCTACCGCTGAGCCTCATTTCGAAGCAGATGCGGAAGCAGGACTGCATGATCTCACACACCGACTCATTGGTGAGGTGGGCTCCCACTGGGGTGAGCAGCAACGTCCTCAACACCTGCGAAGAACAGCACCCACGTGTACCACACTGCAATGATGCACGCATTCCCAAGAGGAGGCTGGTTTCCTCAAGAAAGACTGCCATGAGCAGAAAACCTAAGGAGGCTTCTCCTGGAGTCATTTTGAACTGAATGCTGTGCTCAAGAAGGCAATTGGGAGACACGAATGATCTCCTGTCCCACTTCACAAAGAGGTCTGATACACTGCATGCTACCCAGTATTTAAATTCAGAACCTAGATATCTACTCAGAAGTACACAGACCAAAGAGGTATACAGTCCGTAGTTTTGTCTCTACAAAAAACTTTTCTCAAAAATAAGCCTAAGAGCTCCATATTCTTAATTAACCCCCCAACACAGACCATGCACAAGGTAGGATTATCAACACTACCACATTATCAAGTTCATAATTTTAAAATAATTTAAGCTTTTAACTATTTTAATTTGGAAAACCTTTTACCACAGGTATATGAGCCATCTGTTTAAAAATAAAGTCTGCCACTAAGCTCCTGAAGAGTCAAAACATTGCTCCCTCCTCTTCATCTCTATGTAACAGGATATGTTCCACAACAGACAGCAACCATTATGGTAATTACCATTTTTCTCCTCTTACCTGTAGGATTTTCATTAAGACAACCTCATCGCTCGCATGATCTGTGCCCACAAATCGAGCATGAGTGACAGCATCTGCCATGTTCTCCATCCCCTCTGCTGTGCCCTCATGGCTGGGATCTGAATAACAAAATAAAAGAGATGTGTCAGGGAACAGCCATCTACAGTCTACCACCTCTGTGGGGAGACATCTACATGGAGATATTGTGTGACCTTCAGCTCCCTCAATTTATGTGATTTGCACTGAGTTGATCCAACAAGAACATAACTCACCTCCCACTAATAGAAATGATTTATAGCTGGGAGCTTTCAGAAAGATGTATCAAGAATCTACTTACATTTGCAAAAAACTTAACAAAGAAAATAATTACAATTCCATTGTTAATGGTTCTCTATGTTTTAGAAGTTAACGTGTCCTGTTCCCTATAATATAGCACAATCAGCTATTAAATGCATTCAGGCCCTCCTTGGGAATAAAGAAAAAAAAGCTCTTAAACACAGGGAACCTAAAATTTATTCTCATGAGAAGAAAATGCCAAACAGGTTCCACTAAATTGAGAAGGGAAAATTGTCCATTGTTCTACATCCCTCTCAAGGAATGAGAGCTGGGAAGGAACAGACCAGTATCTTTCCCCAGAGAAAACAGCAGACAGACACAATCACAGTTTAGATATCAGAGTTGCAGGCATCCCACTCCAATCATTCATCAAGGCTCCTTCTCTCCACTTCAGTCTTTTGCAGCTAGAAACAATGGTGCAGTTGAGAGAATGTTTAGGATGAGATTGTTGCTAGTAACTGTATCTTGTGCTACATTACAGTGGCTTCAGAAAAGCTGCCTCTGGCTTTGATTTCATTCTCACTTAGACAATATGGCACTGGGTAAGAATATTGATACCCTTCTACCTAAACAGTCATTAGGAAAGGAAGGAGACAACCTAAACATTGCTTAATACCTCATTAATTGGCAATGGGGCCTCTTGAACTCCAGCAACAATGCTGACAGAGGAACCAAGCAAGACCTTGTAAAAGCTTTGCAGAGAAGCTTTGCAGATGCCCTCTTTTACTCCAGTATTGTTCACATCTAGGAAGGGCTGTAAGTCCTTGGTATTAAAGAAAGCTGCCCTTATTGTGGTCCAGAGACAGCAGCCTCTACCACACTCCTATCTGGAGCGGCTGCAGGGTAAGAAATTTCTCATAGTTGCATAAAACTGAAATGGCACCAGGGCACTTTAGAATCACATAAATCTGCACAGGAACAACACTTTGCCATTGCCTCCTCTTACACATCCCTTTTAATAACAGAGCTTGCTTATTTTTGACATTGTTCACACACACACATACAGAGAAATCTTGCATAGTTTAGAGTGAGTTCCCCTCCTGGTTTGCCAAACTTCACTGAGCTCTTAAGAAAGCTGTTCTAAAACCACTCAGTTTAGCAGCAGCACACAACAGGATACAAAACTGCAAGCATTAGGTAAGAGGCCTGGCTGCCAAAAGCAGTCCTCCACATACCTTCAATAATGGTTTATAATCTAGTGAGAAGCTACTACTCTTCTACCAGAGGCAATAAAATCAGTCATAGGTTGGTGAGTCATGTACTCTTATTCATGGAGGTAATAGCATAAACCACCAAAGGTGATGTAGGCTCATTCTGAATTGTCTTAAATGAGGCAAAGACCAGTGGTGTTAAAATGCCAGCACCTACATTAGCATTACTGTTAACCAACCTCAACAACCACAGTGGAAAGCAGCTCAGTGGGAATCAAGACGAAAAAGAAACTTGTTGCAGAAAAGGCTCCCACAGGCAGCACACACAGATTCACTTCATTGTCACCTTTTCCAGGAGATGTGAGTTACTCTAGTCTTAGGGATATATTTAATCATAGATATGGATAAACAGTCTGTGTGAAAGGGAAATGCAAGCAAGTTGTGCACATGCTTCTTTAACAGATCTGCGGGTACTGCTTTGCTGTTCTAGCCCCTACCTTCAACACCTCTCCCCCAACACACATCACGCCTGACTACTTCAGTTCTGGCTCCCTGGAACAGCACTACAAATTCAGGTCAATTTATAAAGCCTCTTGAGTTCAATTAAAAGCACAGATACTTCTACTTTGCAGAAACAAGATACAGACAAAAATCTTTGTTCCCTTGTGAGAAAACAGTACAGAAAGATGTATCGATGCCTGCTCAGAATCACTAACAAGAAGTTTGAGTGAGCACAGTAACAGCTTGAAAATTGCCATCTACAATGCAAAGATCTAGACACCCCATCTAGATACACACATTCCATATCGGGTGCAGTCTTACAACAGGTGGGCAAAAGAACAAACAGAAATCAGAAAATCCAGGCTCTGAACCAGAGGGAATTCAGGAAAGCCAGAAGCCTGCTCAGTAACACCTTTAATGGAACTAAAATAAATCACTAAGGAGAGAGAAAAGGTGGAGGGGAGAAAAAGCCTTAAACTCCTTAAACAGCAAGTCCTCTCACTGGAAGCTGAGCAACAGCTACTTACTTACAGATACATAATTTCCAGGAACATCAGAGAAAGCTAACTTTAGAAATGGAGCCTGAAGCTGCAGTGGACAACAAAAAGAGCGCATACTTTTTCTGAGGGAAACAGAGAAAAGCTCAATTCTGAAATTTAGCAACTAGTCTTCCTATAGCTAAGGTTTAAGCTCATCCAGTAGGCTGACAGCCCACTAACTACTGCAAAACTGCTGAGCAAGGAAATAACTAATCTCAGGGATTCATCGATGGGAGTTTAGTATTACCACACAGTTTTCTACTACTTTAAAAATTATTGTATAATTTATCAACTAAATTGTAGAAGAAGTATTTAGAGCAGAGGATAATCACTGTAATGCTAACTATTCCTGCTAAAACACACACATGGTGAATATCAATTTTATCTGAGCTGTGATTGGATGCTATACCATTAGTGAATTTGCAATTCAAACTACCAGAGATCACAAGTCTAAGACTCTACTTAAGAATTACTCTTTTCTAACTGGTTTTAAAACATACCCCTCAGAAATACTGGCCTAAAAAAGAGACAGATAACCACCTTCTGACATGTGACAGAATAAAAAAAACAGTAAGACTGCACAAGGATTAGCAATAAAGTACTTTGGAAAAGGAAAAAGAAAGCCATTTTAAACAAAGATATTTATCAGAGGAGTTTGGCCCTTTCATTGCACCCTGGTTTTCAACCCAGTGTGTACAGCAAAAACCAACCACTCACAGATCACACAAAGCTAACGTCACTTTTTTAAAATGTGCTGGCTTCATCTGTCATTATGCAGCCCCAAAACACACTATAATATCTGCCCTGCCACACTGCAATTTCCCTGCCATGGTTATGCCAGCATTCTTCTTTCTTGCCCTGTATAGTTTGAAACAGATTTGTACATTAAGAACAGTTTTAAGCATTTCCTATGTTTAGGCAAGCAGTCTTTAGACTACCTTTAGTTTCATATTACAAAAAGAAATTATAATACCAAAAAGCTTTCATTTAGCAACACAACCTTGCCAGATGTTCAGCCAGCACCACTAATCCCAGCCTTACTGGTATCTGGAGCAGCACAAAGGACAAGGCTGTTTTGAATGTCACCTGAAGCAACAACGAGGGTCTTAGATTACAGGTTATGCCCCAGAAAAAGAGCCAGGCAGTGAGTCTTCCACTGCCTACTACAAAGACACAAAATCACCAACAGTTACAGGGATGCACTCTTGTTGAAGTGACACAATATTCTAAAAAACAGGTAGCTAGAGAAAGGCTACAAATTCTAAACTCCATTTTTTCCTGTTGCTGCCTCAAATCAAGCATTTGTAGTCAGTTGACTGTGCAGACATTTGCCTGGACATGTGATACAGATCATAAAAGCCCAGAAGAAGAGTCCACCCCTCACTGTAATGCCGGAAGTCATACAGTTTGCACTACTGCTTAATTCTTCAGGGGGACATGTTTTACAGACTTATGTTTTAAGATTTCTTTATTACCCTAGGAACTTATGTCATTATTGCATCATTCTAATTATATTTTTGTACTTAATTATATCAAATACTACCAACTAACTGAAGTCTTCATACAGTAGATTTTCATCCAGCACTTCAGTCTTTTTTTCCTGCAAGTCTATTTTTGCTCATTATAGTTTTGTGTCTTTCCTGCAAAAGTGATTTGCACTGATGTAAAGCCCTTTCTTTCTCTGCCTTCATGCTATCACCAAAGAACTAAATATTTAAAACAATCAAAAATTCAAAGTGTTGCCTTACAATGCAAAGGAGAAAAAGTACTCAGAGGTCTGAACTCAGGGGGAAGGAAGACTGATAAAATTATCTTCCTTGAGTGAGACTATGTATAAACAAACACTGGTAACAGGTTTTGTAATTCGCACAGGTATGATCACAAAGTACTAACTGAACTTACAGAGAAAAATCGAGTGCCACTAACAACGGGATGACACATTGATGGCAGACAGAAAGCCAGCTAATTAGTTACAAGCCAGCTGAGCCACGGGAACTGACCACATGCACATTATTAGTCCTTCACAGATACAAAGAAAAATGTGCAAATTTGAAAGTTTGATCGGCAGCAATAGTCTCTGCCGTGAAATTGTGGAAAGTGAAGAGTACTAGCACACCACTGGAGAAGGTCTGGGAACAAGCAAAAAATCATCCTCAATCTAGAGCAGAAATATTAGCCCACAAAACTAAATAAATCCTATTGTGTTTCTACATGTTACAACATTGTAATCTGAGCTGATATTCTTCCCCACCCAGCCCTTTTACTTGGAGGGCATTAAAAAGCAGCTGGTGATCAGCACAGTCCTGCAGCAGGCCCTAAGCACACACAGCAGCCAGGGCAGAGCAGAGGCTTTGGCTCTGTCTCCAGACACGGCTATAGCACCACGAAAGATCAGCCAGTAAGATATTAAACTGCAGATGCTGATTTCCCCAGTGTTAATGACAATTTTCTAATCTCCACATTAAGACTGCAAGCATGTATCCTGGCCAAAGACACAGCTCACAGAGATGCATTTGGCTGGCATTTTGGTAAATCCCAAGAAGTCACATAACATACCTATTAGTGCATATGAGAGGAACTTATTCACAGAGGTGAGTGCCAATCCAGTTATGGGGCCTGTAGTGTCTTCAGAACGGATTACTTCCAGAAAAGGCCGAAGAAAGACATTAGGTTCAATTTCAGATAGCTCTGTAAAATAAAAATAATTTAAAAAAGACAATTAGACTTGATTCATTAGGACTAACTTTCTCTTTAAGAATATACAGCAAGTTTCATCTCAGAGGGAAGAAAGACCGTTCTAGGTTAGTTTAAGAAGGCTGGTGGGAAGGTCAGGGTTGCTTTCACATATACACACACACAAACACACACATAGGTATATGTGCATATTTTAAATGCAATGCTTTTGTAAAGTTCACTTTCTTGCAATCTTCAAAACAGCTTTCTGAAGCCTTCTAAAATCTGACTGAAGGAACACTGTAAACACCACAGAGGCCACTGCTGCCTAAATTTATGCTTTAACTCACTGGCAGATGTAGCTGCATTTTCCTATTACTCTTGGAACTGTGTGAACCCATGAACTATATAGACTCTGTCCCACCTTCTGCCACACCTGTAACATCCTACTACAGATAAAACCCCATGCTAATCACAAGCAAAGTACAAATGTACAACCAGGTTCACTGGACTTCTTGCAGCTCTCTGCCTGAATACAAATTGCATTTCTGCAACAGTAAATGTTTGCTAGGCAAAGACAGGAAAACCTCACAAGATAACCTAACTTTGAAACTTTTCTGTCTTGCTCTCAAAGTAACTGCATAAGCCTCTCAACCGAACAATTAAAAAGGGCACTCTTCTACTTGCTGCTTTGGCCAGCACAGATTCCCTCTAAAGCTGCAGTACAAGAAGGCACTGAGCTATTGAGCTGGAGAAAAAACAACTAACAAGCTTCTTGAACTTTCCAAGATGATCAAGAGGCGCTTTGGGAATGGAAAAGAAATACAGAAGAGAATAACCACAACTAGAGAAACTGACCAAGAAAAACAAACAAAAAGCCCAAACCAAAACAAAAACCAAGCCCAACCAAATAAAATAGGAGGAATCAAGATAAGAGGAGCCCTGAGGGGGATTTAGGAGAAAAAGCATTAAAAAGCAGGTTAATGTAACCACAACACAGCTAGTACATAGGCACAGAAGAATGCATTAAAAGTAACTTTAATAATTTTGCGACCAGAAACACTTAAGTACAACACTTGGTTCAACTTGCTGAAACATACCTTTTATTCCTAATAAAAGTTAACAAGTCTAATGGCTAATAGTGTCACAGGGTCACTGGCATTTATACTCTTAATCAAATAACCAAATATTGAACTTATCTGTCATATGAGCTTCCTTGAGGCAGGGAGAAAAAAGTCTGCAATTCCTAAATCCTTAGACATGCTGCTTTTCTATCTACCAACATAACTCAATTATTTTGCTGAGGGGGAAAAAATCCAAACCCCTTATTCTGAGATAAGTGAAATACCATTTTATCACAGTTCCTATTGAGAAGCCTTAAGTATCAAAGCAAAAAGTCTGCCAGAAAGTATGTTAACATAACTGTCAAATTATGGCAAGGAAACAAAGGAGGAAAAACTATACAGGGGCTTATGTTTTAAAAGTTATGAGCACAGAGAAGAATATCAAAGTGCTATTAACTAAAGAAAAACTGCAATTAAAAAGGGACTTTGGGAATCATTATGCCATCTTTTACATTTCAGACACCAGCTCAAATAAGACCAGCACCATTCACTTGTGAGGGGTTAAAAGGAACATGATGATTCAACCTTTTTGGCTTAAGAACAACTCCCCCAGTTTGTCAGATAATATGCTGGTGTAACATTACAATTGTGTCACCTCTCAATAGCACATGGAAACCCAGATGATCATAAGATATACTTACATTAATGCTTATTTAAGTGTGTTTTATAGAACAGTTGACTGGTTACAAGCACTTGAGCAGCATTAAATATAATAAAACTGCTAGGAATCAGAACTCAATTTCTTCTTTCCCAAAGCTGATCCTTTCTACAGACCAGACTATAATCCTGCCAATTCCTCCAGCCTCATTTAAACCAGTGAGTCCCAGGATGAAAAAGCTGCACTGAATTAATAAGAAAAATGGGACTTCAGCACATGTACATCACTGCACGATAGAACGAGACTATGAAGACGCACCTGGTAGCAGAGGATGTATAGGGCATCACACTCTCCATTAATACATCTTTTGGGACAACAAATAGATATTTTCTTTACAAGAGTAGGGGGAGTATGAGGTTTTCCCTTTCAATTAGAATTGTAAATCTCAATGCTGTTAAAGATCAGATTCCCTCGCAGTTTAACTGAAATTCGCAACTTATATGAAGAGCACAAAACAGCTTGTCATAATTAGGATTTAACTTAGGCACATATTGTGGATTACACCACAACTTTGGCCCCTTTTCCTAATATTCAGAGATTCCAGACTTTATGATAACACAGCACTTTACATTGAGCTCTCTGAAACTGATAGTTTATGCTGTAAAACTGTTTAGACTGGTAGTTGGTACTGTGGTATAAAAAAAAATATGCTAGACAAAAAGAGAGCATTTTTACTGCATTAAATGACTACTGTCAATGAAACATCTATCTCATTGCTCACACCTGAGGAATATTCAGTTAATCACTACAATGAGCTCTTTCCAGAAGCAATTGCAAGCACTGAGGATTTACAAGGGTCACCAGCTCCCTTTTCAAGGCAAAACTTAATCTTGGTACTGGTTCTTTGCTTCAATAGGAAGTTTGGGAGTGCAGAAAAACACTGATACTGAAAATATTCTTGCTGTATCCGGTCTTGAAAGAGATTACTTTCATGGGCTAAAGAAGGTTCAGCATCTGAAAGTGTTGCTAAAGCTACCTGAATTTTTAAATCCAATAACATACTAAAGGTTTTTTACACAGTGACAATTTTGCAAACAAGCCAGTAAATCAAACATATATCCTCTTCTTTTAACTCAATCCTGTTGAGGTCAGTGAAGTTAGTTCAGAAGCTCTTTCCTCAACAGGTTCTCTTAGCCTTGTACACCAAAGGTGGCAGTGTCCAGAACAAACATGCCAGCCCTTGTGGATCATAGCTACAACTGCAAGGTGCACTCCTCTCAGACTTTTCCACTACAGCTCAGGTTTGATGTAGAGCACAGAACAGTAGGAAATGAACAGCAGTCTCTTCACAATACTTTGGTAAGGTGAGACCATAGTCTTTAGAGGGAATTGTTCTGCTCAACAAGTTAAAACTTCACAAAAGAGACAGCATAGAAGTCTTGCCATGACTTATCTGTAAAAGCAATCCTGTGCTCTCCTGAAAATATCCAGGAATCTCAGAAAATGTAAAAAAATAATTTATTACTCTAATAATTCTTTGTGAGAAAACAAAGGCTATATAAGACACATACTAAATGTCTGGAAGTACATACTTGATGTTTGTAACAACAGTCAAAAAAAAAGCAGCTCTGAATTTTCAACTCTGGTTCTTCTTCTGCCACATTCAGGTTCAGGCATTACAAGTGAGGTAACTGTAACCAATGAGAGAATTGAGAACTGTCTATACAGACATTCTTCCAAGTATATTTTCTAGCAAGAGACATTTCTCAGTGTTTTAACTAGAAAACATAGGATGGTTCTCTACTTAATTAACCAGTTTCAGCTCCAGAGGAAAAAAAACAACCAAACCAAAAACCCATCCAAAAACCCACCAAACTTGCAAGCATGACTTCTGCCAAGGGTATTACAAAGAGGAAACACTGAATAACTATCCACAAAGAGAACAAAATTTCACAAGGGACTCCTCCAAGCAGCCTTCCTTTGAAATATACTCAAAGCCAGGGAAAAATTATATTAAAATATTACTTAGACTTAATTTAAGAGTCTGGTCTGCTTAGGGGACCAGCTGGAAAGAACTTCCCATTCTTTTCACACAGGTCCTTCCAACAAAATTTCAGAGAAGCAAGTGGAGACCAGCATCAGCACAACACTCAAATGCTCAGCTAGCTTAAAGCAGTGCATGGAAATGGAGAAGATAGGAAAAAGTATCTTAAGTAATGTATCAAAAAGTCAACTCTTCAGGCTGGCAATTTTAATGAGGACACAATTCCTTTGGGACCACAGTGCTTTCCTTCATTCTTCCCATGGATTATTTGCACTTAGACACACATGTCTATAATGATATTTAATCAACTAATTCATGTTTAAGCACCTAACTCCCATTTCAGCAATCCCATCCAGCCATTCTGGCACTTCAGCAAACAAACTGCATCAGACCTCTGGCGTCCCTTTTCTCCTGAAGTGCAGGAGTAGGTCCCCCTCGGACGAGTTTTCTTATTGTTAGCACACTGTTGGCACATTCCTGATCTAAAACGCTCACATAAGCTGCTTTCTCTGGCAGTTCAACTCTTCACTCCTGAATGACTCTTATCAGGATCGGCTATGCGTTCCGAATCAGAGTAAATGAACAAGAAAAAATTGTTTATGACAAGTTATTTCAACATCATTTGTCCCGAGGACAGGCAACTGCAACCCAAACCACATGACCTGGACTCCTCTTATGCAGCAGCTGTTGGCCTTTGACGCCCAGCCCTCAGAAAGGCTGGCTGAGCTGTATCCCACGCACCTCTCCAGCACACACGAGCTCAGACAACAGCAATGCTTTGAGCATGCAGCATTACGTTCCCTGCTTGCAAACTGAACTCTACAATGAGGAGACATTCTCTTAAGGTGAGAAAAAGACAAAGATAACACTGCAAGAGGGCAGAAATCCAGCTTTTCCGGACTCTTGCCTTGAGGCTCAATCAGTTCATGCTACAGAAAACTGAAGTATCAGCAAGTGCTTCCTGGGTCACCCTCAAAACCACTTTCTGCAAACACTACATGACATGCACTTTATTCTCAGTTCACCCAACAAACACCAAAACATTTTGGTTTTTTAATCAAAGGATGAGAAGCCCCTGCAGTCTGTATCAGCAAGTCAGACTGAATATGTTACAAGGAAAAAGGACAAAATTGTACTTGCCTTTTAAAATGGTCTAAAAGCATGGAATGGTCACACTTCCTGGTTTTTCATAAGCATTTTAACTGCTGAAATAAGTACTGGCTTAACTTCAGCTAGGTCAAAATGCAGGATTGCAGGGAAATGAGAAATTCTCTTTAATTAGTCCTGTAATTATCAGCTGTTTAATTTAGAAGTTAACAAATCTAGCAAACAGAATTATAGTAACTTGTTCCTCTAAAAATCTTCAGAGCTTGAATTTACTTTACATAGAGTCCCTAGGTAACAGGCACAGAACAGTATATGCATACTGGTTCTAGGTGCCCTGGCAAAACTGCAACTACAGCAGCTCTACAGCTGATAAACAGAGGAAGAGCATGTTTTTCACCACTACAAAAACAAATTATCCAGACTGACTGGAACACATGCCACTCTGCACCTGAGCTAAAAGACATACCCTGTCTTCCAGCTAGCAAATTTACTCCAATTCTGACATTTTACCCCAGATAATAATGCCAAATTAATGCTGGATAACAAGTGTAAAAAAGCTACGCTACAGATGATCTACACACTCCTTTGTTCCTGATCATATGTTCTGCTCCACACAGCCCTGGTGTAAACAGTGTTTCAAGCAAAAAGAATCCTCTGCCATCCCTCCCCTACAAGGGGGTCTTAGGGGGTCTCATCTTGTTTTTCTTGCAAGTTTTAGACCATCCCGTGCAACACAGTGCAGTTGGTGGCACATTTGTAGATATTTTTAGTCCACTAAACTTCATAAACGAGAGGTAATCAAAAGCCACTGGATATACTCTCCAAGTTCCCCACAAGATCACTGTCTTACCTAATCTAAGCTCTTAATAGATAAAGAAAACAGGATTCTGCCAGCTAAGGAGAAGCTTACATCCTAGTTTCTAAAACACATAAATACTGTGAGGATTGTGCAACATAGTATAGAGATATGTGGAGATATGTGGAAGCAAGCTTTTTGCATCTCTGAAATCAATACTTCATTACAATAAACAGTATCAAAAGCTTTGCATACAATAAACATAAATACAGGCTGCAAATCAATATATTCAAGCCAATGAAGGAGAAGTGTGAATTAACTGCAATCTTTTTCTAAGCATGTCTGTAAAATATACTCTTCAAAGCTAATGCCCTGTGAATTAAAGTGGTCCTTCAGGGGCCCCAACCCACCAAACCAAGAGGGAAACAGTGCCATTCTCAGCCACACATGAATGCAAAGCTGGAATTACAAATGCAGTTTGACAAGGGGAACCCAGAGATGTCAAGCCTGTTCTGTTTGCCTAATTTCATTACAATGGCACAAATGCTTTCATTTGTCACACTCCAGCTTCATGTGTTTATCTCCCTTTCATTAAACATGACTTTAACAAATGATTGTCCAATAGTGCCAAGATCTCAAGCAGCCCTCAGAACTGAGATTTTTATTTGGGGGAAGCATGACATAATGCATATTGAGCATTTGACTCCTCACATCCTTTGGTTAGGGCAACATAAACTCAACTAAAATACTGTCTTCTCTGGAATTACTTATAACTACCAGTGAAGCAGAAACACTGACAATGCCACCAGTGTGTGCCATTAGTTATAAGGAGTTTCATCTGATGCTGTGCTTCAAATTCAGCTGCTCTGACTGACCATTAAAATTTCCTGGGAATTTTTTCATAAGCAGGAACTTTGCTAGAGTATCTTCAGCCAAAACTATGCTATAAACTCCAGCTGTGTCTCTACTGTTAGTTTAAGTGCTTTTCAGCCAGCTGTAGTATTCTGTTCTAGAGTGGTATTACAAGAAGCAGAAGGTATTCACTTCGATCACAATGAAAGCAAATGCCATCAGCAGAAGTATGGAACTACACAGGAGGCAAATTTCCATGGTTTCTATTTCGATGGACTTAAAAGTACAGACATCAGTGCTTGCTCCACCCTGAATTTCTAATGCCAGTCATGAAGGCTGCTGAGGTTATTTCAAGAGTTGAAGTTGTTTAATTCTGTTTTTATTTCTTAGCACTGTGGAGACAGCAGAGACAAATATCTTTACAAACTTTTTTCTGAGCTATGGTTGACACATACTGGTCAGAGGTTGTAATCAAAAGACGGCTTCAAAATAAGAACACCTCTTAGAGTGAGCTGAAGGGTAATTTAGCACAGCGAGGTTGAAGGTCATCAGGAGCAGACCTTGCTACAAATCCTAGCCTATTTCCTCCCATGACCTGAACACCTCTGAAAGGACATGACTAATTCTGATGAAAGGCAAGAAATCAAGAACCTATATAGTAAAAGCCTCCCATCTCCAAACTGCTCTCTCATGAGTGTATCTTTTCCCAGTGTGAAGAGTAATAAGGGTAATTTCAATGCTAATCCATCCTTGTTTTCATGGAAACCCTTCCTCCTACATCATAGGAGAGGATAAGCATTAGAGCACCACTTGATTTTGCTAGCACCTTTCACAGTAAGATTATTTACATGTGATAGAAATAAGCAAATTGAGAACTGCTTAAATAGTTTTTTTAGCTCCCTTACAGGAAGACTGATTTCTCTGAGGGAAAGGAGATAGGGTAATACAGCTGATCTAAGCCTCTGATAGGTTTTGGGATATACCACTAGTTCTGTGGCTTTCACAAACAGACAAAAGCTCTAAACTGTTAATGCCAATTGTAATGACACTTAATTCTACTCCAGAAAACTGAACTCCCCAAAAACTGGGGACTCCCCAAAGACTGGATTTTACCCATACTTGAAGCTCAGTAAGCTAAACTGCTTACAAGTTTCACAGGTAACTGAAGCTTAACATCCACTTAAAAACTCCAACAAAACAAAACCATCCCATTAAAAACAGGCAAGTAAAACGGAGGCAAGCTTCACTTTTTGTCTGTTCAGAACCAGATGAAACCGTTTCAAAAGATTCTTGCCGAAAATCACCATGCCTATAACAACAGGCAGTTTTTGTGATAAACCTGCACCAGGTCTGAAGTTCAGAACCCACAGGCACTCCTCCAAGCCAACGACACTCAACTCTAAGTTAAATTACTAAACCAAAATGAACCAAATCAAAAGTAGCCATCCCACGACAAATTCATCTGCCCTTGACCAAATGCTGATAGTTATTGATCTTGCTGCAGTTGTGAATTAGAGCCAGGTTTCCCAAGGTTCCCTCCTAATACGAGGAAGAGAGCGTGGCCAGTCTAACAAGGCAGACTAGGCTAAATGAAACCTGTGGGGAATTGCACATTGCTGAGTCCAAAGGATGGACTTAGCTGCTCATCTTACTGACAGTACAAGTTTGATGTATGTCAAGTTTAAGCACTCTTTCTTTTCTCTCTAAAAGAAATTGGTACATGTTGAAGAAAGAGCAATTAGATTGTGACACTCTACAGAACCCCATTCACTCACTGGACTTGCTTCACTATGATTTTTACACGTCTTGCACGGTACCAGGCCCAAGCTAAGTAGGCAATTTAAAAGCCCAGGAGAAATTAAAACTCCTTCCCTGGTATCTTAAAGCACAGTAATTCTCCACAGCTTTGTGTGTCCACCATGCTATGAATAGAGCTCTCATTGCAAATTCACCGTGTTGTGAAAAGGAAAGCTTCACTATTTCTAGGAGGCTGGAGAAAAAGATTACAGTTTTATCATCAATTAGCCGTCTGGATGTTACTCCATCCTGTTTACCCTTTCCTCAAGGGAAGCCAATGAGTGCCAAGGGGAAAAATTAAAAGGAAATTGAAGAACAACAAATCCCAAACAAGCCAAGACATTTCTTGTGTTGCCAGAGAATCAAAAATGCATCAGTGAGACAGACAAAATCCAAAGAATGAAATGAAGAAAAACCTGATGACCCAAGAGGACAGAATCTTTTCATGACAAAAATCTCTCAAAGGTTCAATGTACCTTGCGGTTATGATTTATACAAATTATTCTATTCAACCTGAACTAATCTAGGAGACATTGTGCTTTGCCATATTATCAGAAAGTAAAACTCCCAGGTGCTAATGGCAAAATTCAATGGCCCAGAGCTCAAGAACACACATACCAGGTGACCACAGAATAAAATAGGAGACTAAAGGAGAGCAGAATGCAAAACATCACGAGGATATTAGTTTCAAACCTAGAGGAGTTGAACAGAAGCAAAAGGAAGAAGAGTCCAGCCTGCTGGCAGCCAACACAATGATTACCTCAAGACATTCAAACAGCAAAAACATTAAAAAACCTCACAGCAATAATTGAAGCAACCAGTAATCCTTGCACACATGCACGTGCACCAAAATTTTGATGCTACCTGCTTTAAAAGGCAGCTTGATTGCTATAATAATGGCAACAAATGAGCTTATGAAATATCAAGAAGATTTACAGCAACAAAGTGGAGAAAAACTTGGCAGTGCTTAGCCAATTAACTTTTGGGATGACACTTAAGGAACCTGATTTATAAAAAAGCTACCAATTTTCAGAAGAGGTAAGGAATGAGAGGAAGAAAATATACATCTTTTTCTAAAGAGCAGCAGTTAAACTGCTAGTAAATTCTCACAGCTTTGTCAGAATGAAACCACTTGACACACACCACTATTTTCAGCTTTGAGATCACGGCTCAAAACCAAAAAGTGATGCTAGGTAACAGAAGGAGTTTGAGGGCCCTTTCAAAACCTTGGGATGAAATCCCAAAGCCCTGGGAGAGCAAGGCGAGCACCTGTTTTCCTGAACAGTCAATTTTTTTATGCTGCATACTTTACACAGAAGCTGCATTATTCTGGAGAAGCTGCATTCCAGCCAAAAGTGCACAGTTAATGTTTTTTGCAGCCCCCAGCTTCCAGTGATGGATGACCATTTTATAATGAAATACTTTATGCTCAATCAACTTACAAATAACGGATGTTTTATCACACTGAATTAAAAAGAATGTTTTTAACAAAAGAAAAAAAAAAAGAGAAACCAAAAAGAAAAAAAGCAGCAGCAGTGGATCAGTGATATAAGCAGAGGCAAAAGTTATTCCTGTTAAGGGTAGGTAAAAACATCCAGATAAGGGTTCACTTTAACTTTTTCATGGCTCTCCAATAGCACATGGAAATGATGCACAAGGTAGTATTTGCCCTGAAAACATCTACCCATAAGTTCTGCTCCAGACCACTGAGATATGAGACTTTTCAGCTTCTACAATTTTGATTGTATAACATCTCAATTAGTTTTCCAAAACCCTAAGGCTAGTAAGTAAGCACTGTTTGAAGATAAACCTTTCAAAATACTCTAATCTCTCATGCCCACTCAGCATTACCAAAATCATTCCTCAGACAACTCCTAATCAGCTGTTGGGCTTTCTCCTCCTGCACTTCCATCTGTCAATGCCCAGCAATAACCAGAGAAATAAAGGCCCTGTACTCAAAAAGCTACTGCAATTTCTAGACCAAGTTTTGGAATCAAACATCCAAACTCAACCGATAATCACAATTCAGTGTCATACTCTTACACCACAACTGTTACTGCTTTTACACACTACAAGTCAAGAAACCCCAGACCTGCAGGGATATATGTGAATCAACACAAGTTCTTTAAGATTCCAGTAGCAGAAGCATTCCTTGTCCCTTTTCTCTGAAATAGAATATGAAAAAGTCTCTAAGCTAGTCCAAACATGCCAAATCACATGAGAATGGAAAGACAACCTTATACTTTTATGGGGAAAAATCTCTTCTAATAGGAATAAAGTAATGCAAAAGTGCAGGTTAGTATGAGATACCGTGACAGAAGCTACATGGGGAACACCCATTAGGTATTAGAAAGATATTTTCTTAAGAAGGGTGGTCTAACACCAGAACAGTTTGCTCAGAGAAGGTGTAGAAGCTCTATCCCTGGAAATAGTCAGAATTCAGCAGGTTTTAACCCTGCACACAATCTCACAAGCTGGTCCTACATTCAGCAGGGTATCGGAGCAGATGAATTCCAGAGGTCTCTTCCTACTTAAAATAATTTAAATTCTGATATGTGCTTACCAGGAACAAAAGTCCCCTCTGTAACTGTACATGTAGGCTCTCTAACATCCACTGAGTGAAGAGAGTTTCCCTTCCCAGATCTGCTATTGGTTAGTAGCAGTAATCAACAAATACCAAGCAAAAGCTCACTCCAGAACTATACCTAGAAAACATTCTTGATTTTATAAATCAGTTTTTTAAACAGAAGCTGCAAAGTCAGGCTGTAACTGAACTGTTAAAAGCAAACCAAACCAAAACATAAACAGAAAACCACCAAACCAAACCCTCTGTAGTTTGCCAAATTTGGAAGCTTTAAGAAAACTAGCAGAAATAGAGCATGTTCTTCCTGTGGTCTGTTAAAAAGATATTACATCTGCTGCAGATATTCATGTCAACAAAAAAATCAGCATCTTGGCCCAGAGTCATAACTTCAGACCTAAAACAAGTCATACTGTAACCACCCGAAGCTCCACTAAATTCATATTTAATTTATGGTGCTTTTACACTACTATTTCAAGAAATGCAAATATTAATCAGTTCATGACTTCAGTCACAAAATCAATTCTCCTCCCTTTCCCACTCCTCAGCTGAAGGCTGGTACTCAATGAACCAGACCAAAGGGAGAATAGTTTCCAGCACCTGCTTCAGCTTTTAAGTTTCCAATTTAAACTGCTGTGATGTGGCAGCAGGCAGTCTGGATATGTCATTTTGCTGCTCTGTGAACGACTGAATCTCAGAACAAAAAGAATCCAAATAGAGTAATGAGTGAAAAGAGCAGCAGCAGCAAAGGAAGCCACAGCATAAGTTAATATGGCCAAAGAGAAAGGGCAGCTGAAGACAGTGTGCTGCAAAGTACCGTGTCCCCTACAAGCCAGCACCTTATCCCCTCTGGGTGCCTCCTGAGGGGCACTGTGGGCACTGCTGAGCAGGCATTACTCTCCACACTTGTGACAACGCTCCTTCAAAGAACCTTGTAAAATATGCCTCAGCACTGACATGTGATTTGGAATCACTTTATTACTGGACATTACAGATTCTGGCTGTTTACCACAGTAATAACGAGATTTAAAATCTAGAAAAATATATTCCTGCTGAAAGAAAGTTTCCCTTCTTTTACAGGACACACAGATAACTCAAAATATAGTTCCAAGTATGCTTTTCTAGTGGAGAGAAAGAATGTCAAACACATTTATTCCTCACTATAATAGGCCTCAAGAAGTGGTAACAATATATGTGCAAGCAGATTCCTTCCACAAAGAGGAAATGCTCTCACCCTTAGCATGTCTGCTTGAAAAAAAATAAAGGGGGAAAAAAAAAAAAGAACTCCCTTTAGTCCTGGTTAATATAGTATCCATAGCACCTCCTTTAAAAATCCAATTGAAGCCTATGAGTTAGAATAGCAAGACTCCTAAAATGAATGCAGCTTTACTGGGGTCAGAACCTTTACAACAGTATGGCAGCACTCACACTAGGTAATCTGCACCTTAAGACTGATGGCAGCAGTGTAACTTCAGTTTAGTTTCGTCACAGCATAGGACAAAAACAGAGGGGTGCAAAAATACAATTGTTTCAATCATTTTAAAGAAACTAAAAAAAAAACTCAAGATAAAATTTCCTGTACTGAAATCCCATCAATATCCATTCTTACTTTATCTTATTCCCTTCCCCAGTACAACCACTGAGAACTAATTCTTCTTCCAGCTCTCAAGGCTTCCTTGGTCACAGAAACTACTCACTGACATGTCCCAAAAGCTGGAGAAGCAGAAAGAAGAGTGGAGAAAGGGTTAACGTACAGCTGGGAGAAAGTTTCCCCGGAAAATTATAACACATGCTGTGGCTGTGACTAAATTTCACACTGGTTCTGTTGAGTACAAACATCCACAACTGTGTGCATTTGAGAGAATAGGAGAAAATGAAATGCTCCTTATATATTAGCTTCACCTGCTAGGTTCCTTCAAATGGATAATGACATACTTAAGGGACCAGCAGAATCCTTCAGACTCACTTCACATTTCAAGCAGAGAAGAGGCAATGGGGGAAATGGAAGGAAATTGTCCTTCCCTTTCCTGCTCCCACATATTTTGGGACATACTGGAAAGCCAAGCTTATAGTCTGGCAGAGATAATTCTGCTGTTTAAGACTAGATGTTTCAGCATGGAAGTCACCTGAGCTGACACTTAGGACATCTGTGCCATCCAAGTACATAAAAAGAGCAACTGTACAGAGTGAACAGTGAAGAGTACATGCACTTAAAGATCATCTGATTATGTTTTAAACAAACAGGCAGCACTTGTCTGATCAGACAAATACAAAGTGGAGATTAAGAATTACTAAGAACCACAGAAAGGTTTGGATTGGAAGAGTTCTCTGGAGGTCACCTACTTCAACCAGCATTCAACGACTGCTCTGGAGTTCTAACAGGTTGCTTCAATGCCTTGTTCAGTCAAACTTTAAAAATCTCCATGTATGAAGATTCCACTCTCTCTTCCCATGTCCCAGTATTTAACTCTCTCTCACAACATTTTCCTCCCAAATACAACTGGAATTAATCCATATTCATGACAATGGATCTCTGGCCCATGTAAGTGGCTCTGCCCTTTTTGTGATCCTATTTTAGGTAGAAGAAGACCACTATTAGGTCCCACACACCAAAGATTGTTTTATTACAGAATGGCAGTAAAGCCTTTACATGAAAAAAAAAAGTATCTTCACTGAGTTGAGATGTCTCAAGAGGGGTTATCAGTACAAAAAGGCACTTATATCTATCGTCCCTAGATAATTAGTAAATAGCAATATATTAAATATAGAAAAACACTTCCTTCTCCTCAAGGCATTTTTTCACCAAACTACACAACGAGAAGCATAAAGCTGGCAGACAAAATATCTAGAGAGAGAAGGAGACATGATTACTCCAAAACACCCAACACTGTGGCAGGTAAGGACAGAAAACTTCTGCTCTGCCCTCTTCTATAATGCATTCATATTTAAGAAGGTGGCAGGTAGGGTAGACTTTGATGAACTATACTAGTCTTTATCTGGTTTACTGCCTTTATTTCCTAAGTGCCTACAAAGTTCTGTTCAAATATATAAGGGCTGTTTTGTAGCCATCCCTCCCTGACAGGAACTAGCAAATGCAGGGTTAATAGATTACAGTAAATCACTCACTATCCATTTCACTGCATAAACTAACTTAAAAGGTTACAAGACCCTCAAAGCAAGGTATTAATCACTTGCTCTCACCATGACTATGTAAAAAATGTCCCATCTGACCTTAAGTACCTACTTTTACACTCCAAGTTGTCTTCATTAATGGACACACCAATTTTAAAACAATAATTTTAAAAACACCAAAAGAAAGAAACAAAAACCCCACAACCAAAAAAAACCCTCCAAATCCATCTTTCATCTTCCAGTGAAATTAACCAAGACTCCAAGTAAAACAGCCATGATTCACCCTAAGTCATATCATATGAAACTAAAATACTTTGAGAGTTTATTTTCTTAGGTTGAATGGCAATAGGGCATTCTCTTTTATATTGTTATTTACAGTCTTTTAAGTATACTGATAGTGACTTGTACTTCCTGTTCCAACCATCACTAGAGCAATATATACTTGCACTTTATTTTTAAATTTCACAGATGACAGAACTGAATGCAGAGATCCTAACGATACATTCCTTTCTGCCTCCGAGAGGAGGGCCGCCTACACTGCTCACTGAATGTTGTTAGATATTGGCTAAGAAACTGACAAAAAGATTTCTTTAAAAAAAATTGTTTCCAAACACCTACTTGTTTCCAAACAACTACTTAAACGACCACTAAGTGCCAACATGACACAGTGGAAGAAGTTCGGATTCAGGAGAGTGGGTGGGTAGCTTCCAATAATTAAAAGTATCTTAATGTGCAGTCCCCGTCACTGGAGATAGTAAAAAGTTGCCTGGAGATATCCCTGAGCCACAGCTCTGGACAGCTCTGCTTAATCAGCCCACCCAGACCAGAGGATCTCTGGAGGTCCCTTCCAGCCTCAGCCATTCTGCTATTCTTACAATTCTACAGTCCCAAAGAGAACCCAGTGAATAGCAGGGGCTTAGTTTTCTGCTAAGTATTTCCATCCTTTAGATTCAGAAGCCCACTTGAAAAAAAAAATGAAACTTCAATGATGCCACCTACTTTAAACTCTAAAATTATCAACGTTCTCATGACTTTAAGGTTTTACTCATGGCTTTCAATGCTGGAGGCCATCAAAAACAGACCCAGACTGAAGAACTTACTCAGCTGTTCATTTTAAGGTATCTCATGTAACCTGCTAGGGGAGGGGAGATATTACTCAAAAACAGATCAGAGTGCAGTCTTCATTCTTTCACTTACATGTGTGAATGATGATCACTGCGGATGCTCAGCAAGAAAGACTTCAGAACATACTAGAAACTACAGTTTCAACATTTATTGTTACCTATGCCATCAGGGAAAGCTCCTCATGTATGTTCAATTTGGGTTATGATGCTATTTAATTTCAGGAATTTCAGGCACTAAATGGAACTCTTAGAAAGGAGAAAATGGATCTTCTCTTAATTATCTAAACCACCTTAGCAGTTTCCTCCTTCAGTAACTATTATCTTCTAGGACCTTATGGGAAGCAGTCCCTTATATTTTCTGGTTCTCCATGAAAATGCAAGCAGCTGACTTACTTAATAAGGAAGCCAAGTTCTTCTGACTATTAAAACAAAACAAAAATAGTATTTTTAGATTTCTTTTTAATTCTAAATACTTTTATTCAAAACACTACACATCATTTATTAACTGAATTTAGAAGCATTTATTTGCTTTAGAAAGTCACTGGTGAGGGGCATTTACAAAATATCAGACCCTTTACATTTTACATGTTACTATACAAATTAATGTATGATTGCATTCTGACAGGATTCAGCTGACTTACACCTGCTGTAACTGTATTAACAGTCACTGAGCCATGCTGTTACTCCTTGCATAGTCAATCTTTCTTTTCACACACAAAAAACCCCAATTCTTCTACCTCGCTGTATTCTAAATAACTCGTGCAGCCACTGATGTATAGATACCATCAGTATCTACAAATGTGAACTGTTTCAATAGTAAGCACTGAGAATAAAGTAAAATACTTTTCACAAGCAGAAATAACAACTGCAGCCTATTTAATCTGAAAAATCCTGAGTTAAGCCACTAACTCAGAAATAAGATGACTAGCATGTGAACAGACAGCAGGTAAACTAACAGAAAAATCTCCCTGCCTCCCCATTATTAGGCATTTTAGAAGCAAGAACTATATCTTGTTCTGCTCTACATTAAAATTTTAATTTTTAGTAAGTCCTAGCAGTTTCTTAGCTTTCTAGTATGTTTTGAGAGTAACAATCAACTCAGCAACCCAGAAGACACAGGACTAATAGGAGAATTCACACATCCTCTGATGGCCTGGAATTTCAATGTCTTTAAAACAAATATCTGCTCGGTCCTTTTAGAGTCACTGAAGAACTATAGCAATGCTAGAGAGGGGGCTTGGGATGAGGGTGCCTCATAGTCAGAGAGGAAAAACAACAATGTTACTATCACTCAGTAAAATCCCAAATCTAGATACAATAACATTTATTTGATAAATCATTAACAGGACAATAATGATTTTGACAATTTTATCATTTTATATCAGACAATGTTATTTCAGAACCAATGACAACCTATAACTAAAACCCCCAAATGCAAAAGATCAAAACATACATTTCAGCAAGCTTCATATTTAGCATACTTTGAATTTCCTTAGCTACAACCAGATTTATTCCATCAGAAATTGTATATGGTCTCTGAAGAGTTAGTGCATGACCTTGCATCCCTTATGAGAAGTCACAGCTGTATTCCCACATTGACTGATAAAGACAACTGAACAGGCAAGCAGAGTCCTGTCCCCTCTTTGAAACAGGCCAGACATTTAAACTCATCTCACTAAAAAATTATTTGCTACCATCATAATTAAACATTTCTGGCTTTCTATTACATGGTTCAAAACAAAACAAATCACACTTAAAGCATCAGACAACCTCATACTAGGATCCCAAGTGACAAAAGGTAAAGAAAAAATTATGAGGTGACTTATGTCCCCTTTCAAAGGCTAAGAACCTAGCAACACAGATCTCAGTCTGGTCTGAATTGCGTTACAACTCAAAGAAAATTCAATTCAAAAGCAGAAGTCTTCCAAATAGGGCAGAAATGACAAGTACAGACTTTAAAAAAAAGTGGAAGCAGCACAGCTGGTTAAGAAAGGTTTGGTTAATAAACCTCAGGAGGAGGAAGAAGCAAAAAGAATCTTGGAAAAACTACGGTTAACATGAGCAATGTATCAGACTTGTACTTGGAACAACAGGCTGGCTCACACTTGGTCAATAATATCTATCCTCTTGCACAGAACAACTCATGTCTTCAACACTAGTTTGCTGCTAAACAAGATCTTCCAAATCTCTGCCTAGGTAAGCACTTCAACTTGAAATGAAATGTTCTGTTCTTACTAATATTGAGGAAGTCGGTAGGACAAACTGCAAGTCCTCCTTCCACAGAGATAATTCCTCTTCAGTTCAAGTAGCCTTCAAACATAGAATCCCACTTCTTTTTCTGAAAATTCAAGTGAAAAATAAAATCTACTAATAAATAATTTCTGAATTTGTGTCAGGTACAGCTCAGCAAGCTCTGTCCCTCACACTTGTCTCTGCCCCTCCAGCCTGCAGCTCTGGTTTAAAAAAAATCTGCCCTTCAGCACCACATTCTGGAAAGGATAACCTGGCCACAACCCAGTTTACTCCCCAGCCTGTTCAGAGCTACAGGTTCAGTCATACTAAATCTGTATTTTCATCCTTTCTCCATGAGTGAGCTAGTGAAAGCATCTCAAAAGAAGCAATCTCGAGAAAAGCTCCCTATTTTATGGCTTTAACTAAAAAGATTTGAAGTGCAAAGAGCAAATGATAGGCATAAAGAGCTTAAAATCTTTGCATACAGATTTTAATCTTTCCTTGCCAGCTCTTACATGGCTGATTCAGCTCACACAAAGGTTTCTTAGACAATAAGCAAAGAAACCTGTGCTGCTCACAGTGCAGTGTCTTGTAGCCTGTCAGCTTTAATAGTCACTGTTTGGACTGAACTTAAATAATTTCCTAAACTCTCACAATCTCCTACCTCCAGTATCTAGAAATGGATCAACTTTACCTTTGATCTCTCTTCCCTACCATGTCAAAACGGGTATGTCACTAGGACTGAGGTCAGGAAGTCATCCCTTCAGAGCTATAGACACAGACACTACTTACCCAGACCACTGTTTTCTGCTCAGTTGCTTTAAACAACCTTTTCTTAATCAAAACCAATAAATAGCCCATCAAAAACAATTCCACAGAGACTTCCATCATCCCCATTAGGAAAAAAGACCAGCTATTTTTTCAAACTGTTGCAAGAGAAGCCTCTGTTGTTTTGAAATAGCAAGTTAATGCTCATTAGCTTAGTACTAATTAACTATCTTCCTATTCGATACCTTGAATGTTTGCAGAGGGAATGTTAACTGGTGCCCTGCATTGAGAGGATCAGGCAGACAATAAAGACAATTTGCTGTCTCCTCAGAGTACAGCAAGGAAGCTGAGCAATTTCTGCTGTTGAGTGCAGCATACAAATGTATTCGTGCTTCCCCCATTCTATTAGTTCTATTTTTTAAGCCTCATTTTGGCTGTGGTTACCTCTTGGCACATGCTGTGTCCAGCCAGAAAAATGATTACTACTAATCCAAAAAAGGTAAACTCCATTGAATCGTATGATAAGTATCCCTTGCACTCCTGTTTCTTCCTAGCCTGTTCTGCAATTGTGTCCCAATCTGCCAGCATTAACACAGATACACAGCGGTATTTATTTGATGCCTATTCCACCAAGCTGTATTCACACTAAATCCTCCATGTGTATTTAATAAATCACACTAGTTAGGTGGGCAGGATTAGTTCCAAGTCACCTAATGACTATATCATGAGCTGCAGTATTAAAGGGATTAATATTAATCTTAGCCATTTCAATTCACTGCGAGAGGCCAGTCCCCGCTCCAACAGAAGCCGCAGCAGGCAGCACAAGAAATTCTAAACAAGAGCATGAAGATTAATGAGGGCTTCCTCATTCTGCCTGTGAGTCTTCTCTACCAGGATACAGGGCAGCGAATCCCCAGCAAAGACAGGCTCATAAATAAACACACAACACCACAAATACTTTGAGCAGCTGAGCCCAGCACAGAGTTGTTTTCACTTGCTATCTGCTTCTCCTGTAACCCACACCTCCAAGCACACTCAGGAATTCGAAAGGCGTGCACAGCAGCCAATTTGTTTTCTTTCACTTAAAAGCACACACCTCATTACTCATAATAAATTACTCATTTTAAACGAGCTTGTGGAACCAACAGCTAAAATGAGCTGTGCTCAGAGAGGATGAGAGCAGCAAGGGAATTTGAAAGGATAACTCAGTGCACCGAGGTTAAAAAGGATGTCAGACTCCAACAGACTTGACTGCTTTATTCTTGGCAAGAATAATCATTACAAGCAGAAAGAGTTGTTAAAAATGGAGAGAAAGCCCTTTTCTAAAGCATTCATGTTAAACTAAAGCACAAAAATGGACTGATACAAACTGATTTTCTGACAAAGTGCTGCACTCCATAGCCCCAACAAAAACCCGATGCAAGGGTTCTGGCCTCGACTTCACTGATATTAAAGAATATAAACCTCAATCACTGGCATAAAATTCCAGAAGTTCAGTTTTAGTCTAGTGCAGATTTAGATGCAGTCAAGTGTTGAAAAAGGATCAGCCTTTTACAGCTCACAGTTAATTCAGAGCAGTACAGAACAAGTAAGAGTCAGTCAAACAGCTGCATTCTGGAGACTAGTAGCTGGTAAAAACGTCAGATGAACAAGGGGGAGTTGAGTCAGCAGTATTTTCTGCCTTCACTGAAAAACTCTAGACCCTCAAAAAAAAAAAAGACAGATCAGTTTAAACTGGAGCACAGGCCTGTCACAAGCTATTAACAGCTCAGCAGGTCCTCCAGGCGCAACAGCAGCCTCAAACTCAGCACAGACACAGAGCAGAGCTGAATACAGTAGAACCACTTGGAAGCACGTGGCTCACAAGCCATGGAACTGAAAAGGATCACTGGCAATGGCAACACGGCCTCTTTGCCGCTATTGCATTGCTTTCATGTAATGAAACATGACAGAGAAAAAGCCTTGAATTTCTGTTACACTAACAGATTAGTGATACAAGGGACTGATGCCAGTTTATATCCAAGTTTATAAACTAAACACAAGCAAACAAAGTGGAGTTGTATCACATGCAGCTGAGCAGACGAGAAGGGCTCCATTAAGTGCACTGCCCAACCCTTCCAGAGGCAGAATGGACCAGAGAAGGAGTTGACATTTTCTGTATTTGTGAACAATCTGCTGTTTTTTCATATGAGAAATATGTGCCAGGAAGCAAATGCTCAGCTTACATTCTTACATCTGTTTGTCTTGGTTGGTTTGGAGAGTTTGGAGAGTTTGTTTTCAAGAAAAGGATAAAGAAAGAAAATTCAAGATTTAACAAGATGCAATGTTCACAGGTTTTATAGTCCATTAGCCCTCAGCATTCAAAAAGCTGAAGTCCCAAACACCTTTTAAAAGATAAAGGTATGCTACAGGCCAGGCAGCTAAAATCATTTCAGATGCTCAAGGAAGGGTTTTGTGTGGTGGGCCAGCTATTTTGGAATGGATGAAACATTTTACATTCCAAATGCACATTCAGATATAAGCAGGCCACTGAATGTATTGTTTGGACAAGTAACCAGACAGACAATACAGCCACATAAATGTTTACATGTTTTCAGCTCTAAACATTTAGCTGATGTAAAAACTGACATATATTAAGTTTGATACTTAAAGCTCCACAAAACTGAACTCTAAATCTCACAATTCAAAATTATTATTAAAAACCACAAAACAAAAAAGCCTGAAATTTTAAGTTATACAAAAACACCATCACGGTTTGTCCAACAACAAAGAAATATCTGCCAAACTTCTAACATTGCAAGAAGCTAGAGTACTAGACATGTTCTCACCTATGCACACCTTTAATACTGAATGTGCAACCCTGAATACCAACCAAAAGAAACAAAGTAGTAAGCCTTATAGTCTTGTGACCAAGTGGAAGTCATTAGTCATTTTTTAACATTCACTCTCATCCAAACTGAAATAGGTACTCAAAATCTGTAGCAGCCAGCTCACTTACAAATTCTACTTCTGCTTCTCTTAAACAAGGCAGTCTTCATCAAATTTATTTTTAACAGCCAGGTTTCAATGGAAGTCAGCCATCCAGCCTGCAGCTTGCTGTTGGATCTGTGAAAGCTCTAACTGATACAGCTGATACAATGCTGTGAGAAAAAACCTACTCTTCTTCTACCTCCCAAGTTTCATTTCCAGGAGTGTTTGGTCTTCATAAACCAAAAACAGCTGAATATTATTAAGCATGAAACATCTTTTTAATTGATTTGTTTTCTGAGTTTCTAGGGTTTGGGGTAGGGGTACCTTTTAAAAACAGAAGGCAGACCTGGAGAATAGAGCTTTCTATACCCAAGCTCCACTTATTGCTGTTGAGAACATGATTTGTAACTTTTGCCATATTTTACAAAACCAGGAAAAGTAAACTCTGCTTACAGCTTTAGAAAGGGGATAGATGGAAGGGTATTTTTAGTGCTTTGGCAGGGACAAAGACAGCCCCAGTACCAGACATTCTTGCAGTGCTAACAGGCTGCAAAACCCTCATACGAAAGATGCTATTCAGACCTGTGGACACTGTATAAATATCAGCGTATGTGAGAACTATTTCTGTGCACGATAGCAAATTTTTCCTCCCCATGAAGTCCTCTATAGATGAAGCCATTCTGCCTGCTGCTGTGTCCACAGTCCATTCTGCACACAAGGTCAGGCCCATCCAGTGGAGCTGCATCAGTCTCCTGGAATGCTGAAGTCCACATATTTGCCATTCAACATGAAAACTGCTTTTCAAGTTCAATCAGCTATAAATGTTGCTTTGTTTTAATTTTCCACTGAACTTCCTGGAACCCATTATCAGACTGTCAGGGATGTATATTTAGCAATGGCAACACGGCCTCTTTGCCGCTGCCCCAGTGCTCATGTCACCTCCAATAAACAGAAAAACAATCCACCAGCAAATGACATTTTTTGCAGACTATTTACCGCCAGCATGAGGTAGTGGGTGAAACTGGAAGTGCATGGGGAAGCCTTTACCAATTTAATAATAAAAAAAAAGTTTCAAAAAATCATCAAGGAGAGAGACAAAAGGGAACACTAATTTACCATTTACACATTAAGTCTTATCTACTGCCCCAACCTAGTACTCACAAGGCTTAGTCTAAGTGAAAAATGTTTGCAGAGAAAACCTTAGTGGAAATACTTGCCTCCAACACCTCTAATAGTTTACGTTTCAGAGCACTTTTAAATAGTCATGTATTATATGATTGCATTTGCACACATGATTATTCTTATTGCAGTATGGCTCAAGTACTAGAGCTTGAAAAAAATAAAATCATAGAATCGTTTGGGTTGGAAGAGACCTGAAAGACTGTCTAGTTCCAATCTCTCTGCCATGGGTAGGAACTCCTTCAACTAGACAAGACTGCTCAAAGCCCCATCCACCCTGACCTTGAACACTTTGAGGGACTGAGGATCTGCAAGTTCTCTGGGCAACTTGTACAAGTGCCTCGCCATCCTTATAGTGAAGAATTTCTTCCTTATATCTAATCTAAACCTCTCCTTTTCTGGTTAGATGCCATTCCCCCTTGTCCTACAGCTTCATGCTTTTGTCAAAATCCCTCTGCAGCTCTCTTGCAGCCCCTTTAGGTAGTAGAAGGAGCTGTAAGGTCTCCCAAAACTCTTCTCTTGTTCAGGCTGAACAACTCCAACTCTCCCATCCTGTCTTCACAGGAGAGGTGCTTCAGCCCTCTGACCATCTTTATGGCCTCCCCTTTAAATTCCTCCACCAGGTCCATGTGCTTCTTATGCTGGAGACGGCAGAGCTGCATGCAGCACTCCAGCACTGCAGTCTCACAGAGCAGTGGGGCAGAATCCCCTCCCTCAACCTGACAGCCACACTGCTTTTGGTACAGCCCAGGACAGACTTTCTGGGCTGCAGATGCACATTTTCCAGGTCATGTCAAGGTTCCCATCAACCAATACCCCAAGCCCTTCTCCTCAGTGCTGCTCTCAATCCACGCTACTGCCAGCCTGTATTTCTGTTTGGATTGCCCCAGTCCAGGTGCAGGACCTTGAACCTGGCTTTGCTGAACTTCACGAGTCTCACACCAGCTCACATCTGAAGGTCTGTCAAGGTCCTTTTGGATGGCATCCCTTCCTACCAGTGTGTTGACCACATCCCAGAGTGGTCAACAAAGTTTGTGTCATTGACAAACTCTGTGAGTGCACTTGATCCCACCATCCATGCTGCCAACAAAAATGTTAAACAGCACTAGTCCCAGTACCAATCCCTGAGGGCTCTGCCACTGACAACTGAGTCACCTGTCACCAGTCTCCACCTGGACAGAGAGCTGTTGACCACAACTCTTTGAGTGCAGCCATCCAGCCAATTCCTTATCCACTGAGTGGTCCATCCATCAAATCCATGTTTTTCCGGATGAGAGACATGGATATCGTGTGGGACAGTGTCAAACACTTTGCATAAATACAAGTAGATGACATCAGCTGCTCTTCCCTTAACACTGTAAACCCTGTGTAGAAGGCCACTAAATTTGTCAAGCATGATTTGCCCTTAGTACAGCCATACTATAAACAATCACATCCTTTTTTCCCATGTGCCTTAGTTTAGGTTCCAGGAGGATCTGCTCCATGATCTTGCTGGGCATAGAGGTAGGACTGACTGGCTTGTAGCTCTCTGGGTCTTCCTTTTTTAACTTTTTAAAAAATGGAGGTTCAAGACCATCTATGGAAGATGGTGAAGTCTGGTTCACCTCACTGTTGAGACATGGCCTTATAGAGAAGGGCTCTCACTCATGTTTTGCAAAATAAATTTAACAACATCAACTTCTCTCAAAAAAAGGGAAGACATCAGCAGCTGAGAAAGAAACATAGATACAAATCTCAAGCAGCTAATGGGCTAGAGTACACCTTTAGCATCCTTTATGATAGATGGCAATTAACACAAGTAAATAAGAAAAATAACAGCAATTTGAAGAACTTCATATGGAAAAGAAGTATTGTTCAAAAAGTCACCCAGATAAAGTATTGAAACCCCTGATACAACTAACATCTGCATACAACTAACTCTACAGTGTGAGCCATTATCTGAGCCTTCAATTCTTCTATTTATGGCAATTTTTGCATGAGACTTGAAAGCAAATACTGCTTTAAGCCTGTAGAGATGCATAATGCCAAGTTCTGAGATTTTACCTGTCTGTAGACCGAACCATTAAGTTCCACACTGGAAACATATATAGGACACACACATGCTGGTCATGTCTAACTTCTGCTCTGTCTGAACAGCTAAAGGTTTAGATAACCAATAACTGAAAAGCATCAAATGAAAAAATCCAATATTTTTCAAAAATTTTGAGTATTTGAATATGATGTTAGTCAGAAATGTTATCAAAAATATCTCTAAAATTTGGTACATCAACACCAGAATTACAATTGTTGCATGCTGAAATATGCCAATTTTTAAACTGGTTTATTAGAAGACTATTCACCAGTACTAAGAGCACAGATAAATCAAATGCATAGAGCAAGGAAGTGCCACCTATCCACTGTAAGCACAGGCAGCTTCTTTTCCTTTCTCTCCTATTCAGTTGCTCCATGAGACTTTTCAAGCATCCTCACTCAAACTAATGGGCATCCTTTAAAATGCACATATGAAATTAAAACTCTATGAAACATGGTATGAAAAAGGACAAGAAAGAGTTGCAAAAAAAGAGAGAAACATAAAAGGAAAACAGCTTTCCAGCCACCCCAAATCCATCAGTTGCCAGCTATAAGACAGTGACCACCAAAACCTGTTTCTTTCAGCAACAAAACCTTTGCAACATATGGCCAGCCAAAGTCTGCAGAGCAGTACACTAATTTCCTTCTCCTAAACACAACTTTAAATAGGAATTGTGGCTGCACAATTACTAAACAATTGATAAAGCAGCCATATACAACAGCTTAAAGCAAAATTTGCATAACATTTTAATACAACAAACTAAGCTTTGTTCCACAAACAGCAATGGGTAGAACTCAACTAACAAAACACTTTTTTATTAAAGCTAATGGTTATCTTATATTTACTCCCTGTTCTTCAGAGATTAGAGTATTTCCCCACTATTTTCCATCAGACATAATTACAGACAAATCAACAAAATTTTAAAATTTTATTGTTTGAAGTCATTTAAAAAAAAACTTATTAGACAAGGAAAAAAACACCTAAACTTGTGAATTGCATACAGATGGACGAGGAGGCAAAAGTCTGCTTATAACTGGACAAAGAAAGCTGTCATCATCTAGGGATTGTGACAAACATCTCTCTGAATGCAAGTTCTTGTGACATCTAGACCTGAGGTCTCTGAGCCTGGTAATTTCATTAACAGATAAAGAATGGCTCAGTGCTTAAAATAATTTTTTAATGAGCAGGTATCAGACACTGGAGAGGTGTACACAGCATCAATGGCCATCTATCTTCTCTTCAGAGGGCTGAGCTTGGCAGACTGTTTACCACCTCTGAAAGACTGCCTAAGAATGACTGCAATAATTGTGTGGCTGCAAGTACTTTAAAGACAGAAAAAATAGATAAAACAGCCATTAAACACTAAAGTATTAATAAAAGGAAACTCCACAACCCCAGACACAAACACCCAACAACCTAATTTTAAGCAAATACTTGGCCACTCTCAGAACAAGTATAATGTAAGCTTCTCAGAACTTAAATTTATGACTTTACACAGCACCTGATATGCCCAGGCCTGATTTCTAACTGTTTTCTTTGAATGTTGCAACCAATTAAGCACTAAGAACATCTACCAAAAACCTATAAAATATGGTAAAGGAAGACTCTTATAAATATTCAGACTCAGTGCAGCCAGATTAGTAAATGGAAATTCTACATGAACTCTGAGTGGAATTTCTTTCCACCTTTCAGATAATTTATAGCTTAATGTCAGCTAAACATAGTAACTAATCCCATTTGTCCACTGAAAGTAAATTCTTGGCTGCTCTTCCAATGTCATTGCAGACATTGCTGTCAATCCCCAAACCGCAGCCTGACCAATCAAAGTGTCAGCACTTACCTGCTGCTCAACACTACAGACACATGGGCTGTCATATCAGTCAGTGACTGATCAGGCGCAGAAATCACACAGAGCTTTCTGTTGACATGATTAGAGCCCAAGCTCCACTTCAGTCTCCAAAGCCTAAGCAATGCAAGCTCGCGATAGTAGGAGGCAACTTTACTGTTTATGACAGATGTTGCCATCATCTCTGCAGCTCCTTGGTGAGAACAGGCCAGCAATAGGTGCAGAAAAACAACTCTCTCCTCCTTTTCTGTAAGTGATTAAGCTTAAAAAAGTGAAACAACCAGTTCAAGGAGCAAAAGTCTTCTGCAGACTCACAGAAGAAGCAAAAAATCCAAGAAAGAATGACCACCTTGAGCCTGAATTCCCACTACAAAGTCTAGACCAGCAGTGAAGAAAGGATGTATTCTTGAAATAAGACTGGTCTCTCTCCAAACACACTTTGATTTTTAAACTGTACAATAAATCAGCTGAAAAGTGATAGCAGAAACAAAATGGTATAATTAAACTTACAAAGGCTACTGAGTAGCTGAGAAAGAATTTTAATTTATACCTGTGCTTCTGGATGTTCAGAAAGTAGGCCTGAAATTTAAATCCCGCACATGCATCTTTTTTCCAGCCACCTCTTTCCCTAACCATGGCTGCATATGAATCAATGAATAAAAAGTATTTTAGAATTTATATTTAGAATTTTAGATGCTTCCAGCTTTCTGTCTTTGCAAGGTAGGACTCCATACAAGTCATCTGGCACGTTCATCTACCAGGAAGGAGGCACAGTCATCTCACCAAGACGCCGTTCCCTCAGCGAATCCACAGCCCCGAGGCAACAGAGAGCAAATGCTGGTGAGGTGTGACACTGTGCTATTTCTGGCTCACACCAATCACTTCAACACAAGCATCTCAACCCCAGTAAAACAGGTCCAGCCATTCCGCTATTAAGTTTATCAGCAATAATGTCAAAGATCCACAAAACTTTTCTTCCTATGTGCAAAAAGCCTATTCCAGGATGACCTTAGATTGTTTTTAGCTCATGAGTCAACTTTGCCCAGTGCTGTCATCTTCTAATACAGAGCATGAGGCAGACAGCAGGAAATTACTGCAGAAGCCACAGCTGTTGCAGAGTCCAGTCTTCATCTTCCAGCCATGAGAACTGCTCTATTTCCTTCTTTGATCAACATGCCCAATGACTAAAAACAAATAGTGCCCCAAACCCGCTACTAGTGAAGAAGTCTCCACCATTCACATCTCTACTTTGCTCAAAGGCTAAGAATGTCTGTGGAAGAACTCTTACTTCTCTGCCATCTGCTTAGGAACTCAAGTACTTAGAAACTTGCTTCTCTAGTGTTGTGCATTCACAGCACTACACCAATAAACCATGTTCAAAAAGATCAGAAAAATTCAGTACAGTCCAACAGAATACAATACAGAATAGTAACTGTCCCTTATAACAGAAATACTTCAGAATAGACATGACTGACTGCAAATCGACACTGTCACAAAGACTTGATACCTTTAAGAATAATAATATTATTAAAGGCTCTCTAGACAACATTCAAAAACAAAAAAAAAAAGTTACTAAATTCCTCTGCCCAGAACTCTCTTCCACTTTCTTCCTAAATACAAAGAAAATTACAGTCTCAGAGAAAGAAGGGTGTGGAGAAGCACAGGTGTGTGAATTTCATTTTCATCTCCTATTTTTAGTTCTCTATTTGGCTAACTTAAAACACAAAATGAAAATGAAAAGTAAAAACTGTCAGTAAGGAAATCTCATTTCAATGCACTTCAACAAGCCACATAGAAAAAGGCAGCTTTGCAGTTTGGCACCACATTAGCTCTAAAAGAAACACAGATATAAATCCTCAAGGTGTGTACAACAGAGTCCCTAAGAAACCCTGGAAAATTAATTCTGTGCTTTAATACCCATAGCTGTAAAGTAGCAGCAATGTTTCCTCGCTCTGCCCTGTGTTGCCTTAAACTGAAACATTTATGCATGCTCAGTGCTTAAAAACGACTGGCATAACCGTATGTGGAGCTTCTGAGAGCCATCAGAGTATAGATAATATTATAAAAATGAATATGCTAAAGCATATTCATAGCATAAAGCTAAAGCAGTAGCTGATTTAATAAGTAGAGTACAACTACTCAGCAGATTCCTATGAAATGTTTTCATTGAAATCACTGTTGGATACAGTTCTGCATTTATTACAAAGCTGAAACTGTTACTTTTCAGATTCCCAGTGTACTACAACCAAAAATTTGAGAACAAATGGACTCCACTATACTGGAGCAGAGTGTAACTCCATAACTTGAATAGCACAAGGGAGGACTTTTGCCCAACAGATGAACTCCTTTTCTGTATAGTTCCTTTCTTCAAATGCATAAATGGAGGAATAACTGTTTTGATAAGGAAAGCAACTACCTCACAGTTTAAGTAATTATTTTAAAAGGCTAGGGAAAAAAATCCTCTACCTACTCCATGTATATTATTTTTATACAAGTATATTTTCCAGTAACAGGAAATAGGGACTGTCAAAATTCTTCCTAATTATTCTGCTCCCATTAGCCTATAAAAATCTACAGTTGAACCACAGTAAGAGTGATAATTACTCCTAAAAATCAAGGCAATACTACTTCATGATTCAGAAGCAGAACTTGGATGTATGCTGAGGAAGTAGAATATTTGTTTCCCAGTTCCAGTTAAATCCCTCTAATATTCAAGAAGAGGAGGCATTCAGTCCTCTTTGCAAACACAAAGGACAGAGGAAAGCATTAATGTACAATTTGATGACCCACCAATAACTACTCAATCACCTCTTTTCTAAGCCAGAGGAAGGGATACAACCTAATGAATAAGAATGAGACATTCATTAGGGTTTTGTTTACACATTACTATTCAATACTAACTTTCAAAATGAACTATGATAAACAGAAGAAAGATAATCTATACATGGTATTATGCAGAAAAGCTGCTGTGCTTTAAAATCACCTTCTCCTTTAAAACAAATTAAGATTTAAAGTATGGATAAATTTTTAGTGGGGAGTAAAGTGATTGCTTACAGAAGGGGCTCAGGGTGGGGGGAATTACTTGCGCACAATACAACAATAGTGCAAAGATAACAGAAAACTGGGTATTTTCATGCATAAATAAACATATTATTGTAGTACCCTCTGCATGACTTGCATTTGAACATGTAATTTTAAAATAATCTTTAGAAACTCTAGGAAGAGTGGAAAAAACAACACCTGTAGAATTCTAATTTGAGGGCAAAAGTATATACTCATTTTTACTTTCACACACTGTCCTTCATCTCACACTTTTTCTTTCATTACTTAGTCTGCCTACCAATACATGTCCAGTGCTACAAAACATCTTACTGACACTCAAAACTAGAATGAAAACTTATTTCTGTTGCCTGCAGGCTGTACACAGGCAAACCACTGATTCTGTCTTGCAAAAAAAAAAAATTAAATTAGGAAGGTACCCTTAATCAGTACCAGGACTGCTGGCCTCAGTCTCTCTTCTCTCTCCTCCACTTCATAATGCCTATTATCTAACTGAAAAGGAAAACTTTGATCCTAATGGTTTCCGACACCTGATGAGAATAAAGAAACACAAAGGGACCTGGTGATGTGTTATTTAACGCATGACTGTTTTAATAGAGCTGTCTAATTTTTAGAGGCACAGGGCCCATATCCAATGCCCCTCACAGCAACCCATCAGCTATTTGCCACATTCCATTCACCACATCACATGATGGCATTATTGGCAGTTCCTGAAGGTTAGTTTAATCAACTTCTGTATACTATGATAATTTCCTGGGTTAGAAAAGGTTAATGAGAGGCAGAGCTAAGAGCAGAGCAATTTTCTGTATTTCAACATGGCAAAATTTTTTACTGTTCACAAAAATCTGAGCTACCTATGAATTACAACCAGTTACACAGTATTGCTGTATTTTTCAACCTTGTATCTCTCAATGTGATACACACTGGTATCCTTAGCCTTATATTCTCAAATGTGAAATTTAAGACACACACTGACAAGGTGATTTTTCCAGCTTCCATTCCTTTAAATATGAATTTACCTAAGTAGCCTGTTGGTGCGTATATCCAAGTCCTTGAAAACAACACAAAATTACTTCATAGAAGTTGGCTTCTCAGGCAGAGCAACTGTTAGATCCTCTAACTGGTTACCTCCATTGCTGTATCCACCCACAGCTCACTCTGCAGAAGTTTCACGTCACTAAGGGACAACTTCTTTTTTAAAGCCTTTATGTCTAGGTTAGTTAGATTTCCTAATATCAAGTTTGAAAAAGTAATCTTCCATTAAAACTCAACTCAGCTCAAGACAAAACCCCTACATCTCCATTTTTAATCAATTCCAGTGTGAAAAAGCTTACTGATAAATTCTTAGAAATCCATTCTGTATTTGTCACCCCACACATTCACAGAGAACATAGCAAATTGCTTGTCACTAAGGAAAGCAATTAAATCCTAGCCTTCATTTTTTAAATTTAGCCTTAAGGAAGAAATGGCAGTTAGTATTTGTCCTGATAAAGCTGGCATGCTACAATTACTTGGGGCTGAAGAGGAAGGAAGCACTACTAGATCAGACTCTTTTTGTACTTGCAATGGGAAAGTAAGTACTCTTTTGACACAAACTGGTCCCATATTTCAGTCTTTAGACTGGATTTTCCTATGAAGAAAAAGTCCATCACATCACTTCTCCTTAAGGTAGCTCTTATACAAGCTTCAAAAATTTAAATGCCAAATTGCGAACAGGAATCTCTCCCTGTTCTGTAAAAAAACAGGCAGGTGGTAGAGTACTTCTGCTTACCACCAAGTCTAACTCCATCATATCATGACAAAAACCAAAAGCTATCACCAAGTAATCTCCCTGATAAATTACATGTCTGCTATTTCAAATACTGACTGCTCAGATACCACCAACCACTCTAAACACAAGGAATGAAACTAAACATTGTGAGAAAAGACCCTCAGCACGAACAAAGAATGGTGAAGCCACATTTGGTTATCATAGAAATTATTAGGTTCCACAATGCTAGAATTTGTTTGCTATAACAGCAGATGAAATACAAATGCCATCCAGAACCAGGGGATACACAATACAGCATAGAGTCACATCTCCTTTCTGATGCAGGGAAGTAGCCAGCTAAGGTTAGAACGTGTTACAGAAGAACCAAGTTCATGTTTCAGCACTGCTCCACCCATCACAATCAGAATTACTACCACTCTGATTTATACCACCACCTAAGGTAGTACCTATCATTTCAAAGCCCCACACAGCAGCAGCCCAATTGCCAAGCAATTGCCATTCAGCCTCTTGCAAACCATACAGGTCGGAGTTAATCCAGCCCTCCAGCGGCTGCAGCTCAGAAGTTGGTTTTGTATCCCACACAATGCTTCTGTCAACACTCCAGAGACCCCAAACCTGATTAATTACATTCGCCTGGGACCCTCCATCCACCCAGCATATTGTTGAAAGCTGTTGAAGCAGGGTAACAGTTGCAACCTTCTTCACACCAGGCATAAGCCAAACTTGTCATTCCCTGTTTAAAGTGCCATTAACTGACCAGATTTACAGCTCCTAACAGCAGCTCAGAACCACAGCATTGTAATGACTTCTACTCATCACTACGATTTGCCTCAAGTCTCATAGAAACTTGGGAATCTTTTGCTCCTTCTGGTACAGGTTACACAGATAAAAACATTTCATCCCGAAAGTCGACCTCCTTGCTTCCAGACACAAGTACTTCAAAACCCACAGACATACCAGAATTGTACACTTGTCTCTGAATCAGGTCACATGAGCTGCAGCACTAATTATACTATTATTTCAATAGTCTGATTTATGTACAGAAATCAAATGCTCAGTTATTAAAAAACCAAACAGCACAACAAAACAAACAAATCCACCAACAACCTCCCCAGACAAACCAAAAAAAAACCACAACAAATCCAAACCTTTAAAATTCAAACCTTCGGTGTTACCTGATTGGCTAAAAGAAAATTTACTAGTATCCTTTCTACACGTGGTTATTTATCAGTCCATGAATCCTGAAACAAACAATTTACAGACATCTATTACTAACAATTGTTGTTTTTCTTTACAGACATCTATTACTAATAATTGAAGTGATTCATTAATGTGCTTCAACATTCAAAAAAGAAGAGAAAATTACAAGATGTTCTTTAAACACCTTCAACAGATACAAGACATCACCAAACAGATAAGAGATGGAATCAGGAGAAAGGTGGTCAGTCACATCAGGCAGCCTCTGAATTTTACTTAAACACCAAGGAAATCTTCCCATTGGTCTTTCAGAGAGCAGTGGGTGGGGGGTGTCATCCCAAACATTTTTTAAGAAAGGCAATAGGAGAAAGTTACTCAAAAGAGGTAAATTACGTATCTCATTGAAATAAATTGCATCCTACTTTCTAAAACATTAACAGATTAATCCTTTATGCTTCCAGACAGCTCATTGTCCATGTAGAAATCATCTTCTCTCCTGTGGCTTATTTCAGGTCACATCTGGCCTATATTATCAGCCTAATCAAGACTCTGCAGGCCAGGTTATCTATACAAAATACAATTACCTCTTGTTTTGTTTTCATTTTATTCATGCCTTTTTAGTTAGCTGTTACCTTAATGCCTGCCAAATGGCCTTCCCCACCATTTATCTGAGGCTCCAGAAAGTTGGGTGGACCGCATTTACATTGATCATTGAAAAGAAAAACGGAAAAGTCTCTGAGATACCAAAGTATCTTAATGCAATCACCAAGGATGACAAGCTTTATGCACTTTACTTCCCTTCCCTCTCATTCTGACTGATTTACCGTGACCTTATGTTTAAAATTGCTACCCGGGTCAAACCCTTCTGAAGGCCTGGCTCGCCTATAAAGCACCAAGGTTAATCTTCAACAGATTCCATTACAGACCCTTCAGCTATTCTAGCAATGTTGTTTGAACATGCTTCCTCCACAGACCAGGTCTTTTTCCAAGGTGGTGTTAGCTGTCTTGTTATTTTGAGAAAGCAGACTATGTCCTTTTCTTCAGCCCCCACACACAACCCTTCTCATCCTGGACAGTATGGAACGCAACGTGGGCTTTGCCCACTCTAAGAACGAGGGGTATAAACACAGCCATACCATCACTAAGCACAGTGACAAGCAGCCTTGCTTTTGCTGGTGTCCACCTTAAGTCATCCTTGCCTCCTGCATCTTTCCACTCAGCAGCCAAAAGCCATTGGCACAGGAGAGGTGATGAGTTAACACATTATTTAGGTAGTTGCCAAAATGCTTCTTCATTAGCCAGCCTTTTAACATCCTCACTTGCCTAGCAGACAGCATAATAAAATACTTTTGACCGTCACCTTTCTGTTTCAGAACACCAAGCTCAAGGATGAAATAATACTCTAGCATTGAGGTCAGTCAGCATCAAGACCTTTTTTCCAAACAGTAGCAAAGGCACAGCCACAGAGGTCAATGCCTAGGGCTCCGAAACAACTGTGTGCCACTCTCATCATGACACTGACAACTTTGAAAGAAACAACAAGGTAAGCCTGCATCTACTAGCCAATTTAAATTTAACCCAGTGCAGAAACTCTGGGCTAGCTGCAGAAGATGCCCAGAGAAGCATCTTTACAGTAGCTTAAAAAGAAAGACATTAATATTAAAGCAAGCTGACAATGGTCTGTGCTAAAATATTTGATGTTTTCCTTTATTCCTCCCCAGAACCAGATCCCAGCCTAACTAATTCTGCTGTCTCAGGCATCCAGTAAACATGCTAAGTCATGAAAACATCTCTGTAAACTCTCCTCCCTGTCCTAAACTTTTGCATCTATACACAAAAAGCACAGTTGAAGTTAAAAAGACTGTGTCACTAGCTGTGAGGGAAAGGAATTGTAAGATACAGATTGTGAAGATAGTGCATATCTGCACTGTGTGTGGGTGGATATTGTACCAGCAAAATTCAGCATGACTGAAGCCAACAAAACCGCTTTGCACATAACTCTACATAAAACGTGCTACGGAAGCTGAACGACTTCTGGGCATCCAACAACAGCTACATACAGACATGTATATAAATACAGTGACAGTGGTTAGGGTCACAGTTCTTATTCCCTGCTAGCACATATGTGCTGACACATGTAAAATGTACAGGTAAAATGGAAGAGCAGATAGACTCACTCTGGAGAATCCTACTGTGATGAAACAAGCACTAAAGATTCTGCCCAGTCTAGACTTTGGTGCTGTCTGTTCCACCTTCCTCCAAAATCATCAACTGCTACAAGACATTTAAACAAAGCAAACATATGGCCACTCCCCAGCCACCTCAGTATGAAATGCGAGAGATGATAAAAAGGCACAACTCCTGACCATTGTCTCAGCGTTGAGAGATTTTTTTTTAAATAGGTAATTCAAACACAAGAAGAACTCCACCCTGCCAGCTTAACAATTTGCTTATCAGAATGATTTACAATACTGCATAAAACACCACAGTATGACCTGCCAGATCTCATCTGTCAACTGCTTTAGTCTACAGAAGCTATTCTGGGTAAGAAAAGGAGTTTCCCAGTCCTAAACCTCTTCTCTTCACCCACACTGAAGAAAGGTAAGAATAAGGACTTCAGTGCTACTGATGACACTCTATGACTAGCTCTCCAAGAAGCAAACCACCATCAGTCATCCCTACACAAAGGGGATATGATACCTAGTCTTCATTCACATCCCAAAGATCAACAGCCCATCACATAGCTTTCTCAAAGCTGAGTTGTTGCCTGTAAAACCAAAATATAAATAGCTTCAAGAGGATTCAGTTACTTCATTGACTGGATCAGAACAAAAGCTCAAAAATTTTGCTGTTTCACCAGAAAGGACTAATGCTAGATGAGCATGACCAGACAAGCAGCTCTTCAGCCCTGAGCCCTATGCCCAAGAACACCCAGGACAAGATGCAGGACACTGCTGTGCAGCTCAGAGGACAGCTTGTGAAGCCTGCCCACTGAGTGACACAAAAAGATGAATTTTTTACCATGCATTCCCTGTGCAGTGCCAATGGTTAATATTCAGATGGCAGATTCAGTTTTGAGAGATGCATCTCTGAATTGAATTTAGGTTCAGAAGGCTTGTACTGAGCTTTATGTGCTTCTGAATTCTGGGGTAACTCTTGCTCACCAAACACTGGTATTTGTATGAATAAAAATGAAGGGATTTAACAAATCTTGTTCCTGCACACAGTTGTCAAAAAAATCTGACCTTTAGAACAGGAAAAAGAGGGGGGATTTAAAGGTTTAAAGAGGAGGCAGTGGCTGCCTGATGTATAACAAACCTTTGAAAAATTATGAACCAGTGAAAATCCCCTACAGGTCCCAACAAAATGTGTCCAATTTGCATTCCTGCAAGTCTTCCATACACACCACTCTTTGCGTCTGTGTACACAGGCAAATAAATCCCTAGGAATAATACAACTGGGACCTGAATCTGATCTCGGATATATTATTGCTCCAGAGCTCCATTCCAACCTTCACAAATGGCTTTTTTTGTTCCAGATAACTAAATCAAAGCAGTCCTGATAAGCTTTCAAAGCAGGGAATGTGAGGAATGGTTTAATGAATGTTACAACTCAACCTATTACAGACTACAGAGCATTACAGAAGACAGGGGAGAAATAAAAGCACATATGACAGTCATGTCTGGAAGTCTCATAAATACAAATCCAGAAGCACCTGCTTTTCTAAGTCCCTTTATATTAAGCCCAACAAAAACTCAGTGCTGACTGCCCAAAGGAACATAAAGAATGAGAAGTGAGAAGAACTGTGTCAGACAAATACAGAGGGCTTCTTATTGTAAAGTTACATTAGCTGTAAGCTTGACACAGAAAAGGCTTACACAGGAACAGACTGCAAAAAAAAAAATTGCATGAACAAAAAGTAACAGCAAAAGATAAAAAGGGAACAGGAGTCATGGAAGATAAAGTTAAATAAATTTTGGAAAGTTTTGTTTTTGCAAAGCAGATTCTGTGGGATTTAAATGGGCCCTAAGTGCTGTGTGTCCCCTACAAGAAACTCAGGCAATTTCTTCATATATCAATTCAGCTATGCATGTCTAAGGTACACATGAAAGGTCTGTATGCTGGTCCCAAGTCCTGCCTTCTTTTCACTGCTTTTTCTATTTCTAAGCATTAAATAATTATTTAGAACCAAAAATAGGGTTGCAGCATAAGTATTTTACAACAGCCTGTTGCAGCTAATAAGGTTCTGTGCAGCTAAAGGTCGTGGACTCAGACTGGAAGACTAAGTTAAGCTAATACTTCAGGTGATTTTCATGAAGTGAAATTTCAGCTCAGAACACACCAGACACTAAGGTATCACATGAAAGAATTTATCAACTCCCTCCCCACAAACTTACCACCTAAAAAGTGTTCTTGAGGACATCAAGAACAAAATAACCATGCTCCTAGTTAGCTTCTACAGACCTTCATTTTCCTGTTTACTCCTTTCTTCATGTAATGATGTGCATTCTTGTCCCAGAATTAGTAGATTCAAGAGCAAAACAGTTTAAAGGCTTCAAATGAAAAAACTATCTTCTTCATACAATTAAACGGCTAAGATTATGAGAACAGATTAGCAACTCAGCGTTTAACTATCACTAAGAAGTCTTAAATACCATATGCTTTAGTATTACTTAGACAGTTGCAAATCAACTGTAGAATGCAGAATAGTTACACATACAGGGATTAAATGCTTCCTATTTACATGACAACACCTAGCAACACAACTAGATCACTGTTAAAAGTAATTCTACAGCCATCCGGAATAAACCATCATGCAGACATATCCAGAGAAAAGCCATTCTTGTCATGGAACAATGGTCCCAGAAGAAACTCCTGCAGAAAAAGCTCCAATGGAAGTCTTAAGTATTTTACTTGCTTTCCTCAAAACAGCAGGTCTAAAACTTTCACTCATATACCTCCCAATACCACTCCATAGTTCTTGCACTTTATAATTTCAAAGCCCTTTACAACTAATATAGCTGATTAAAAAGTCTTTTGTTGTCACACATATTGACAGCTGATGCAGTAAAACAAACAAGTGTACTGGTACCCAATGATAACAGAACACAGGTGTCTTTTGATGTGAAATTTCATCTGAAACATGAAGTTTAGCCCTTTCACTTTTATTCCATGGTGAGACTGGCAAAGAAAAAATAAAATGCAATAAAGAACTCGATTTACAGGGCATTGAAGAGAAACTTTGACAGAGTAGACTTCAATCTTAATTGCTGGAAGCTGGAACACCTGGAATAAGAGGCATGCAGGTGGATAATAGCATAACAATCAGTTGAACACCGATGATTTGTTTTTTCTTAATGAACTGTTCCTGCTGCTGAAGTTTACATTGCAAAAGGCCTAAGCAAGCCAGGTGTGCTATGAAACACAGCTAGTAAATGGTAACAAGTCTTGAGCTGCCACTGTGAATGAGAAATGGCAAGGCTTTATCCCTGCCTATATCATGACATGCAGTATTTGGATCTGGTACAATCAGAAGAAATAACAAATGAATCCTGGGGGCTTACAAATATTTTTGAAGAACACTGTACACTGACAAAATAATTAACTTAAGTAGGTTTTACTCAAAAAATACAGACCCCCATCTGTTATCCTACTGCTTCTAACTACGGAAAGCTTTTGGACAACCTCTAGTCTGAATCAGTTACATCCTCCAGCAAAATATCTATTTCTTCCTAAAAGCCAAAGAAAATTCAACACCGGTTAAGGTCCTCAGACTTCCAAGCATAGAGATTGAAGCTTATTATATGGAAGTTTGTGAAACAGCTTTCGGAACAGACTTACTGTTCAGTGAAAATGTTAGCATTCATGTAATACTTTTTACAACTAGTTATTTACTCCCAATGCCCTTGGACACAAATTCCCTGCCCCCACATTTGCGTGGTATGCTGTGCACCTGTTGGCTGCTCACCCCTCCCCAGACACTGCCACATCACAGGGCACCAGACTGAGCTCACTTATGGTGGGAAGCAGCATGTAACCTCTCAGAAAAGGCAACAGGATCAGCAACTAACCACAGACAGCTACTGCACACAAAATTGTTAGGGTTCCTATCTTTGATATGTTCTTGAGCAAGCTGATGAAAAAAATAGCCCACTGCACTAGGAAAATGCTGCAAATGGTGCTGAGTCTAATCAGTAGTCATCTCCAACTTCCCTTGATAAGATGCAAAAAATCTGTAATTTACTGTTACATTTGATACTGCCTGCATCTGTTACAATTTTAATTGTCATTGCCCATATTTATGCCTTTCTGTGCAAAATACAGTCTACATGGATATGCCTGCATAGACTTCTGTAGGCCACCCTCTAACACAGTTGGTTCAATTGTCTCCCCAAACAGTACGATTTGTGTTGAGACTTTAACTAATATCACAATACTCCAGGAAGCTTTACAGCTTTGCCAATCAGCTTTTGCTGGAGAAAAGCCTTGTGATTGGCTTTTTCTATTCCTGCTCATTACTTATGTATCAACGCCAATAAAGACAGGAATTTCAGAATATGGGCTCTCAGCCCATTTTCAAGGAAGAGGTTAGTGGGGTCTTTTTTTGGTTGCTTGCTTGCTTACCATGTGGCCTAGAAACAATTTTGCACCTAAGCAGAAGTCAGGTTTCTTCAATATAATCATGTCCTGAAACTCTGGGGGTTACTTTTTACATTTTATGTCCTTGCCTCTTTTCAAAAGGAGCTTAAACTAGAAGAAAGTGTGTGGCACTACTATTTAAACACCATAGAAAAAATATTGGTATCAGTTCTCTACACATGTTCCTACCAATTTTACCATTTCTGACAGCACTTCCACCATAAGAACATACAACAGCAGAACACAGCAAGTATGTCAGAGCCTGCTGTTACCTTAGTTACACTGAAAGAAATAAGTATGTCTCAGAAATATAGGAAATTGTTACTAGATAACAGACAGACAGCACTTCCTTTCCCAGAACAATCTGTCTCCTGCCCTGACAACCCATTCCTGCTATATTTACCCAACCAAATTTTGCCAGTGATATATTTCCAGATGCACTTGAGCCACATGTCCCTGTCAGTCAGACCAAGCACAGAGGAATCTGAGCTCCTAGAAATCACTAGATGTTAATCCATGCTTCCTCTCTTGCTTGCCTGTAGAGTTAAAGGAGACAAAATGTGTAAAGCATTATTCCCAGTTTATTTTGGAAGCAGGGACAAGAGGTACTTAATTTGATACAGCTATTTACTTCAACTGCTTTCTTTATAGCTTGCAGAGACACCTGAACAGTAAAAAAAATTTCAAATGCGAAACATGAAGTTAAAAATAAGTGGCTGGTAAGACTCTCTTAAAAATTCTTGATGCTTAACAAGAAGCTTACTGTCCTAATCTACCATGGGAGAGCCAATTCCTCATCCAGAAAAAAAAAAAAACACCCTTGTGCCATCTTTGCTGGAGAAAAATAACATACATCAGTTCTAGATTGTAGATAGCTTCATTTAAGAATGCTGACCAGCTAAAATTAGTTGAATTTTGGAGCAGTAAGAACAAGGTCTAATGAATGATCTGAACTAAGTCACTTTACTATATTACCACTTATATTCTTCCTACAATTTACCATATACTTCTGATCCCATGCTATTTTCTTCCAACCCTAACTACACAGCTAGCTTCTCTTCATAATTTTATAAAACACTTAACACCCAACTTCTGATCATTATCTTTGCTTTTGCTGAATTTCTCCCTGAAATACTTTGAGGAAAAAGGAACAAATATACTCGCTTCCCACCTCCACATTGCTAAAAGATGACCTTCACAACTTCTACATCAATACTACTTTCATTCCAAAGTGCATTTTTTGAGGTTACAGCCATGGGAGAAAAACAAACCAACCCACCCTATCTCATCCCAAAAATCTAACCACCCAAAAAAAGCACCTCAAAAGAACCTAAAAAAAACACCCACCCCAAAGCCACAAACCCAACTCCACGACAAAACCAAGGGAAAAAGAAATCCACTTTAAAAATCACCACAAAACAACACAGTCACCGCTCAGAATCTCATTAGCAAGAAGAGATTCTCATCACACTGGTGGCCACTCAGTGGAACCAAGGTATTTCTCAGTTCTAGGCACCATGAATCTTCCAGAGAGGACAATGGGAAGCTAAACCATTGATGCAAGAGAAATAAGTGAACAAAGGAGCTGAAAGGGTTTAAAGTGGTAAATATCCTTCCTTTGGCTCCTTCCACCCCTTTTCTGGAAAGCAGAGAGAGGCAGTTTCAACTCTTTCCCCCTTTATTTTAAATAGGCTTAACAGAGGGTCCTAACAAACAAGATTTTTAAATAAAAGCACAAGTTGAAATTAATTGGGCTATATCAAAACTCACTGCCAGGCCAATTTTATTACCCAAGGTGGAATTAAAAGACCCTGTAGCCTTCTTTTAATACCAGATTTACATACAAGACCTCTTTAACTTGTTGGATGCAGGCAGATTCTTCAGAACAAAAGCACTTTTGGCTCATACTTCTCAAACAAACAAACATGTTTGTACCCAAAAGTATACTGTTTAAGAACAAGAACATCCTTTAGAATAGTCTAGATTGTTTTCATTACAGCATTAAGCCTTTAAAGTTTTAAAATGCTTTTGCTAGAGGGATTGTTCCTGCTTCCTTAAACTGCGTACAGTTTGCATGTTTTCAGGTACCCTTTCCTTTTCAAATCCGCAGCACTGGAACACTTTTCAAACATCTGACTAACACATCATACAAGAGGAGTAGAGACAAGCACAAGGAAAAGGAGCACCTTATAGGTGGAACTAAAAGATGTTAAAAAAAATACTGGCCAGGGCTGAGTACACTCAAGTGAAATGTGGGCAAGATATGAACTGCATTACATGTAAGAGTTTATTAGCAGCCTCATACAGCTGCTCAAATTCAGGCATCTAATACAAGGATGTGAACAGCTGGTACCATCACCTGCTGTTCCTGCAGAGTGAAAGGGAGTGTGTGACCTTCCGCTGCAGCACATGGGCCCTGTGCATGTGAACAAGGACCAGTACGGGCTGCGAAACTCTATAGCATTAAGAAACTACAAGAAGAAAAAAACCATAATTTAAAGGCAGCTGCACAAGAATGAACTGCCCTTTCAGATTTTTAATGTATTGTTAATAAAACTGAAGGGGGAAACTGTTTGCAAAACTTAACCTGATGCTGTCTGTGACACAATGCTTAGATAGTCAGTAGTCAGTAACCAAACAACCATGAAGGTAAGCATTTCAGGATGCCTATGATGGTCTTCCTCCTCCTCATTATTTAATAATACATTTCTTCAGCAATTTCTTTTCTCTGAAATTTCTTTATTTTTTCCAACTCTTCTACTACTATTCAGCTGCTGTTAAGAGTCCTATTGCTTTCTACAATGTCTGAATATTTTTATTTCTCCTTCCCCTGTTTCCAACACTCCTGGCAAAGCCTTTTCTCCAAGAAAGTGATACGTTTTTATTTGCAGAAGATGGATGTTTCTTCTCTTATTCTTCCCTTTCACTAAGAAACAGAGGCCTTATGATGAAAGTATTCAGACTCCTTTCTCATACAAAGAAGTTACAGGCTTTCAGGAAATTTTGTTGTTTAGAACTTATCTCTTTGCCAAATCTAAATTAGTACTTCTGCTTCAACTGAAAAAGTCTCTTCCTGTTGACTGTATTTTAACAGACTGCTAAATATTTGACCACATATATTTCCTATACCTTTGTGTTCATCATCAACAATGCCACCAAAGTAAATATTCCCCAGACTGTGTTCTCCTACTCTCTGTACCAGCCTGATCACATCTGAAGCACTAACCTCATGCTGAGGCAGAATGTATTTAATAGAGGGAAGCATAGAAGTCAAATCTGACTGTGCCTATTAGACTCTAAATCTGACTGAATATATTTGCACTTCCAATAGTCAAAACATTTGTTTTTTCCAGTAAGAGCTGAGTATGTAAAGAAAAACTTGGTGTTTCTGAATGAAACCACAAAAACGTCAGACTGAAGTGAAAACCAGCTAATGATGGCTCCTGGATGCTATCATGACAGTAATTTTCATTATAAAACTATTACAGGTAACTAGAAACTGTCTAATCCCACTCTGAAGAACATCCAAGCTGCTAAGTGCAGTTACTAAATATGCTTAAACAAGCAACCATATTTTACCACTGCCACTCGTTGTATTTCTACAAAGCTCCTCCCATAGGCTATAGCCAGATTCAGTAGACCATTCACTTTCAGTATACCATGGTCAAGGTAATAACCACATCTTTGTTTATTTCAACAATTCCTCATATTTACAACTTGACCCTTGAATTATTTAGGCAGTTAATCAAGCTGTGTGTGGAATCTAATTCACTTTGCAGACTTCATCACTGTATCATGAAAAATTATAACTTCATGAAAAGTAACACCACACAAAGACACATCTGAACAAAAAAAAAAAATCCTCCCAGAATCAAGCTAAATGTGATTAAAAGAGAAGAGCACGGTTTTGAAGTATCTCATCTCATTTAAGTAGCACAAGCTTTGAGAATTATTTACAGTCATGCAAGCACTTAGGCTCCTGCAACAGCTTACACTTTCTGGAAGAGTCTCTAACTTACTACTTCAGTATGTTTAGGAGTAAGTTTCAGCTTGCTGCTACAAGGACAGAACTGGAAAACAGAACTTCTTAAATGCTTGTATTAGGGTATAGGTAGAGGCTCAAATAATCAAAGAACTACCATCAGTGGAGAACTTAATATATTCAACTAAAAAGCATTAATAAAGTACATCCCTTGACCACCATAATTGTGTAACTGCAATTACAGGGCAAAATACATTAGACTAAGCTGTTTATCAATCCGTTCGTTTTTAACAGGATAGCTAAAGCCAAACTTTAGTTCTATAGCAAAGATGTGCAAATTCTCGTTAATATATTTTACTTTTTCATTTTTACTCATATCATGGGATGCTTTTGTCATAATGTATCACCTATTCCTCAACTGTCACAAAAGTATACACCTGCTTTTTCTTTCACAGTATATTGAATACAACAGTGGTTTGAACTGACAAGTTTCAACTTCACAACTGCACCATGCAAAAAGCACAGCTATATTAACTTCAGAAAGTCCAACAGATGAGGATTCTATGTCTATCTATGCCCTTCAACTAAAGAAGAAATATCTACCCATTAGCAGTTCAAAGCAAGAGCAGGTCGAGTTAACACTTCCAGTAGAATTTCCAAGTCATGTGGATACAGTACATCATATGATACCAGTGTAGATCTATCAATTTTCTACAATCACCATTTGACAATTGCTCTTTCTCAAGATATGTTTTTTTAATCTCCTATAATTTTGTGATGACATATATTGATTCACCGTTCCCAAAACATTTACAGGTATTTAATTGCTCACTCTTTTAACAAAACAACAGATTTCCATTCACTCAAAAAGTTCTTCCCCAGAAAGTATCTATTGATACCAACAAAAGTTCATCCATGACACTTCCTTCTCTCACCTCAGAATCCATCACATCACAAAACCTCAGACCTTATCTTCAAACCACTGTATTGCAGACTTTATGTACCAAATTTTGTCTTTTTTTGTAGCTTTGAAAAGTGCTGAAAAGCAAGTTAAAATCATGTCATCTAAAAGATGATCAGAATTTTCCTAGGACTGTATGCATCAGTCTTTCCTGGACATATCTGTTGTCTTGCATCATTTTCTAAAGACAAATTACAAAAGCAAGACAACAGATCACAGAATATTCTGAGTTGAAAGGGACCCACAAGAAGCATCAAGTCCAGCTCTTGAGTGAATGGTTTGCATGGACCCACAACCTTGGTGTTATCAGCACTGTGCTCTGACCAACTGAGCTAATATCATCTTCACTGTCCATCCAACATTTTTAAGAACTTACCATGACAAGGTCCATAATATATTGGAAGATTAATTTTCTTTCTGATTGCAAATAAAACCCCCCAAACCAAGCACAAACAACAAAAAAAAAAAAACCTTCAGCAACAGCCTATTCTGCAACACTCAGACAGCTAAAAAGCTAGATAGTTATCTTAAAAAGAAAAAGCTCCTACAAGTTTACTTCAAATGGGCAAGCCACCAAGTACACATCCCTTACTATCAATGTTCCTTAACCAATCAATCTGCTATTTTAATAACAATGTTCTCCATTAGTCTGCTACTTTTACACTTACTTTTTAATCCCCACCATTCTACTTCTTTTCATCCTGATTTTTTTATTCCACACTCATCATTGAGAGAAGGAGCACTTTATCACAGATCCCTGCACTACTCCTGAAAATAAGGACACTTCGCCCAATTTGTATCTTCTTTCAAAGCTCTCCTTCCAACTCACATCTTGGTATAAACCATATTAAGGATCAGCAAACAACAGCCTGTTTGAAGGACAAATTGAGGTAATCAAAACCTCTCAAGTGTTTAACACCTTTGTATACTTAATGATTCTTTGAGACTCTTTGAGATGAGGAATACTTCAGTATGCTTCATGCTTCTTGTGTATGTATAATCAACACTTCTTGGCAGTCCTATTACATATTATGCAACTATAAAAATATGCACCTGCACTTTCTAACACAGGTTATTGCTTCTTTGAAATTAATCACTTTTGCGACAATATTTTAAACAGGTTAGATGGCAACTATTGAGTGAGAAAAGAAGGAAGGTGACAAAATGGTAGAGCTATATACTTAGTAAACTACTAACAGAAACAAGCAATTTCATGTATACTCCTACTTCCAGATCGTTTTTACTATAATGCAAACGGGCACAGTTCCTTTTCACTACTCTTGACCATCAAACAAAAACATCACCATCAAAAAAACTCGATACAAAACCTCAATGGCTGACTTTAAGAGGAACTTTAGCTTCTATGCAGCATCTGGTACTGCCTATCCACCAAATCAAACTGCAATTTATTGCCCCCTAATGTACATCCATTAAGCCATTTCCTTCATGGCTCCACTTCACACAGAAGCAGTAACTGAAGGAAATAATGGAGTGCCCAACAAGTGGGAAAGTAATTGCTCAACAAGCGTGGAACAAGAGAGAGTCAGTTGCACACCATGCACATGTGGCAGCCCTTCAGAGCCCAGCCCTGCAGTGGTAACAGAAGGCTGGTGTTACAGAACAAGCCCACTGTGGGAACTCTTCCAGGCAACAGCCAGGAGTGCTTGTCCATCTAAATCCTTGGGTCCTTAAGGATTAGGGGTCAGGAAACAATTCCTTCCAACAGCACCACCTCCTGCCTGTACCTGCCAGTCATTAGCCATGCATGGAAGGAAGACTTCAGATCCAAGCTCTAGTGTCAAACTGTATTCAGAGAACTTTTATTAAAAGGATGCTTAAGTGGTATTACAAAGATTGTGGGGCTGAACTGCATAAGGGACTTCAGGAGACATGCAGAAATACCTAGTGTGAAGACCACCTTACTGGGTTGGTTAGGTTTTTTTTCTCTAAATATTCTGAGATTCACTCAGCTTCTTTCAATTTCATTCATTAAATTTCTTACTACTCAGAAATACAACACAGCAGATTAACACAAGAGCTAAAACTTAGCTCAAATTAAATCCTTATCAAATTAAGGATTCTGCGCAGAGTTTCTCCCTTTCTGTATGTCAGTATTGGTTACAAATATCTCAATTACAAGCTTCTTCTCAGGAGTTCTAATTTCATTCAGTAACCAGTGTTGAAGGGCTCAATGTACAATTCAACAGAATAAATTAGAGCTCAGAGTGACACCATCTATACCTGACTCCTCACACATTCTGCATAAATGCTGTCCTGCACACAACAGAAAAGACATGAAAAAGGTTAGGGTGCTTGTCTTGGTACATCTGTAAATCATTCTTCATCAAGGATATTCCTCCTCCTTTCTTTATACAGAAAGTAAACAAAATCTTAAGTGAAATTAAGACAATTCCTGTGTTCATTTTGGGCTTGAGAAGTTCCCATCCTAGTGCAGGTACCATTCTTAGACCACATCAGTGTCACTCTGTGAAAATCACTAAGAAAGTAAAGCACAAGATGAGCAAGCACCTGGGAAAAGTCAGATTTATTATTTCTCCACGAAAACACAAAGAAAATCTATGCCAAAATACCAATATCTATGCTAAAAATATACCCGAGGAAGATTCAAAGACCTAGCCATAAGACAGTGATTTGATTAATTTGATGCTACAATGAGATTAAAAAGATTAATCTCACACAGAGTATTTGGAACTACCTGCAGCTTCAAAGCAACAATACAGCCTTGGTTTACATTCTCTGTGCAGTTGGGAGGATGTCTGCATTCATTTAGACTAGAAACTTGTTTTTAAAATGACAATTTTTACTGTATTGTCTGAACATAGTTGGCAAAAATCAAGTCTGGATTCGACCTGCAAGCAAAGCATCAAATTTAAATTGGCACCTTAATATTCCTATTTCTTATAGTAAGAAAATATGAAGAGAAATAAATTATCACTTTTGTACAAAGTGTCAGGTATTGACAATATGGACTAAAATTGTATTGTCATCCACTAATTAAAGTGAGGCCAAGTTAAAGCTATGGAAGAAATCTTATTCTATGAGTTTCCTAACCTTCCTTATACCCTTTCCATTCTTCTTTAAAAAATCATAAAGAATGCAACAAAGCTAGATGTTAGCTTGAATTGCTTGGTATTCAGAAATACCAAGTTAACACATATGAATACCTGTTACTAAAAAAAAAAATATTTTATTTTTTTGAGTTACCACAAGAACAGACATGATCTCTATAAGATCAGTGAACGTTCTAGATCTTTGATATGAAGCTGACATGCAACAGGAAAAAAAAGCTTTTTCTTTTAATGGCTGATCTAGATAACATTTCTATCCTTCAATGCAAGCAATGGGAGAAATATCACAGTATGCAGTTCATGATATTTTTTATTTGCTAGTAAGTTCAGCATAAACTCAAGACCTAAATAATAAATAAAATATGGTATTGCTGTTACCTGCAAAGCAATAAGCATCACAGCACTTGACATATCACATATTCTTATAATTCCTACACTTCTTGACAAAAAAACCACAAACAGTACTTTTTTCTAATTTCTTAACTTGAATGAACATATTATATTATAACCATTAGCACTTCAATAGCTTCAAGAAAAGGCCACATATTTATTTTTACTACCAATGTACCACTTCTTAAAATTAGATCTTTCAAAAAAAGTTCAGACATTAATCCAAAATCAGGATAAAATTCCTGTATTGTTTTATACAACTTTCAAGTTTTCCATAAAAACTAAGTATCCAGAGCTCAGACATGAGAAAATGAGTGTGCAATCAAGTCTACATACCAGAAAACTGATGGCTACAGTAACAACTATATTAAGTCAGACACTGGGCAAAGGTTCTCCTACGGTTACAGTCATTTGACCTTTAGCCAGCTCTTAATGCCCCAGCCAACCCTCTAAAGATGGAGATTTGCAGCAGCTTCTTGTCTGAAATAAGCCATGAAAAGATTCTTCTGAACCCACTGTACAAGCATTCATTTAAAATGTCATGAATGTGCATGAAATCAGAGTGCTTCTAACAGCTTACTTTGCAGCTTCTGTTTAAATGCACTAACTCTGAACCACCAGAGGATAAAAGGACTCAAACCTTGCAGCCTGGCACTCATGGACCTAAAATATACACAAGCACCTCTTCACAGGTGTGTTTACCTAGTTTAAACCTTATTTAAATAGACTCTCGATGCACACACTTTCACAAACACCTGCTTCTCCCACTGCAGTCATGACTTGTACAAGGCAGTTGTATTCAGTCATTCCTGTCCTAAAGCCATCCCACACACCAGCAGGCAGCACTTCAGGCGTGCAAATCCTGGTTATTGACTCATCTCCCTGGTCAGAGCAAAGCACAAATTCTGCAATGAGAAGGATGACTACAGAAGTATCTGTTCCTACCTCTACATCATCCCAGAATGGTCTGAAGACTTCAACAGCCAGAGAAGCATTTAAAGAAATCCAATCCTCATGAAATAATGGAAAAGCAGGCTTATAATTAATTCATATTTCCAATTATTTGTGGTTATAAATAACCACAAATTGCTCTGCTGATCTAGAGAGCACCCTAAGTTGCAACCACTCATGAAAGAGACAGTCTCAGTTATCACTGGATGTTAAAAAGAAGCTTCCTTTTGGTGACCTAACTCCATAACAAAACCAACAAAATGAACAAATGTTTCAACATCCAGACATATTTTTCAGGGTACTCAGCTGACTTCAAAGAGCAGTCAAATGGAAGCTGTGGTGACAACAGCCCTACATCCAAAGTTGTATCAACACAGGTTTTCATCAATTTTAAAATAACCTTTAAAAATGTAGCTATATTTCAATTTTGCATGCATGGACAAAGCTTGGTTGTCATTGCTTCCATATGGTCATAATTCAGGACACCGACTTCTGCTTTTTCTAAGCACTAGAAATATGAGATATGCCATCAAATTTAAGCTTATTGTGTTCATCTTAGCATTGCTAGCATTCAGCTATTAAATTTAGCTTGGATTAACTTATGCACCACCCAAGACAACAGAACCTTTACATTTCCTTTCTGTTTTTCAGGCAACTACTATCAACAGTCCGTAAAATACATGAAAATGTAGCCCATAAAAATGGCATCAAATAAATCAACTGACAGTGGGTCAGAGGTGGACATGCTGTTCATTTTCAAATTATTAAACTCTTTCTATAAATATACATCAAATTCCCACAGAAATTAAGTTTCTCTATCAGAATTTCAAAGAGAAACTTCAAAATATTCAGGTTCAAGGCCTTCAGCTAGGTATGCTGAACTGCAGAAGTGAAGTTACTCTTACCATAATCATGGGATTGTTTGTGCTGAATAACACATCTTCTCTATATGCTTCCTCCAAGAGCACACATAGAAGTTACAACAGGATGGGATACCATACTTCGTTGCAGGCAAGCTTTCCAGCTTGTAATTTAGTTACTCTTGAGGAGCAATACTTTGAAACCGGAATCTTTAGGTGCTGGGGGCATACAGTGTATCTTTATACCCTTGACCAGGGTATTTCAGCATCACAGTCATGACAGAGTTAATGCCCACTAGCTCAGAGGAGAACAAAAGGTACTCCACTGCAACATGCCTAACATTTACATTGCCTCTCTTTGCTCATTAAACAGGTTTTGGTTAAATAATGAACAAACTGTATTACAGACTCCGATGAGAATTCCAAAATTATAAATCAACTGGTAAAGCCCAGAGGAGAATGAAGGGAGTGGGAGGGAAGGAAGGATAATATTGACTAATATAAAGGGCGCAGCTTGACAGTGGATATTCCTGCCACACCTGATCAAACATGCTCCATGGGGGAGGGGATGTGAGGGAGAGAGCAAGAGGGGAGATGGGACAAGGCAGCCTGAAATTTGCATCCGGAACAGATTAAAATGGGTTCTTGGGGGATTGAGAAAATACATAATATATATTACTATAAATGCAAAATTGTACTAAAAGCTAACTCAAATGTCAAAGATTACAGCTTGAATAAATTTAAATATAAAAGCAATGTGTTTCCATGAGCTAATGAAAGAGACATGAAAGGAAGGTCTAGGGGAAAAAAAAAAATCACCAAAACCCCCTATGCTGGGGACTGGACTTTTGACTGCCTGAAAGATGATGCAGGATACTCTGTATCATTCAAAGTATTGCTTGAGAACAAGTCCATGTACAAAATGGAAAAAAGATGGAGCACAGCAATGATGTCCTATCATAAGACACTAGACAGTAAACAGCAGTCACTGCAGCTGAAAACACCTGTATAAAATCTCATGTAGTCAAACCAACATGCTATCATTCCCATATATAAGCAATTATTATCTCAGCAGGAACCACACTTACCTGATGACTAATACAAAGGGAGTCTCTGAATCTCTCAGTACATTAAACTTTGCTTTCTCTACCATAAGCAGATAGTGACCCTGCATTTTTTCCTCCAACAAGTCAACAGCACATTGTACCTAACTGCTCTAGATAAATGGCCAGTCCCTGACATTTACTTATACTGCATTTATTTGAGCATCCTGACAGTCCCTGCTCTTGTTGATGAGAAGAGTTATTTGCAATACTGGCAAAGAACTTCAAGAAGCTTATTAAAAAAAATTCATCTCACAGAAGGAAGAAATGTAAAATTTCCTCCCAATACACTTCTGGGAATTGCACACATATCTTACAGAAGGTGAGTGAGCTCACAAAAAAACCCACAAATGCAGACTGCCATGTAGTCCAGGTACAAGCATAACATCCAGAACCAAGACACTATCCAGAAATACAAGTTGTTCAGGAGTCACCAAAGATATCACGATTTAACAGAAAAATCCTTCTTACAGCCACAGGAAGTTAACCTGGCAGAGAAAAGCAAAGCATTACACTTGCAGGCAGACATGTAAGACGGAAGAATAAAGGCTTAGAACTGGCACTTGTCCTCAGCAGCTGTTGTCATCACCACCTGGCAGCAGCACTACAGCGCTTCTAGAGAATGCACTTTTTATGGGATTCCAGACTCAGCACTGATGCAAGAATAAGCATGCTTCACAGTTAAAAATGTAAAAGGTCCATCTCAAACTAAGGTTGAGTGCAGTTCTGAACAGTCACTGTAATAAAGGGACCAGAAATGAAGTTTACTTTCAAATACTACAATCAGTGAGAAAAATCCTGGAAAGAATATGCAGAACGCCATACAGAGTTTAGGATTAGCTTCACCTCCAGACTCTCAACATATACTTGGGTTACACTTAAACAATCTGTGCTAGTTTATGTTGGTATTATTTGCCCAAAAGTATATGCATATTTCCTCTTTTCTTGTTCTTCAATAAATGACTTCTGGATAGTAAATAAGACAAATAAATACACCTGTATATTTACTTGCATATACCCTAGCAGGTGCACATATCTGCTGATTTCTGTAGAAGCTTACCTGTTATATTATTCAGCACTTCTTTTAGGTGGCTAAAGCTATGCAGCAGGGGATCCCTTTCTTCATCCTATAGGTTATATATAGGAAGTAAGTAATTAATGAGGAAAACACATTTTTAAAGACAAATCTTAAGACTGGGTCTGTTAAAGACCTCACCATCACATTCATAACCACAGAAGTGCTGTGGTTTGAGTTTATCACTGTCAGCATGCTTACATCATTAAATCCAAGAGAAGCATTTTTATTTTCCTGCCAGTGCTCCCCAATATCACACAGCTGAAATGTCAAAGCATAGGTCCAACACTGAGCATTCTGGTTCAGTTTTATTGTCCTTAGAAGCATTTCTGATTAGCCTTCTGTTATTCAATAAATTTCACTGCAAATCTAACTCATACCATATTGAAATGGCTCATCTGGATTTGCTATAATGTTAATCTATGCAGATTGTAATGGGAGCAGAAATACAATGACATTTTATGCCATTAAAATAACTTGAAGAAAGAATCACAGCGCAATATTTGTATGAATTAGCTGCATCCTTTAGCCTTAGTCTATTTTTATGATATTAAAAGAAGAAGAAGCAGCAATTTCTCCAAGCTGAGTGCAGCCGCACCCACACCTCTAACAGAGAGGCCGTGAGCTCTAATGAAGAAATGCATGTTAGAAAGAAAAAGGGCCCTGCCCTTTGACAAACTGAAACCACTTGTGCTGGATGGCAGCCATCTGCTAACTCACGTAACATTCCAAAGTGCACCACTGATACAGTGTGCCACAACCATACATTTACACTGTGGCAGCCACAAACCCACCAAAGCATGGTTAAACTTGGAAACACTGTATTTAGGATTTTTACCAAAGCAGGTTTGAAACTGTTCATAGGTTTTAGTCAGGAACATAGATAGCAGCAACAAAACAGAGCTGAAAACAGATACTATGCCATATGAAAAATTTTAAAATACTCTATACATAATTACTTCCACAATTTTTATTTCATATCTTTTGTGATGAAGACTGTCTTCCCCAAGAGGCTACAAAAGATACATAAAAACACTGTGCTAAATAAAATAACACCATATATGGAAATATACTGACATCCCCGGTGATAAAAGCCTAAATGAGATGATTTCCACACAGAATACAATGTGGAGTTTTTGTATTTACAGGATAAGAAGGTAGAAGTCTCCCAGCTTTGCAGCTTTTGCAGCCATTGGCACATGAGACGCCCAAAACAATGCAAACAATGCAGAAAGTTTTTCCAGCTTTACTTACAAAAGTATTATAACAAGTGTTACAAAAAACTGAGGTACTTTTCCAAAGTCAGCTGGTTTCTGCCAGAGGTGTTTCTACCTGCTGCTACAGATGGCAACAATTCAAGGTAACTTACCAGATGTGTGTGAGTGCTCCATCGGGCATTACGTTTTATGGCTCCCACCACTGCATTGATTTCACCTTGTACAATGTAAATGTTCTTATCCACCATCCTGACAATTCTGAAAATAAAGGTAATTCAAATTAATCTCTAGCCTCCTTAGAATAATTGTCTTCCTCAGATGAAATGAGGTTGACTCTAACCAAGAGAAGGCCTGCAGTGATGCAAGGAACTCTTTCAAACTTGTTTTGTGCATGCACAAAATACAAGTTATTACATGTAACAAATACAAGTACTCCATCAAAAGAAGACACTTTTCCATAATGTGTTTTCAAAACCACAAGAGCGGTCAGTTAGTTCTAACAGCATTTTTGTAATGCAAGAGATCACTTTGCCAAGCTTCAGTCCTCATTTTTTTTTTCCAGTCTATGTAAGTTCACAGAAAGATAAAGTGTTGGGGTACCAGGACAGACATCCATGGCAATGCAGTAACACATGCAGCCCCAGCACTTATGCAAATTCCTGCAGCCCTACACGGAACACAAAGCTAACCTTGTACTCTCTTAAATAACTACCAGTGGGGTGAATGATCGGGCCAGAGCAAACCTCTTAGGGATTTAAAACGTTTACAAAAGAAAGTAATTTGTAACAGATGTTGATTTCACACTTGCTTCACAAAACAAAACTTTCAAGAAATCTGGAAAGTAAAAAAGACATGAGTAAAACCCCACAAAGAAATAAGGAAAACTGGAGACAAAAGACTGGATGAAACACGGGGAGAAAAAACCGAGAAAGCTAGAGGCAGACTCTTACTCTCCTGTAGTCTGAGGTCTTTCAGGGGAAAAAACTTAAACTGATGCATCCAGAAAGTGGCAGAAGAGGGGGAAAAATAAAAAGAAAGAAAGACTTCTAATAGTCTGAGAAAAAGACGAGTGAACTTCTGTGGGACTGTTCTCTTTATCCTAGCTGTAGCCCAGATGCAGTCAAGCATCAAAAAGTAAGAATGAAGGGGAATGAACAGACACAAATGTTTATAAACAAAAAACAGGACTTATAAAGAGACCAAATAGTCAGATGATACCATATCTGTAAATGAGAAGGATTTAGTAATATGGTAGCCAAACAATGAAAATTTTTCAGGAAAAAGAATGAAAGGAAAATGAGGACTTGAAATCATAACAGGTCATCCACAGGGAAGCAAAAGATCAGAAACAGGTGAAACACTGATCAACACTTCCAATCTGACAGGCTCATTAAAGGGACTCAGCTGGGAAGGGGAGGCAGGGGGTAATGAAGCACAGAGAATATGAGAAGGACTTTTGCCCACGTAACAAAAGCAAAGCTGGAAAGAAATTGTTTTGGTGCATTACTCAGGACCTCATAAAGATCACCACAGAAATTTCAGAATATACATCCTGGATCTGTCAGGCTTCATGTTAATTAGCATGTCTGAATTATCAACAATGCTTCAAATACACAAATATCCTCTGAATTAAAGAGACTAATTTGCTTCAAGTCCATAAATAATGGAAAGAAAGTAAAGTATTATAAAAAGATTGCTTATCAAAGGACAGCATCATATTTGTTGCTTCATATTTTCAGGTGTTTGCAATAGAATGAATACTGTTATGGCAAAATTGTTTATTTCATTAAATTAATTATACATAATAGTACTCCCAGGTGTAAAACAGTAATTTAAGGGCAAAGACAAAAGTATTTTGTAAGAACAGTCATGACAGACAAATAGTGCTTCCAAGTAATTTGCTTGTGCCCTGAAGAACAAAGGTTTATATCCTTCCTCCACAGATGTATATAAAAGAACCACTAATACACTTCCTACTCATGTGGCTAATGCTTGAGAGATGTCCCCATCATCAATAGTAAATTATTTCAGACATTATTAATATGATTGCATTGAAATACCATTGATCACAATTTTTCTATTTCACTTTGTTGTCCTTGTTTTAGTACAAGGCATGAAGGGGAGATTTCTCCTTGATGTAAAATTCCTTGCTTATTTATTTTTCCTTTCAGTAATTCCATTATTTTCTGTATTTCTACATCAGCAGTTTCAGGACTCAAAATTCTAGTCCAGGGAAGTACTTCTGAGGAAATACTTTATACACTCATATTTGTCAAACCTAAGTTTTTCCTTTCTTCACTGTTTCAAAACAGTATTGAACATGTAAACTATGTAGCACCATTCCAGGCATTTGGCAAACTGACATGGAGACATTATTTCAAAAAAAGTATGTAAATACCAGATAAACATATTACAAACCTTGCACCTATATAGATACTCAATAGTTCTGACAGTATTTAAAGTGATGCGAAAGCTTAAATGCTGTTCTGCATACTACTGAATCTGCTTGTAAGACTTCTATTTCTTCTCCTCTATTTTTAATATAAAATAATTAAATAAAAAGTTTGTTAAAACTCTGTCCCTCCTGAATGTAGAATACTTAAATGCCCAGCTAACTGCAAGTGGCAAAATATGAAGAAAATAGACAAAAACCTCCAATAAACACCTTATCCTTTTCACATGATCCTTTCAAGCAAGGGTGTAAAAACACCATGTAACATGGCAGAGCCCTCCTGACATATGAAAACCCTGCAAAACTTTGGGCAGTATTTCATTGCTACCTGTCTGAGAAGACTCAATGAAAATGCACTTCCTTCCTCATTGCAGAGTCTATTAAATATAATTTTATTCAAAAATAAAAAAATTCACTTTATGCACGTCAGCAAACTCACTTCACCAGTGCAACTGAAACAACCTATCATGCTGCAGATGCAAATTCACATTCAGGCTCTGAACATCAGACACAGAGCTCACTTCCCCACCAACACTGGGCACAGATGGAGGGAAATACTGCTTTGTACTTAAGCTTGTAGCTAACCAAGCAATAGCATTCCAAAGTAAACCATAAAGCCAACAGACCTTTGCAACTTCATGTTGGAAAAGGAAACAGAAAAGAACTAGAGTGACAGGAAAGACAGGCAACCATTTTCAGAGAGATGCACCTTATAAGCTAAGCCCACCAAAAGAATCATCCATCCACTGTAAAAATTTAGATTTGAAATTTTATTTCAAGTGATGGATATACCTTCACTAAACTCCAAAATTCCCAAAGGCTACCCCTTTCAAATGATTAGATCATTTCTGTATGTGTTCCTTCAACTGTAGCATCACCACAAGGAGCAACTGATCACACTTTAAAACTCAGTATAGATGTCCTGAATCGAAAGAAGTTTAAGATTGAAATGAATGCTGGGAAGCAGCAGAGAAAAAAAGCTGCACGATTTACCAGACCAGCACAGAATGATCAGCTGCGTTTACAGGAACGTGGTGGGAGTCAAGCAAAACCACTAGACATGTGTTCAACTTAGAGAAGAAAAAAACATTAGCAGGAATTCAAGCTTAACGTTATGAAGCTATGGTCTGAAGAACGGGGTATTGAAAAAGTGCTGAACAGGTTAACAGAACTAATTATAAAGGGTTATAAAACTCTTGCTTCTTTAACAAGACAGATTCATAGATCTGCTTAAAATTTCAGATTAGTCCTCAGATATGCCCCTGCACAGAAGTTCAACAGACAGCACAGTGAAAATGACAGCTCCAAACCAAGGCAACAAGGTGCCCAGGCCATCACAAGAAGAAGGGAGGCTGTTAACTTTCACAGCCTCACTGACAACAGCATTGGGAGCACTAAGTGGGGAAAGGTCGATGCCTAATCACATCATAAAAAAACAAAAGTTCATATTCATTACGTTGGCAAAACCTTCAACAGTGTACTATGGATAATAATTATCACTATTCTGAGACTTATGAAATAGCATCACATGTAGAATCTTCATATAAAACCACTGACAAGATTTACACCTGCAAATGTTTCACACGTGCACTGAACACTCCATTTCTCAACCTCGGAATGTCTTACCCCTACACATCTCAATAGATAGGAAGCCAAATTATTCCTAGTATTACCACTCCCTCTTCTGCAGCAAAATGTCTGCAACTCTTCTGCAAACAAACAAGAGTTAGCATCAGAAGCAACAAGGTCTGGCAGACTTCCATCAGGTCACTTCTTCCTATCATTAACTTTAGCCTTCAGCCATGGCACCTGATTTAAACCCAGTGACACTACTCCAATAAACAGCAGTAGTCAAAAACAACATGACCGCAACATAGAAAGGTAATATTTCAAAGTAAGCAGCCGCTGACCCAAATTTTTACTGTTTATGGCAATGCAGGAATAATCTAGATAGCTTCTGACCTAGATTTGGCCACCAGAGTCCTGATATAATACACTCCTACCAAAACAGAACACACAATCATGAATCACAAAAAACTCCTGACAATCTCACAGCCAGCTAGGTTTCCCAGAAGCCCAGGTGGCAATCAGAAAGCTCCTTTTCTTCCTCCTAAACCTCACATGGAAGGTACATGAACATCTATACAGAAATGTAACATGCTTAGGTTTTTGAAGTTGTAACTTTTCTGCAAAAAGCATCACATGCAGCAAAAGTTCAGAGAAGTCAGCATCTTTCTCCAAAAGGCTAGCTCCTGATGTCTGGACAAAAGTGATAGAAAACAGTAATTTTTAAGTACAGAAAGGAACTGTGCAGTCCTGGGCATTTAGGAATGCCCTTTAAAAGATAAGCAGCAGCAACATGGTAGCTGTGGCACATCAGAAAGGAAGAGAGGGACAAGCTTCTCTGCAAGCCTCCACATTCAGCTGCAACAGTGAGACTGGGCCTGGGAATCAAGTAGAGACAGCCAAGTCTCATTTACCTGTCAAAACTGCATAGTAAAATCGAAACCTAAGGTTATTATAGGGAGGGACATTTTCTTCTTTCCAATTATTTCATACTGTTCAAACTATGAAACGTGCCAGAGGATGAACTCATGACACGGACGCTAAGCGAGCTGTGAGCTTTCCGCGCAGCAGGCACGGAGCTGACCATATGGCAGGAGAAGCCCGTCTCCACCGCCCGCAGAACAAGCCGCCGCGGCGCACGGGGAGCGGACGGCCGTGCAGGTGCAGCGCCAGCCTGCAGCTCGCTCCGGCCCGGCCCGAGCCCCGGCCCCGCTCCGTCCCCACGCCCGCAGCCCCTCGGCGGCCCCGCGCGCCCTCCGCCCCGCGGGCACGGCCACGCGTGTCAGTGCCGGCCGCACGGAGGGGCGGCCGCCGCCCGCACCCGCGCCGGCCCCCGAGGCTGCCGCGGGGCCGTCCCCGTCCCCCGCTGCTCCCGCAAGGTTCCCCCGCCGCCGCTCCCCTCCCGCCCGCCCCCACGTCGCGACACTATCGCGACAGGCGGTCGCTGCCCGGCACTGACCCCCGCATCCAAAATGGCGGCGCCTGCTCCCCGCGGCGGCGGCCGCTTCACATAACCGGGCGGGAGGGCGGCACCGCGGGCGGGAGCGCTCGGCCCGCCCCCCCTGCGCCCCTCCCTGGCGGCGGCGGCGGAGGCGAGGCCGCGGAGCGCGGGGTCCGCGGGGCACGGGCAGGGACACCGGCCCCGCTCCCTCGCACTGACGTGGAAACCGGCGCACCGTGACCCGCTGCCTGGTTACTGCGCAGACAGACAGCCCGGGCAGCCAACCCGCGCGCGATGCGCCGTGCAGCTCCCCGCGACGCCCAATGGGAACACAGTGTGCGACCGGAGGAGGCGGGCCCTGCGGTGACAGCAGCGGGGAGCCAATGAGAGGCGAGAGGGTAGAACCAGCGGACCCGCTGGCCAATCGCGGCGCGGTGCGGCGCCGCAGCCGCGCCTGGGCGGGCGAAGCCGGGCGGAAGCCGGCGGGAGGGCTGCCGGCAGTGCATTGTGGGCCGGGCCGGGCGGGAGCCGGGCCGAGCGGGGCGTGCGGCTGTGGGGCTGTGCGTGTGCGGCTGTGCGGCGGTGCGGCTGTGGGGCTGTGCGTGTGCGGCTGTGGGGCGGTGCGGCTGTGGGGCTGTGCGTGTGGGGCTGTGGGGCTCTGCGTGTGCGGCTGTGTGGCGGTGCGGCTGTGGGGCTGTGCGTGTGGGGCTGTGGGGCTGTGCGTGTGCGGCTGTGTGGCGGTGCGGCTGTGGGGCGGTGCGGCTGTGCGTGACCGGCTGTGCGTGACCGGCTGGGGCTGCGCAGCCCGCGCAAGCAACCAGGGCCTTTCCGCCGTGCTTTCCCAACTTGTTCCACCGCCTCTTGCGGCTCCTCCGCTGGAGCCGTCTGGGAGCTGACGCCCTGCGAGCGTTCCGTTCCCTGCCGAGCAGCTCCCTGTGCCACAGCTCTGGTGTGTCCCGCGAGCGAGCAGGAGAACGCGGCTGAACAAAGCCCGGCGTGCAGCTCGCACCGCGGCGCGCACGGCAGCGCCCAGGGGAGCACACAGCGCTTCGGTCCTGCTCCCAGGAGCTCTCCTCAAATCTGAGCACTGCTGATTGCTTGCTCAAGTTGGGCTGCAAGCCACGTGCTGCAGCCTGAGCTCATCCAGCCCAGCGGTCTTGGCAGACAGACACCACCACGGAGTTTAACTGCTCTGTGAAGCCACTGTATTGGCCTGCTCTTTTCAGCAAAAACAACTACAGCTTTGAAGCTGTAGAGAGCTTGGCAAAATTAATTCTTGGTGCTCCTCCCACTTTTTCAGGCACTTTCTATGTCTATGCTCCAGTAGCAATGCTGTGTGCCTCAAAGGGAGTAATTTGCAGGAGTCACTACTTGTTTAAGCCTCTGCCCATTGAACTCGGGACAGAGGACAGAAGGTTCTTGCAGTTACATTACAGTTTACAGCTCTAGGATCTTCAGTCAGGTCATCCTGGGGATTGGTCGTGGCAGATGTTAGAATGGTCAGAGCAGCAGCTACCTCAAAATCCTACGCTCTGTAGGGAAAACACAAATCACTGGAGCCAAGAGAAAGGTGAAAGGGTCAAAAAGTATTTGTTCACTTTTAATCACAACTTCATCTACCACAGTGTAACTGAGGAAAGTTCTCAGACAAAGGCTCAAGGGAACATCCAACAGCACTGTTCTGTGGCCACCCAAATAGAAATCTGAGGCTGACCAATACCGCCCCAAAAAATGGCCAGGTATCATCACGTATCAGTACCTGTCAGACTATTGCCTCATCAAGATTCAATGTGCCTTACATTGAAACTGCTGTTATCTCCCAGCTCTGACACCACCAGTGGACCTTCTTCAGCCCAGCTGTGCCTGGCAGCATGTAGGAAGTCTTTGGATTTGGAAGTTTAAGCTTTAATTGCATTAAGCAGCCACATTCCCTAGAGGTGAAACAAGAAAGAGCATGCCCCAATGGTGTGGCCACGGGCTCAGAAGCTAAGATGTATTCCTCCAGCCTCTGCTGCAGCCATGGTACGTGCAGTTTATCTTGAGTTTCTCAGCTGTAAAACAGATGGTCAAATACTCACCAAGGCCAGATTTCATATGCCACCTAGGCAATGAGTGAAGGTTTGCAGGACAAGCAAATTGGTTGCTAGTGCTTTCTCCTTCCTTTTTGCCCCACTCCAGCAGATTCTAACTAACAACGTGGTGGTACTTGCCAGACATTTTCAAATCCACAGGAGTTCATCTGCCACTCCATCCATCTGCTCCCTGCTCTGGGAAGTGGATTTCAGGTGCTGTCTTAGCCACTGTACACCTTGCAGCTCAGTCCAGGTTTGTCATGCCTGCCAATAAAGGATCTGGACCCTGTTCCATGCTTCTTGCTCCTTCCAGTGTCTACTGTGTAGCTCAGGCTCCCCTGCTAAGGTGTTATTTATGGAAGCCTGTCACGGTGCTTGAAACCAAGCCAGGCAGGAGCCTTCTGCTTCACCCAAATGCATCTTAGTGCATTAATAAAGAGCAAACATTGCAATGTGCTTTGCATTTTTACTAACAATCCAGCACTGCATTGTCTGGAGAGAAAAACAGTGTGGTATGGCCCAACTCACACACACTACAGCACTGCGTTAGTCAGCCCTCAGACAGCCCAGCACCACCCTGGCTGCACAGAAAATCATGCTGATGTGACACTGTGCCACCAACGTCCCCAACTTGGCAGCAATGGGGAAACTTGGTTTGCCTGGACTGCATGATCCAGCAGTGTTTGAAGTGAGTGGTGCACAGCTATGGGCACATGTGGGCAAATGGGAGCACTCTGCACCAAAAGATTCAGGTGTAGGACCAGGACACAGCATAACCCTCTGTCCCTTTATTTCCAAGATAATGCACTAATTCTTACACACAACATGGTACAATGAAACCAAAGATCAGACAAGCAGTCTGTGCAAATCCCCCTGCTATCTGGCCAGGAAAGCTTAGCTTTATCTTCACTGCAGATTTGCAGCTTTTCAGCAGCTTCTGTCTTGAGTATTTCTCCTTAGCCCACAAGGAGCATATGGAAGGGATGCAAACGCACCAAACTCATTGACAATCATCCCCTCAGGCCTTTCCCAGGTCAGCTCTCCGGCTTTCATGAGACATCTGAGCAGCCAGCCCCTTGCAAAGAGCACGGTCTCCATGTCACACCAACTGCTTGCCTTTGGTGAGACTGTCAGAAGTCCACGCTGCCAAGCACCTGCACCTCTGCAATCTGCACCAGCCTTGTACAGTCCATCACTCTTGCTCAGGCACCACCAGTTCATGGTTATCTTTAGAGCCCAGATATCAGACCCATGGGCACTTATAACACAGACATTTTCCAGCAGGTTAGGTAGTCTGAGAGAGATTAAACTTTTCCCCCTCCTCTTGGAGGCTTTTGCTGTTTCTCAGAGGCTTGTGGTAAGGTGTCTAGAAAAGAGAGCAGAAAGATGAAGGTCCTCAGAAGGTACAAGCAGCTATTCTGGCTAGAAACTATGTGCAGCCACTCTTCCCAGAGCTAAGCACCCCAAAACCACTACTGATAATGAGCAGCACACAGTGTTTCTAAGCAGCTGCTCCTTTCCAGAACAAGCTCAGGTACAGATTAGCCCAAAGCCAGCTGAAGGATCTCCAAAGGAAAACTGATGTGCATCTGACACGATCTGGAATCCAAGTCAGGACCTACAACTGAAACAGCAGAGTTGCTGTTGCAGAAACAATTAAAGGGATTAAAACACTTCTCTGGAAACTACACAAACTATTAAAAACTGTATAAATTATACGAAGGACAGGTATTAAACCTGAAGAGCAGACTCCTGAATCTAATGCCAGCTGTTCAACTTAGTCTGTGTCTCCAGAACACTCCTGCACTTCCAATGACATCAAGCTCCCTCAGTGAACTTCCCAGTGTAATGTTTTTGTTGTATCTTCTTGGCCAAGGCAAGCCATGCCTTTTTGGCAGGAGCAAGCTGAGCTCAGTTAGTCATATCCTTGTCACTTCTTGGCTAGACTACAGCTATGTGATACACCTGGGCATGAAGCCCACAGTGATTGTCAAATGCCAACTAGAAGAGCATGCTGCAGTGGCAGCTCTGGCTGCCTCAAGTGCATCAAACCTACCTCTGCTCTCTAGGCCACCTTCTGGCATGAAAGCCAAGCCAAATTCAAGCTTGAGTCCTGATCTTTAAAGCATTTGATGGCATGGGCCCAGCATGGCTAAAAGATCAGTTAAGACACAGAGATGGAAACCATGATCATCAACAACTCCACCGCTCTCCAAGAGCAGTGAACCCATCCAGCATGAGGACCATGTTTGTCTGTGGCAGAGACAGATCTTGTCTGAGAGCAAACTCTTCCCAGCTGGTGAAAAAGGAGGGAGTCTAAGATGCTGAGTAATTCCCTTTTGCATATCCCATCTCTCTGCCAAGACATGAATCAGGGTCACTATTTATTTAATTTGCTTTTGCTATTTTTTTTTCTTTTCTATTTTATTTTATTTAAAATAGTAACACTGGTCTCCTGAACCCATGTGAAGTTCTTGTTCTCTTCCCCAGCAATGAATTCTCCTGCTGGCAGGACAAGATGCAGTACAGCTAAGAGGTCTTGGCATTAACCAACAAGATCTACATTTCAACAACAAGCACTAGAGCCCCCCTCCCAAAGACACCCTTCAGGGGTCAGTCCAGCAGTTGAATTGAGGATGCCTTGATGACAGACTCCTTCTGCAGGTCCCTGGATGTTCTAATCCAACAGTCTCTGCACTGTGCTCCACAGGGATCCAACCTGGGACATGGTGCCCAAGAGAAATAGCTAAAAATACATTTGTTTCATTATTACTTGTAGGTGTAAGCACAAACTGTGTTTGCTGCAGGCTACTGTAGGTGAAAGATTTGGAGAGAGAGGCAACTGAAAATAAGGTCCCTTCATTGCTGCAGACTTTATGCACGGTTTTCCACTTCCCTGTGGCATGTGGTGATAGAGACAGATTGCCCCGTGGAAAGTGCTAGTGCTGTTACACTGTGTCTGCTTCTCTTAATGGAGACAAACCTATGCCAGGGTGGATTAAAATCTGAGCTAGAAACAGATGTGGTCTAGCTTTCTGTCATTTTTGGCAGGCAAAAGAGCAGTAAGGCAAACACAAGCCCCAGATTACTACCATTAAAAAACCACGGCAATGTCTCACAAGTATGTCAACATTGTGATTCCTTTTCAACTCTCTGTATTTCTACTGAATTAACTTGTCAGTGCGTGTTTTTGAACAATGATCCATAATGCCTGGGTCTGCTTAACCTCTTTTTATATCCTGTGTTGCTTTGTGTGCATTTGTCTTTTCATACGTATCTTTATGTCTTGTTATGCATTTATTAGGCTCCTTTAATATGGCCGGTAAATCATTCAGGGTTAAAATTCACTACTATTCTCACAACATTATTTTCTAATCTTTTAAATATGTCAGTGGAAGAGCTTGAGGGTGACCTTTGACATCATAAATTGGAGAGCAGGTTGACATGAGAATGACCTCAAGAAAATCAGACCGTAGAATCACACACTGAGCTCCAGAAGAGTCGGACAGGGACGAACTTCTCCCCTGGGCTCCCGGAGCAGGACAGAGAGGCTAAGCCCGTCTTCTACAAACTTCTCCCTGTAAGCATTGGGAGAGAGAGGACCTGTTTAGTTGGAGTAAAATGAGTGTGCCAATACGGTCAAGGCTTGCTGTAGCAGGTACAAGCATTTGGGAACATTTCAGGGAGTGATCGCACCCTACACACCTGCCCTGGGATTTTGCCGTGAACTTCAGTAGAAGCCAGGCTGGAATCTAACCTACGAGCAGCATTTGGGTTCCGAAAGACCCATCAGTGGGCTGGAGCGCCGTGTTTTTCGTACAGCCGGTAGCCTCGGTGTCCCGGTAGGAGCGGCGCAGTATTGACAGAGAAGCGCTTCCCGGTACAGCCTAGAGCCGCAACAGTGCGTGCGGTGACTAGCTTGTGATTAGGCATGCCCTGCAGCTGCTGCTCCATCGTGCAGCGGAACGCTTCCAACTGCTCCCAGCTGACTACGGACTTGGTTCTCCCAAGAAACCTCTGTCTGGCTGCTAGCTCGAACTGCAAAACCCGAACAGGCTCGCCGCGCCAGTACTGAGAGGAGCGGCTGCTCAGCACGGGCTCCCGGGTGCGGGATGGCCGAGCACTGAACAGGGCAGGCAGTTCGTGCGGCGGCAGGGGCGGTGGATCGGTGCGCGCGTCCCGGAGCGCCGTGTCCACGCGCCGCGGCTGGCGGAGCGCGGAGCGCCGCGCCCGGACGCGCCTCCGCACCCTGCGCGGCGCGCGGGACGGGGCGGGGCCAGCGCGGCCCGGCGCGGCCTGCCGCCCGCCTCGGCCAATCGGAGAGCAGCGCTGCGGCCGTATGCAAACGAGCCGCGGGGCGATTGGGCGGCGCGGCGGGGGGCGGCGCTGGGGCGGCCGGCGCTGGACGGGGCGGGCGGCGGCGGGCGCGCAGCTGGAATGGGGCGGGCGGGAGCGGGGCGCCCGGTGCAGCTGGCGGGGGGCGCCGGCCGCCCGCCATAAAGTGAATGGCCAGGGTGAATGGGAGGCAGTCGGCCGGCGCCCTCCGCCTCCGCCCTCCCCGTGAGCCGCGGGCCGGCAGCGACGCGCAGAGCGGCTGGGGAGCCGGGGGGATTTACTTTCTGACAGCGGCAGAGCAGCTCGGGGCGTGGGGCGGCGGTCAGCTTCGCTCCTCTCGCAGGATTAAGTCCGCTCAGCCGAACCCGCATCTGGAGCCACTGTAAGTGCCTTTCCGTCCCCGGCCTTCCGGGAGACCTTATCCCCTCCTTTCACTCTGAGCCCCTTCATACTAAGCCCGGCCGGCGGTAACCTTTTCGATGCTGGCACAGGGTAAGAGCATCCCCGGCAGGGTGGCTAGGTGTGCTGTGCTCGGCAGCACGGGGTCAGCCCCAGTCCAGCGCGAGGTCGGCTTTTCGTCGCCTCCCGTGGGTCATGGGGCGGCAACCAGGTGAGAGCGGGCGGATAGAGCCCTGCCCTGCCATCCAGAGGGGGTCTCGGGGCTGTGCGCGGCCGAACTGTCCCCTATCGCTGCCGGGAGCGCTGTCCGCCTGGCAGCGGGGCGCGGCGCTTCCACTGCTCTGCCCTTGTAGGGCCCGGCGACCACCTACTCGCCGCCGTCGGGGTGCCGCAGCCCCGACCGTCCCCTCGGGGCCGACGCAGGCCCATTCCCGTCCAGCGCTGCTGTAGTCTCTCGCCGTTGCTAAACTTAGTCATTTTCCACTCGGGTGAGCGGGGCAGGGGGCTGTTTAAATTAGCCGGGATTCGCTGTAAATAACGGCGTTGCGGACTTCGACTCAGCTGTCTGCAGGGTCCGGGACAGAGAGGCACACGGAGCAGAGGGAGGGAGATGTCGCCGGGGAAAAGGAAGGCAGCCCGACGGCTTTTGGACAGTTGGATAAATGATATTTATGTAAGGGCTGGCTCCTGTTTACAGCAGAGCCGACCTCCCTGTAGCGCCGGGGAGAAGCGAGCCGGCCCCGGCGGACGGAGCGAATCTGCCCCGGGACGCCGCTGGCTGCGGCGCGCCGGCGGATGGGGTTCCAGGCACCCGACCGGCAATAATAGACATGGTCGGGCTGCTGGGAGGGAGCGCCGACCCCGCGTCAACTCTGCCGGGAGCATCGAGCCTCCCTGCCGGAGCGCGGCTGCTGGGACGCTGCGGGCAGAGCCGGCTGTCGGGCCTCCGGGCCCTTGCACGGGCTCTCCCGCCTCCCCGGCGCCGGGGGCACGGTGCAGAGCGGCGTCCCTCCGTCCTGTTGAGTGCCCGGGAAGGCCGGCCAACTGTAGCGGGCTCCCGGCGGAGCCCGGTTCTGTCCCTTGCCCCGTCTATTCCCTGCTCAACGAGTGCGGCTCCGAGGGAAGAGCTAGCCCGCCAGTGCGGCACCCCCTTGTCCTTTCCCCCGACCTCCTCCTCGGAGCGGGAGTAAAGAACGGCTCCGTCCCGGCTGGCCGCGGCTCCGGCGAGGGAGGGCGTCCGAGGCGGGGGCCGATGCCGGCGCTTCGCCGCAGCTGCTGGAGCGGGCTCAGGGAGGGGGGCGGCGGGCCCGGTGCCGCCGAGCAGGGCACACCTGTCGGCAGCTCACCCGGCGCCCCCGCGGCTGGACAGCTGAGGGGACGAGCGGGGAGGGGACTGGATTCCACCCCCCGGCAGAGCCAGGGCCCTGCAGAGGCGCTGACAGGGGTTGCCGCAGCCCACCCCCCCCCCACCTTCCCCGTCCCGCTGGGGTTAGGCAGCTCGGGGCAGCGGTCCCTTGGCCGGAGCTCCGGGGCTCCGCACCCCTTCTCCGCCCAGCCCGCCGGGTTACCAGGTGCAGAGCTCGGCTCCGCACGGGAGCCGCAGAGGAACACGCTGCTTCAGGACGCCGGTGCCCCGCAAAGCCTGGAGGTGAGCCCCCGACCGCCGCACCCGTCTGATGCTTCGAGCTGGCAGTGCAGAAATCAAAACTTATCCCTCATCTCCTCCCCGTTTTTTCACCTGGAAGGGAAGCAGACTTCCTACTGATGGGTGCACGACCTGTCCACTATCTAAGTGGAGTCCAGTGGTGAAAGCAAAAGAGGAATTTGGCATCCCCCAGACAAACTTGTGGGTCTTCCACACATGGCCTGTGGCCTGGAAGACAGGATGCTAGGGATGAAATGGCTCTCTCCCATCTGCAATTTAGGGAGATGCTAGAAGCAGCTGTTCAGGAAGGTGTCTCACCTCTGTTCCTGTCCCATCTTCCAAAGACAGGGACAGGACCACCTTTTTGGTGATGGGATCAGTGTCTCCCTGGCTCCCAGCACCGGGTCCAAGCCCCTCAGCCTGCTGGTGAGCTGAAGTGGATAGGTGTTTGTGCAGGCTTTGATGGTGCCTTGCTGTGAGGGACAATAGGCTGCCTGCTGGCTCTTGAGGGAATGTCCTATCATGGTAGCTGCTTTCAGTTTTCACAAATGTCTGCTGAAGAAGAGCAAAGTTTGATTTTAATTTTTTAAAATTATTTTTCGTTAGCAAATTATCACACCATGTCCAGTACTCCTCATAAGAAACCTCACAGAGATGTCTTTCCATGCCAGCCTGGAGAGGGGTCTGAGCAAGGGTGGTGATTTTCCTGCTGTTATTGTAGTTCCTCGATTTGCCTGACCTGCAGTGCAGATTCTGCCCTTGTAAGGCCACCTATATTTCTGTCCAAGGCACTGGTTTAAAAACCAATATTAATCTTTGTCAGAGAAAATGTTGCAAGTCTCAATTAATATCTATTACATTTCTATAAGGGCTTAATTCAGGCAATTATTAGATCGGCAAATTGTGACTGGATTGCAAAAGTATTGGTTAATATTCCCTATGGAGAGCTGGAAAAAAAAAAAAAAAACCTTGTATCTTCTCTCTGTCAGATGCTACCCAAAACCTTGAGATTGAGAGGTGAGGCTGACTTTGGAGACTGCCAAAAAGAAAAAGCCAGAAACCTGATCTAGGAGACCGCTCCAAAAGGAAGATGAGATGAGCAGGGGACATGAGGTCTGTCTCGTGACCTGGCACATGTGCCCTGGCCTTGGGGACAGGGGAGGCACCTGGGTCTGGAAACAAAGTCCCAGATGGGGAGAACTGCTGGTTTTAAGCTGTGCACTCTGCATCAGGGAGGCAACGGGATGAGACTGTGGTGCCATGGAGGGAGGAGGGTCAGAAACAGGAGTCTGTGGTGTCTCAGCTATTTATCTGGCTGTTAAAAAATGGGAGATTGCTATTTACTTAGGGCCTGATGGCAGAGGGGGCAAAGCTCCCTCTCTTGCTGTGGGCCACTGGGGCTGGTGGGTATTAGGCTGTGCCAAGGCTGGGCATTTGCTGTTGGCTGGGGAACAGTCTCTACCAGCTGATATTAAAGTTCGTGCTGAGGCTATTGGAAAAACCCTCTATATTTCAAAACCTGGCTGAAATTGGCTGGGGTTTTGGACAGCTGGAGAAGAAATATTTCTGAGGCCAGTCTGCCACACTTCCCTTCCTCTTCTTTGTGTGCTGCTCCCCCTTACCAGCACCCCTGCCCTCCTCCCGCCTCACCTCTGAATATTAATGCCTCTGGCAGATTGGATAATAATGTGACTGGGAATTGAATGAAGCTGGTTATTAGCTCTGGGCTTCCTTGGGGCATTTAAGGGAGTCCACAGGCTGATCCTGGAAGCTTGGCAGCACAAGGGACCAGGTCCAGACTCAGTAAAGAGAGGGGCCACCTCTGTAGGAAAGGATTTGCTTGAATCCTCATCTCCTTCTGACCCCAGAGGAGGACAGGTACGGCAGCCTAGCCAGAGCAGTTCCTGTGGGATGGTTAGCAATAGATCTGTTGGGTTTTGGCAAAAAAAAAAATTAAATATTAGAAGGCTTTTTTTTCCCAGGAAATCTAGGAGATCTAGCAGGGCACAAGCTAAGAAACATTTCTGTTATTAGGCTTTAAAAAGAGGTGGGGAGTCAGCAAGGGAGGTCCCTCTCTTCCCTTCCCATCAGTGTCAGAGTATTACCAAGCAGATTCAGGAAGAGAGCCAATCCTCTACCCCTAAACAGGAAATTTCCAACTGATTTGCAGAGTGTAGGTTCATCTTTGGAACACTCATTTCTGAAGAGCTGAACCTTATGATCTCTCTCCTCAGGAGCCTCCTAGGTTTTCTATGCGTAGACCTCTGGATGTTTTAGCATGAAGGGAAATATCCCTGTTGAGCAGAGGAGAAACTGATCTCTGGCGGAATTTCCTGATCTGAGTCAGAAATACAGCCTCTGTCCCTTGACCCTCAATCTGATGCTCTTCGCTTTTGCCTAAACCACAGCTCCACTAGAAAATAAACATTTACACCCCTTTGAATACTGCAAAAGAGGAGGGAAACCAGAGCTGGATTTGCAGAAACTGATATTCATTTTGTCCCTCTGATTTTTAAACTATTCAAAATGTTCTGAGATGCATTAATGGGACTGCAGTTACGGGGGATTTTAGCAGATCCCTAGCTTGGGGAAGCTGGCTACTGTGTGTACTAAATTAACCCCTAAAAATCACCATAAGAACTGCTATGATCAAGACACCTGTTTGTAAACCCCTGTCAAACAAGTTCACAATCCCAAATCTGAGAGCCTAAGAAATACTTCTGTTGGGAGGATATAGCACATATGCCACTCTGAATCGCATAGCACTGATCCTATAGGCTATTTTTTTCAAATACATACACTAAATTGCTACTTGGGGAGCTTCAGTGGTGTGGCATGGGCTGGAATGCTCAGCACCTGCCGAGCTCTCTGCAAAAACTGAAAAAATACAAAGATGGAATGAAACAAATGACTAGAGGGTTGCAGTTACTTCCACCTCTCTCTCTTTCTATTCCTTCTTCCCCTCAATCTTATTTAAAACAGAAGCAGCTTTCCCACCACCCATTGCCTTTTTTCTCCTTTGCACTGCTGCCATTTATATGAGTCTAATTTTCTTTTAAAAAAGCTGATTATAAATTACCATTGTGAAACATGAGGATTTAACGGTAAATCAAGTTGACCTGTCTGCGTGTGGACATTTTTATTTACTCCTTTTTTTAAAAACCAGATAAACATAGAATCCCTCCCACATAAAGCAGCTCCCCACTTAGATTTGAACACAGTTTAAAAGAAATCTCTTTTGTTTTAGCCATTTTTATTTCCTGTTTGTTTCTGAGCTTAGACTTGACAATGAAAACCACATGAAATTCCCTGTTTGTTCCATCAGTTTTATTTTTGGTGCCACAATATCCCAACTTCCAGTTCTGTGAGTTGAGTTTGTTTTTTTTATGTTGGCTTGTTTTGTTGTTGTTGTTTTTTTTTTTTTGCATTTATTTCAAGGCTGTTTTTTTAAAAAGTAAATGGAGGTTTTCTTAAAAAAAAAGCTTTTAGAGGACTGGATGTACTAGGATAATTTAAAAAAATTTGATTATTAAGCTAAATTAATCGAGCTATAAATGTCAGCCACCGTATGAATCCATGCCTAAGCAGAGAGAAATACCAAAGCAATGAAAAATATGGACTTTCGTGTCCCTTTTAAAAGGGTTTTACATCTTACTTTGTGTTGGGTGGGTTTTACCAACAGTGCCCCAGTGCCTGCGCTCAGATATGCCCGAGCGGCAGAGCAGGGTGGGAGGCTGGAAAGCCGTTCCCTGGCCCTGGAGCTGCAGCACAGGCTGCTCTCAGGGTGACAGGCTCTGGGCGGGCAGAGGCGTTTTTGGCTGTAGAGCCCCATTCCCGGAGCAGGCTCGCCCGTGGACGGGACGCGGTGTGACACGGGCAGCAGTGCTGTGAGATGGTTCACATCCTTCTGCCCCGTCCCTTTTCTCTCCGAGCCGCTTTGATGGGATCGCCCGAGGGCCAGACTGACTGAGTAATTAGGGCTCTGCAGCTTCCTCTCCTAGCCACCCAAACTGCCTGCCTCCCAGGGCTCCGCATCGGATGCGGCCTCGTGTAAATGGAAAAACTGAGGATTTGGGGGGGAAAGTGAGGGGGGCGGAGGAGGCGTAGGGATGGAGGGGGAAAAAAAAAAAAAGAAGAAGCAAACTTTGTATACAGCCCTTAGGCAGCACGCTCCCAATATTTCAGGATTCCCATAGAGAAGCCTCTTGGTTTTGCTTTTGCAGCGAGTGTTGCGCCCTGGTTTTAGGGACGCGAGACATTTTGCCACGGCCTCGAGTGGGGCCTCCGGGCGAGAGGATCCGGGAGAAGGGCTGCTAGCCCTCTCTGCTTCCCCAGCCGCCCTTCCTCCTCCTCGCCCCGACTCGCACAGCGTTCGCGGCCGGAGAGCGACAGGAAAGCCGGGCGATCCGCGGGCCCGATCCTGCCGGCACAGGCCTCGTGCGGAACACTGCCGGATCGGCTCCGCCTGTGTTTGCTAATTGCCTCCCTCGGCCCCTTCAAACAGTGTCTGGGTAAACAGGCTGACCTTCAGGGCATGTTGCAAGGTCCATAAAGATGGAGTGTGGGGAGGGAGCAAGTTCCAGCATCCCTCTCGGAGCCACCCTCCTCCTGTCCCAGCCCTACCAGCTGCAGTATCGCAAGGAAGAGGGGAGGGATACTGTAAACTGATATCATCCCCTTGTTTTATTCACAGCAGTCTTCATTCTGCAAGGATCTTCTTGCTAGAGAGCTTTAAACAAAATCTAAATAAAAATTACTTTGGGGTAAAAAAAAAAAAAAAAAAGAAAAATCATTAGGAAACTCTACAGCCAAGCACAGCAGACATCAGCTCCCTCCAGCACTGCCGGTTTGTACTGAGACAACACTTCCCTTGGAGCAAGCCAGCAGTTTCTGGGCTCTTGTTTCCTTAACCAACAGAGCTGCTCGTAGGCCATAGTGGTTGGTGGGGCCATCACAAAACTGCTGGCGGTTACCCCCTTTTCTCTGTGCAGCTCTGCAACCTGCTGAGCTCTGACAAGTTTTTTAAAACAACAATCTAGTGCCACCTCTCCCCCCAGAAAAGCTTCTTTCTAGCTGCTGGTTTTGCTGAGTTCTGTCTTATAACAAATGTTTATGATCAAGTTGAAGTTCTCCAGAAAGGATTTCCAGAAGAGGTGATAGGTGGCAGACACTGGCAGCCCTACAGTGCATAGAGGTCAGACAGCCACAGTGGTGTGACATGTTGGTGGCAGGGCATCCATCCCAACCTTCGGAACCTCCTGTATTTACCCACTTGATGACGAACTTTCTTAAGCGTGTTTACTAATTGTGACAATCATTTACATCTTCGATAACATCTGATTTATCCACTGCCCTTCATCTGCATACAAATCTCCTAACAGCAGCTGGAGCCACAGAGCTATCTGGGCCTCCCTAAAAATGAGCCAACTTTACAACCACAGAGATACAGAAATGACCCAGCCCTACTTCTGCAAGCACAGCCCCCATAGGAATCAGGCCAGTTTCCTTTGACTGCCAGAATAATTAGTCAAATTTATACAATCGCCCAACTAAATAGAGCAACACATACCGATCTGCTGATGCCAGGCCCTGGTGGCCTTTGCTGCTGCATGAGCAGCGCGTGTTCGGCTGAGCTGCAGACAAGCTGCCTGCACCTCTCGTTCCTGCCCGGGATTCTGGCTTGCAACTGTCTCATCTTGCTCCTGGCTCCGCAAGAGCAGATCCTGATCCCTTGCACACTGTGGCTGTGCAGTTATTTCTCTCATGCCGATGCAGGCAGATCTCTCAGTAGTGGCATGAGTTGCTTTGCAGCTAGCTTGATGGGGCTGCAGGAGTGGGCAAGGGCAGGTGGGGATGAACAGAGTCAGTATATTCCAGCCAGGCCAGTGCTGGCACTTCACTTTAGCAGATCCTTTATTTCAGTTGCAAGATTTTCCCAGGCAGAATTTCTTACTAAATTCAGCCTTTTTTCTCCCTTCCCCAAAACAAAGGGATTCATTTCCCCGAAGGACTTTTCTTCTCCTGTAACTGCACTGCTAGCACTTCTGCATGGTGGATCCACTCCATGCCAGCAACTTTTTGCAATTGAAAGTTGTTTGGGCAAAACTGAGTTTTTGCTGATTTATTTGTTCCAGATGCCTAACAAACAAAGTAAGCCATAACAAAGCATATCCTTATTAATATAATAATAAGGCTATAATATAATAATAATAATTCTGCACAGTCTGTCAGAATGAAGATACTAGTTGTGGTTGATAGATCCAAGGTGCCAAACACCCTGCTGAGGCATAGCATCCAAACGACACTGTAAACACAGCCAGACACAGTGAGACCTGAAGCACAATGCTTACAAGAATGCAAGAACTGTGAATGTTTAGTTTAGAGGAAAATAAAAAACCCAACTTTGCAGGAAGTCTGACAGGGTTTTCCTTTTGTGCTAAGATTAGCAATTTGTTTCCAAATTTTGTGTGCCATTTCAGAAACTATCCAGGTATGCTAAGGGTAGCACTGAGGTTCTAAAGATACTATTGTAAAGAACTTGCTTTAAGCCAAGCCCAAGCACATTACCCTGCCCTGCAGAAGCCAATGCTTCAGCTTGGCAGGGTCTGCACCAGTCCGGGGGATTGCAGACACACCTGTTGTGGGGAACGATGCACTGTGCATGGGGCATGGTGACATCAGGGCGCTTCCACAGCACTGGGACACAGCGCAGCCCATCAAATCAGCGAACAGGACACATTCCATTGTGGGCTTTTTTTGCTGTGGACATGGGTATGGAGCTGTCAATCCTTGGGACATTTCCATTGTGATAATCCTCCGGAATACAGGCGGTTTATTAACCCTCTGCCACCCAGAGCGGAGGTTTCAGCCATCATCCTCCTCTGCAGCTGCGGTTCATGTCAATGTGAGAGAAGCAAATGGCCTGATCCCATCTTGCAGGCTGCCTCCTGCCCCCAGGAAATGCATTAGGCAGTGTCCAGCATGGTTGGGCATTTTCCTAGCACCTCTTATCCGAGGATCTGAAAGCACTTTAAAGAATTGTGCTTCCTTACCTCCACCAGCTCAAATATGCTCATTTATGTTACTTCTAAGGTGAATGATACAATCCCAGAACAGTCAAATAGTTTTACCTACATCATAAGGCAAGTCAGTGGCAGCACCTTACCTCCTCACCCTCTTCCCACCTCACATTATTGGGAACTTCTCCTTAGAGCCATGCACAAAAAGAGAAATAACCTGGACCTCCTTGTCAGAGAGCTGCCAGCTATCAGGTCCTCGCTGCCAGCTGTGGCCAGGAAGCCTGGCAGCAAGAGCCTGGGCTACTGCATTTCCATGGCACCATGCACTGCTTTCAGTGCTCTGTGGCCCAATCCATGTGTAGGGCAGTGCCAGACAGCTTGCTCTGACAACAAAACCACTAAGTGCCTCAGGAGGTTTTGGCAATTCCTATGATGAGAGGAATAAGACTAATAAACTATGTTCTTCAAAGTAGCATACACCACTACAAAACCACCCTCAGGAGCTCAGGGGTTAGTGCCCAGCTGTAGGGACTAAATCAAGAAATAAAGTTTATTATAACCTGTGACTCAGCCTGTGCTGGAGGTCAGTGATCCACTTCTGAGTGTGCACCCGAAACCACTGCTCAGGCAGCCTGAGGCTGTGCACAGCCTGATGTTTTTGGAGGCAGGCAGCTTGCTCTCCTGTCCCATAATGGCCCTGCGCTCCGGGTCACCAGTTGGCTGCTGCTGTTTATCTTCCAGTGATTAATGGTTGCTCTTGGTTCCTGCTGCAATTCCATTAAGATTAGAGATTTAAAGCTACACTGAGATGTTTAGTAGTGGGTGACCTTGGTTTCCCCATAGTTATATTTCTATAGTCTCAAGGAAACAAATATTAACTCATTTTGCACCCCATCCTTCTTGTTTTCTAGCAGTGGAGAAAGAGCCCCGCACAGGCAGCACTTGTGTTGGCCAGCAAAGAGAATCTGACTCTTGGTTGTTGCAGGATTCATGTGCTGTGCTCATGTGGCACTTGTAATTCCATCCCACAGGCACTCTGATGGCACCATGGCCTGAACAAACACATGTATCCAGAGAACAAAATGCTCTTCCTCAAGAGAACAGGCACACTTTCAATCACTTCCTCTTTGACAAGGAGCAGAGGGAGAGGCAGGGCCTGTTCCACTTTGCCTCAGCCCCTCACAGGGACCAAAGTACAGAGGCAGATCATCTTCCTGAAAATGTACGTTTAAACAGAAGCCCAAATGTTTGTCTCTCCTAAAAGTAAGCCAGCACACAGGGAACACGAGCAGGGGATGAGTGAAGCCATCAGCAGTAGTTTGACTTCTGCGATTGATGGAGCAGGAAGAGACAGCTCTGACCCTAAGAATCTAGTGTAACCTCATATCTTCACCTCAGGGGATGCAAGAATGAAAGGACACTTCCCCCCAAATGATTGCAGAGCACCTTTCAGCCTGAGGGGTAACCCTGAACTCTTTGTGGAGATCAGCAATTCCAAGCAGAAGATTCAGCTACTCTGGCCCTTGCTGGAGGCAGGAAACTCACACATCCACAGGGCTGTGCTGATCTGCTTGAGAGAGGCCAGCTTAGGACTTCCCTCCTATCCTTGGGTCATCAGTGGTCATTGTGCTGCTGTCTTGGAACCTGAACCATCAGGTCCTTGCTGAAGCACCCCTGCATGCCCATGGAAAGTCAAATAACATCAAAACAATGCAAGAGACAGCTTTTCACTTCCAGATCAACCTGCCAAAAGCAGGTCCAGCAAAAAGCCTGCTCCCCAGTGGCAGTGCAGAGAGTTGAGCAGCACACACTAGTCAGTTTCTAGGCAGCTTTCAATGGGCAAGACCAACATCACAAAAGCCACCCCTATAATTAGCCTTACTTTGCTTGAAGTCAGCCTCTATTTTTCCTTCCCATCCCTTCAAAGAAAAAAACACCCAAGCAAAATCCTCTTTGCTCCCAGGTGATGGAGCAATGTGTTACTGAGAACCAGGAGATATTCTGTTTCTGTTTTCAGGTAAGCAAGGTTGCCCTCCTCATGAAGGAGTATCCTCCTTCTACTGCCTAAATGTCCCCAGCTTGAGTAGACAGGAGCTGACACAGAAATAGAAAGGGGCTACATTTGAAAAGAGAAAAGGCCTAGAGCCGGGATTGCTCTTTCTCTGCCCTCCACCATGCCCATGGAGGAGAGATGACAATTCTCTGTCTGGCTGGAGGGTCTTGTACAGGTGGCCACAGCATGTTCACATGGGCACCAAGGAGAGGACACACATGGGCAGTGACTGGAAGAAGAGATGTATTTGTTACAGGTTTGGGAACCTTTATCTCAGGGCCAGTAGCATATCAATGGAAGGAGTTACAGGTGCTGGAGCAGACTGGGAGCCATGGCTAGTTTTACAAAACTGAGGCCTCTGAGAAACCTGGCTGCATGTTGCTAGTACAGGAGGTGTCCCTAAAGAAACTGTTATTTTGTGTTAAAAGGAAGTGAGATGAAGAGTCAGATGAAGAAGGTAAATTTGATTTTATTTAAAAATACTTTTGAGTTGCCAATTTTGCTGATTCCTTGAGACTGGGCAAACAACTTAGTAGAAATGCCATGAAGGTTTAGCGTTGACTTTTTTAATGTCTCTGCCTATAGCAAGATCTAGCCAAAGCGGATGAAAGCACCTTTTTTTTTAAAATCCAAAAGGGCTGCATAGTCTAGGAGAATATCTTACAACCTTTTGTGTCAGTAGCATGGAGTTGCCTTTGGGTAAATACATTGGTACAGAGCTCATGTGCTATCACCATTGCAGACTTTTCCTGCTTTTATAATCTTGCTGAGTAGATCCCTCTCTCCCCTTGCTTTTGCTTATCCATGACCTGCTCAGAGCAAACTGAGAAGGCATTACTTGATGCCACCACATATAGCACATGCAGTAGGTTATGCAATTACATATATAAATACATCATCTTCTCTCTGAAATCCTCCTGCTTTTAAATTCAGTTCACAAGGCAAACTTGTGCTCAGCCACAAGTCCCAGATTAAACTCGAATACTGGCCACCCTTCATAACCAGTTTTAATCTAAGTGCCCACTGTATCTCTGAGGAAGGCTAAGCATGCTAAGTTGTGTCTAGCAGATTGGATGGACTTTGCAACCACTGCATTGGTGCAGCAGCCCAGGATGGGGCATAAATTTTCAATACCAGGACTAGGTTCTCCTGAGCCTTGTATGTTGTGTTGCCATTTAAGCCTATGGAATCTAGCCTATGTAAGATACTCCCCCCTGGTTTTCCTATCTTCACTCTAGTTTGTACAGATGAAAGCAATGCAAGATGTGGAAAAAAGAGCAAACAGGACCCTGCACAGGAGGACACTGTCCTTGAGTTACAGCAAGGCAAGAATCTGAATTCCTCCTTAAATCGTCCAGTATAGTGTCAAGCTCTAGAAGAGAGGAAATTGTGCTTGACAGATGCAATCATATGCAAATGGCTGTAGAAGAGGGGAAATTATCATCTACAAACATTGGGCAGAAATTCCATCTGCTGCAGACTCAAGAAGGGCTCTTAATAAATTCTGAGACAGCAAAGTGACACACATCTTAATCAAGACTTAATCCGTGGAATTAATTCACTGCGCGTTTCTGCATAATTCTGAGAGTAATGCTAAAAGCCGTGGCAATATCAGCAGCAGATGGACTCCCCTACTCCATGCAAAGGTATTAAAGAAAACACAGCCCCTGTCACATCACTTCATGTATGTACACATTGCAGAATGCAACAGGGCTGTGCCTGGCTGCTGGCAGGAGCTTAACACAGCCAGCAGACATCAAAGGTCAGGCTTGCCACGAAGTGGAAATGGAAACCAGCCTCATGGCAAAGCCGGAGTCCTGCCACTTCTCTTGCACAGGAGAGGAAAAGCCCAGAGCAGGGCAAAGGTCTGGGAAACCAGAACCAGGTCCTGGTTTCTTATGTGCTGCTTCCAGAGAGCACTGACTGAGGTCAGTGTTGAGACTGTCCCACCAGTACCTGGGAGAGGTGGTGGACCTCTCAGGCAGTGAATGGAGGTCAAGCCCAGTGAAGAGCAAGGGAAACTGCAGGGGTTTTGTGAGCGAAATCTGCTGCAGAAGCCAACCAGATAGCCATTAGAAATGGCTCCTTTCTCTCTCATCACAGCCTGGAAAGCACACTGCAGGTATGGGGATCAGCCCTGGGCCCTGGCAGCAGCCTTGTGCAAATTGACTAAAGCAGGCTTTAGACAGCTCTGAAAATACATTCTTAGTCACTGTCATCCACGTCCAAATGAGGTGCAACAGCTATGTGATTAATCTCTTGTTTACATGTCTAAAAACTAACACAGTCCAGACTGTCTTCAGCACGTTCCCTCCCTGACATGGATTTGAGGGGCTGGGCAATCCTTCATCACCCAGGATCCAGTCTTCACAACTGATCTCCACCCAAAGTTTGAAAATTCCAAACCCGTGGTCCAAACTTCCCTAAACGCAGGGGTCCCACATGCTGGAACAATGTATCAGCTGTTGTGTCTTAGAGGAAAAGGATCCTTGGCTGGGAAGGTGAGGTATCAGCTGGGAGTGGCCAGTTTCAGAAGCTGCTATGTGGTCCCCTCAAATTGATCCAGCCTTCATAAATTGTGCAGCAGTGACAGTGAAACATCCTGCGTTTTGCTGGATTATGATCCAAAATTCAGATTAGCAGCTAACACAGGCCAGCTCACCTTTCCAAAGGGATGTTGCCAGGCTTGGAACACTTACTGTCTCATGCCTGCCCCTTCATGAGCATCTAACGTGGTCCAGAACAAAGTGGTGCTCTCAGCTGAGCTCATTTAGGAAATACAGGTGAAGGGTGCAGGGTCCATAAGGAAGTGAATGATGAAAAGAATTGATCTTGGGACAGAGAAGTGTGGAAAGGGGTGGCAGAAGAGTCACAGTGGTTCCTGCAGCTGTGGAGAGCAGCACTGACAGCTTCCCAGTTGGGATGCTTTCAGCCTGGGAAGATGGCTTACCAGCACAGGCCAGTCTTTTGAGGGGACATGGGGAGCATCCAGTCAGGATGACCTTGGGCTGGAAGCAAGCTCCTGCTACAGTCAGGACCACTCATTCCCAAGCACCCAAGCATGTGAAAAGTGATTCCCATGTTAATTCAAGTTCCAGAGGTCCTTGTGTACCCCAAAGGAGACCACTTGCACTGCCTGGGTCTCTGCTTGTAGCAGTGGCTGTGCAGGAAGATGTGCCTTCCTATCAGTGCCAGGCACAGGAATGCTTTTCTTTTGGGATGTGTGCATGTAGTGCTCTCTGAATAGCTTTACTTAGGCTTGTCCAGCTTGTGGAGAAACAAGGGAGAAAGAGGAGGGAAGCTGGGCAGGGAGGGTGGGAGAGGTGGGATGACTGGGGAAGGTGCTAACAGCCCTTGGCTCACCCAGAACCACTTCCTCAGATCTCCATTACACAGCATGCTCCTGGCGTTGCTATTTCAGTCTGAATGTCACCTATAAATTGGAGGCTCTTTCTCTGAAGGCTGCAAATAGAAGTGTCACTAGATGATCTTTGATTAATAGGGAAACTCAGCTGAAAGCCCAGTATGTCCATTTTCCAGCCAAGAAACTCAAAGGTGTCCAAGGATCACACAGGGATCCTTTCCTTTTCCTAGTCCTTTCCTCAAGCCAAGTCCCTGTTGGAGGTGGTGAGGAGACATCACACACACATTGATCTCTCTGATCACCCTGTGACTACTGTTTTTCAGATTCCTCCTTCTCCACCACCCATCCCTGCCCCATGGATTTCAACCTGCTGGCAGACGCGGAGGCTCGCAGCCCAGCCTTGTCTCTCTCAGACTCTGGAACTCCTCAACATGAGCACAGCTGCAAAGGGCAGGACCACAGTGGTGAGTGCAAGGCTCAAGATACAAGAAAAACCCTGACCCATCCTTGTGCTTGTATGTGGGTGGCCAGTGGCTTGCAGTGCTCCCAGAGGGACAGTTTCCCATTGTACTGGGAGCTAGAAAAATGCCATAGCAGCATGGCTGTGCCAACAGGAAGGGGAAAGACTTAAGGGTCCATATTGCAATGACAGCTATTGGGAGGATGAGAACATCATCCCAGTGGTGGGGTCATCTGGCCCTGGCTGCAGGAAGCCACTGTTCACAAGGGTACAGCCCATGGCAGGCCAGAGCCAGGCAAGTTAGGTCACAGACCAATCAAGATTACTTCCTTCCAACATAGGAAGTATCCAAGGCACAGAAGGCTACACCTAATTTTAAACTGCTCTTTTATTTTTTTTTTTTACCTCTGCTTAAATTGTTTGCGTTTAAACTTTCCATGGTAAAGGTAAACCTTAGGCTGAACTTCCCAGGTGCAGACATTAAGATGAAGGGAAGCACTGTCTTGCTCCTGCTTTAACTGAAAAATTCTCGTCAACTGTGCCTCGCTGCTCTCCCACAGAGTGCCTCTGACCATTCCCAAAGGCTAAACAAACCCCAAGCCTGCTGAATTCTTTATCAGGCTCTGTATAAGGAAGATCACCATTCACACCTGTTCAGAAATCAGCTACCAAATGCTATGGTTTCCTCTGGATTTTACATCTGTCCGGTTACCACTCCATCCCTCATAATTCTGGATGTGTCAGGAGGCAAAGCTGCTTCTGCCAGTGCCAGCATGAGGGAGTGAGGGCCGGGGAGAGCCCGCTGCTCTCCGTGTAAAGCCTCCAGGCTCACCCTCATGCAAAAGCTAATAAGGATAATGATGCAGATTAAAATTCCCCACAGAAAGTATCATGAAGGGAGTTATGCTGGGATAACTAGAGTCAGAATATCCACCCGACAAATTCCCCACTGCACACGTACCTTAGTTGGGCACATCCCCAATCTCAGTGGCTCCTCGTCAGCTGCTTTGGATGCATGGCAGTGTCTCCATTCAAGTGGCCTTCCCTATTGAGCCACCCTGGCATGCTGTAGAAGTGCCAATTTAGGCACTGACTTTTCTTTCCATTAGGTATGAGCAGCTAATTCCAGCTATGGCCACAGTCGTTTCACTGAGTGGGCGAATGTGTACAAGATCTATTCCACAACCTATTTTGGGGTGACAATAAGCATTGGATGCCTGGAGATGTCACTCCCCACTCTCTTAAGCAGTCTAGAAATAAAATGGTTCTGAGAGGTGACTTGTCAACATTACCTGTGTGCAGATGCTGACAGCTTGTGCCTTTGCAGAAGAGGCGGATGGCAGCCATGCATCAGCAGTGTCAGGCAGAAAAGGGCTGACTATCAAGGGCTGCCTGGAACAGGGGCAGGGCTGCACTTCTGGCACTTGTTGACTCCCCTCAAGAGAGAAGTCTCCCTACTTCTCCTTGGCCCTGCTTCATTCATCCACACAAGTAAGAGATCCTGAGGAGGTGAACACAAACCTTGCTTGTCTAGGCTCATCACTCAAGGATCTCAAGTGTCCTCCAGTTGTATGGCATTGTTAATGACACCCACTTCTGTTAGATTTCATCAGGCAGCACAGGTCAGGGGAGAGCAGGGATGAGGAGTGAGGGAGGTAAAGAAATGCCCCACATTTCCCCATATTGTGCTCCTCAAGAATGGATTCGGGGCACCCACATCCTTTCTGTGGGCTCCTTTCTTTCCCTGTATTGCCACAGTTTGAGTCCCCACTGCAATCACTCAAAACTCTGCACCTTTTACAGAGGACACTTATTCCCTGCTTATAGAACAAGCAGGAAAGAAATGACACTCAGAAAGAAACACAGCTAACAGGTATGGAAAGAAAGAGAACACCAAGATGAACTACAGAGATTTTTCAAGGCTCAAAGTTGGGACTCCCACTTTTCCTTAGACTTAAGATTTATGGAAAGTAGGTATGCCAGAGGGTGTTGAGAAGACAAATACCAAACAAGATACACTGTGATTTCTTTCACCCAGATGTAGCCCATAAACCAGTGGTACCTTCATTCCATTTTCTTTCCCTCTTGGGATAGTTTCTTCCTGAGAGAAGAAGGGCAGTCCTGGGCAGGAGTTCCCAATAAAGGCATAGCCTTCTACTTCACAGCAACCCCTTTGGAAATGAGTATTTGTCAGGGACATTGGTGAGAACACATCCCCTGTACGCATCAGGCTCCTAATTAACCCAGGCTCAGCAGATGAACAAACAAACCAAATGTTGCCCGTTCATCTGTATTGAGCATTCCTAAAAACTAGCTCAGATGGGTGGCATCCATCCCTGTTCAATCTCTTTTGGAGATTAATAGTGCAGGAATCTCCTGCATCCAATACTGGTTTAGAGGACTGAGCTAGAGAAATCAGATTAATCTTCTTGTCAAGAACCACTATAAAAATCCACATTAAGAGCATGCTTACAAGAGTTCTGCTGAATATGGGATCCAAAACAAAGATACTAATTAAAATGAGAAAAGCACCACAAGACCACAACCAAGCTCTTTCATTCCGCTTTTCGATTCCTATGTCTTTGTTTCAAGAGTGTGCTGGGAAAGTTCTTGTACAGGTACACCCTGGATGGAAACACAAACTGGTCCTGATGCTGAGAACAGGACATAGCACCTTCCTGCTCAGAAGAATGAACTTATAACCTGCTGCTGTGAGCAATGGCCATCTCACTGTCCTTGCATTCACACTCCTGCTCATGGATAGCATCAGATGTGCTACAGAAGCAGAGGTAGCTTGTGGGGAGCAAGCCACTGACCACACCCAGGGTTTCCCCCCTGGAGAGCACCTCTCCTGCAAATGTTCTCTGCAACTCCACCATTGCTCCCCTTGAAGAAAGGCAAGTACAAGCAGAGTTTTCCAGGAACAGAAGGAAAATATTTCTGAATTAACAGGCTGGTATAGGAAGAGGGTAGTGGCACCAGGTTCCTGAGACATGAGCATCTTCCAGGTCTGGGGCCCACTAGAGCACTTGCTGTTGGCACAGCACTGCCCTGCAGCAGTCTCTGTGGGGGCTCAGATTCTTTTAGGCTTCTCACATGCCCTATAAAAACTAAATGGAAAAGACAGAGCCTATTTTTCCAGAGCACATCCAATTGACTTGTGGAATCCCTTTTTTCACTGACTCAACTGTATTCCAGGCTGCTGTCTCCTTACCTCCCTACTCATTAAGGGGCTGTACCAGACACCTTCATGCTGAGATTTTTCTGGACTTTGAAGCCTTTTGAACTATCAGAGAACTACTCAGAGAACCAAAACCAAACAAAAATTTCAATTTTAGCAGAGTGATGCCAGGATTTTTTTAAAAGTTCTTCTTCCAAGTGGAACAGTTTGAGAGCTATTTGTAAAAATTTCTGTTTTGTTTAGCTGACTATTTCCCATTGTAAAAGAACACTTTCTCTCCCTGCTGAAGACTGATTTTCATTTGGAAATGCTTCACCTGACTTTTAAATCAAAGGAAGGAGTTGAACATCAGAAATTATTTTTTTTCATTGGAATAATTTTCCTCTATGGTGACTTGTCTTGATTCCCAGCAGAATTAAACACAAGCTATAACTTTCTTCCATCATAAAAGAAAGTGCCAAATTTGAGCAGTTGGGCACTCTATAGAGGACAGCTAAATGGAAGATATTTGTATTTGCATTCTGTCCTATTTGCATTTTGCCTGCTTGTATTTGCACAGCCCCCAGAAAGGGCTGTGGCACAGGGAAGCAGCTGGCTGCCCACCTCCACCCATGGCAGCCAAAAGCTCAGCATGCAGACATGGACTTGATGCCCAGAAGGAGGCTGAGCTGTGCATTTCAGTGAGATATCAGTGTGAACACTGGAGAGTTTTGAGACTTTAATGGACAGTGAAATGAAAGACACTGCCTCTAGGAGAGGGAATTGTGGATCAGGAGGAGGGCAGAGGCAGAAAGACGGAGAGATATTGGAGTGCTTCATGGTAAGGTCTAAGAGGGGCCTTTCCCTATATTTAAAAATCAAAACATATGCAGCTAAATAAGAATGTAAAGGAGCAAGAAGGTGAATGAAAATTTGTGCGCCTAAGGTTTAATTAATTGAAGAACCTTAGCTTGATATCAATTAGCAATTTGCCTTTTTCCATCCCTTGTTCACAGAGACAAGACTGGATCTTTTGCTATGTCCTAAGTGTCAATTTATATTCAGTTTTTCTAAAGAACACCTTAGGCAGAGAGTTTTAAGCAGGGTAAGAACCTTCTGATTTGGATAAGTTCTACCACTATGTCCCATGTGAACTGTAAATGGAACCCAAATATTGGAAGTTGGAAAATCTAAATCCAGTCACTTGGAAGCTAGCATCTGTTATGGCAGTTAAACAAAGGCAAGCTGTGCTGCATGAAGGGGGCATTGGTTTTGGTGCTGGGTGGATGCCTGCTTGCAAGGACAAGGGAGGGAGATGGGGCCACTCCTGGTGGCTGCAGTGGAAGGGCTCCTCACTGAGCATGCACTGGTTGCCCCAAGGATAGGTTCCTTGCAACCAAGCCCTAAAGTTAGCTCAGAGGATGTCTCCCATCTTTCTGTTTCTCGCACAGACACTGAGAAGTCCCAGCAAAACCAGACGGACGACTCCAACCCTGAAGACGGCTCGCTCAAAAAGAAGCAGCGGAGGCAGAGGACACACTTCACCAGCCAGCAGCTCCAAGAGCTGGAAGCCACTTTCCAGAGAAACCGTTATCCAGACATGAGCACCAGGGAGGAGATTGCAGTCTGGACCAACTTGACAGAGGCACGAGTCCGGGTAGGACTGCAGTCCTTCCACCTTCCTGGGCCTGATCTTGTGTGGAAGAAGCCTCCTGTGATACATGACCAAGATGTCTTCAAACCAAGGAAGGAATTAGGAGCACCAGAAAATTTCCCTGTATTGGAAACACCTCACTAGGGTCTGCCCTTGAGATTTGACACACACATACCCCGTGCTGGTGGTGCCTCCCCCATCCAGGGCCACTTTGCAATTATACAGGTAGATTCAAAGCCCAGGCTCTTCCCCACAAAGCCCTGCCAACTGGCTACCTTGACCCAGCAGAGCCTTTCCTTGCAGTACCATCAATCCCCAGCCTTACTCTTGCTGGAAGACACACTTTTGGGTTCCCAAACCAATGTGCAGTCACAGGCATGGTGTGGCAGGGCTGCAGGTGGAGTGAGAGCTTCTCTCTGCTACTAGAAATATGAGTTAGCAGCATCATGAATAGCCTTCCAGCAGCTTCCATGCTCTAGGAAGTTATATTGTTAGAACCCTTCTAACACTAACAGATTTCCCTGTTAGAAGACAGACCTATAACACCCCACTCCAAGCCAGTCCTGAGGTCAAGTCAAAAGAAGAGACAAAACAAACAAAATTATTTCCTTTGTTCAGCAGTTTTCAAGCCACATCCCCCAAATACTTTGCTCCTAAGTCACACAACCCCAATCCCTCCTCCTGGCTGTGTTCTCTTGGAAATACAGCAAGTATTTTCCTCTCTTTTTTCTGTATAAAGGACATCTGTTTGTGAGGTGGGTTATTCTGTGTGTTGTGAAATGGCAGTGGTTTAGGTTTTTGTTGGTTGACTGAGGACCACCTGGTGATTCCTGCTGGGAGATGACTCTGAAGCCCAGATATCTTGCTGCAGCTCTTTCCTGATGATCAGCCTCCCATCTCCCTGGGAGCATTACCAGCCCCTCAAGCTCTTGTTGTGCTGGGCAAAGAAACCAGGGCAAGACCCCCTTCAAGGTCAGCCAGAGCAATCCCCATGCCCTCCCTTTCTCTCTCTTGCAGGTCTGGTTTAAAAACCGCAGAGCTAAGTGGAGGAAACGAGAGAGGAACCAACAGGCCGAATTGTGCAAGAATAGCTTCGGAGCCCAGTTCAATGGACTGATGCAGCCTTACGATGACATGTATTCCAGCTATTCCTACAACAACTGGGCCACCAAGGGGCTTGCCAGCAGTCCACTCTCGGCCAAGAGCTTTCCATTCTTCAACTCCATGAACGTCAGTCCCCTCTCCTCCCAGCCCATGTTCTCCCCACCCAGTTCCATCACCTCAATGACCATGCCTTCATCCATGGTCCCTACTGCTGTGACCGGGGTACCGGCCCCAAGCCTCAACAACCTGGGAAACATCAATAATCTGAACAGCCCGAGCCTCAACTCTGCTGTCTCATCCAGTGCCTGTCCTTACGCCTCAACAGCCAGCCCCTACATGTACAGGGACACGTGCAACTCCAGCCTGGCCAGCCTGCGGCTGAAGGCCAAGCAGCACGCCAACTTCACCTACCCAGCGGTGCAGACAGCGGCTTCCAACCTGAGCCCTTGCCAGTACGCCGTGGACAGGCCTGTATGAAGGGCTGCCCTCTGCCAACCAGGGACTTGACCTTAGCCTGACAAAAGGAGACCTTTAGCCCTACAACAGCGTACGTCCTGCAGAGAATGAGAGTGAACATGACAACATAAGAGCGAGACAGGGAGAGAAAGAGAGAAAAGAATGAGCAGGCAGACGAACCTTTATGAAGATTTGTCTATTGTATGGTGAATTTTGACTGTCTTTCCCCTTCAAAACCCCTTCCCTTCTTGCCCACCAAACCTTCTCCTCCATGGTAAAATAAACTAAAAGAGTCTACTGGAAGCCCCATGGGGAAATAGGAGCCCAAACAAGTAGGGTGCCTGACCCATGGGAAGCACAACCGAGTATGTTTCAATCTGCCCCTCCAAGCCCCACAGGGGTGAGCCCCTCAAATTCCTGGGACAGCACAGGCAGCTTCACACCACTCCTGCAGGAAATAGCCAGAGACAGGACAGCTTGAGGGGGGTTGCCAGTTAGTACTTGGCTAAACCATACTCTCTGCACACGTGCAAGATTTCAGTGAAAGATATCTTGTCCATTTATTTATCATACAGCCAGTAAGGAAGCCTTGTCTCAGTCAGTTATCATCTCTTTATAATGCATATATACACATGGCCCTTCAGACTTGAAACCTTCAGGAGCTGGGGGTTGTAAGAGTATAAAATATGTGTGTGTCTATATATATATATCTTTTATATATATATATATACACACAAATACATATAGAGACATTAAAATATGCTTTCTTGTTTTGGATGTGAAATAACCTACATAGTAGAACTTAAAACCAAAAACCCTGCAAAGGAAGCACATCCAGCAAGGCAGTGTCCTGGCTGTCATGCTTTACTGCTTCAGTCATTTTGGTCAGACACACTGCTGCCAGCATACATCCCAAACATTCCCATCTGCAACAGTCAGCTCCTCCTTGCACATCTCCTTCCCTTCCCCAAATCCCATTTCCAAAAAAGATAATAAAAGTTGGCACAAACCCTTTAAGCTTCTGCTTGTGTGGTTATTGAAAGTACAAACCTGCATCTGAAGATTCTGAAATCAAGTGCCAGCAGCGCAGGTAAAGGTGAGCATCCTTAGAAGCACCAGCATGAGGCAGTCTGAGCTGGAGTAGAGGCTGAAGTTTGGAAGAGTACTTAATGTTCCTCACTTACATATCAACAACAGAACAACAGAACAACAAAAGCCCACACACACAGTAAGGAAGAGGAAAACAAGCCCCCTCCATGTTCTCTGTCTGCAGGCACCCAGTGCAGCAGGAAGGTTGAGCCTCTTCTGGCTCAGGCTTCCCCACTGTGCTGGATGGAGCCAGTGCCTTTGGGCTCCCACAGCCCAGGGCAGGGGAATCCCCCCAGGCACTCTGGCTCTGAACGGTGCCCTGCTCCTCAGGGCAGGTGCCAGATGCAGCAACCTGCCCTGCTCAGCTTCTGTTGGGAAAGCTGTAAAACAGCAGTGGCCGTCTTAAGCTGTACAGGTACCTGGAAAAGCTGCTGCGAGGCAGCAAAATCCTCTGAGGGCCCAAGGTAGCTCCACATGCAGCAGGAGAGCAGGGCAATCACCTACCCAGTGCAATCACCTTTTCTTTCATCAAGCACAAGCTCCAAGGGAAAACACAACTCGAATACTTTATTTTCGTCTTTAGACAGAAAAACCAGCACTAAAATACCTCCACAACAAACTGTCCTACCAAGAAGAACAGGACAGGCAAATCTGACATAACCCATGTTCTGCAATGTCGTCAGCATGCAGAGAGAAAGCAAGTTCTTTGCTAAGAATGGATCCTCGCTAGGACACAGTAAGAGGTCGCTCATCATCTAGATCATTCTTAAAATCTACTTGACTGGCAGGCAAAGCTCTCCATCACTATGCCCTTACCCTGTCGCAGAGGAAAATTTACTTATTTTGACCCGATTCTGTTCTTGATAGAACATAACACATCTTGTGTCCACACAGCTCCTGTTCATCTCCACTGTTTACACATACTGAAATTAATTGATCCAGTTTTTTGTGTGTTTGTTTGAGTTTTTGGCGTTTTGTTTTGGTTTGTTTGCTTGGGTTTTTTTGGTTTAGTTTTGTGGGTTTTTTGTTGTTGTGGGGTTTTGGTTGGTTGGTTGATTGTTTTTTGTGGGGTTTGTTTTTTTTTGTTTGTTTGGGAGTTTTTTGTGTGTGTGTGTGTGTTTTTCTGGTGGGGTTTTCTGTTTGTTTGGGGCATTTTTGTTTGGGTTTTTTAAATTTTTTTTTTAAGAGGTGATTTAACTGTGAGCAGTTCCTGGCTTTTGGCCCCAGTCCCCATTTTGAAGAGGGGGGAATTCCACGGGAATTCTCATAGATAACAATGACTAATTCTGGGATTGCTTTGTGTGAGGTTCACCACACCGAGAGGGTCTGAAAAAATGCCGTTTGTCTAAATACTGTCTTCCTTGCACTTTTCTTCTTCAAGGCCAGACTTTAGCCAGCTAAAGCACGGCTTGTGCTCCCCCCTCGCCCGCAGCTGTGTCTGAAGGCTCTCGGCGCTGGGTGCCCTCAGCAGCGGCCGTCGGTTGTTCCTCGCAGCGCAGAAGCAGCGCGGCACCCGGCCCGGCCCGTGTCCCGCTCGCACAGCGGGGGATGCTCCCGCTCCCCTTGCTTGCGGCGTGCTGCCGATAGAGCCGGGAGCGCGGGCTGGGCGCGCACCTGCGGCCGCTGCTGTACGCGAGAACGCTGGGCTCAGGTAGGTCCATAGGCCTGAGGGGCGGTCCCGGTCCCGGTCCCGGTCCCGGTCCCGGTCCCGGTCCCGGTCCCAGCCGCCGCTCTGGGTCCGCCGCCGGCGCGGCGCGGCTCCGACCCGGCCCGGCCGGCAGCGCCCTCAGCGCGGGCGGCGGCGCCGCCTAGCGGCGGGCTGCGGGCAGCGCCGGGCGGCCGCCCTCAGGACCCAGGGAGCCCCCGGGGAAACCTCCCCAGCACCGGGACACCGAGAGAGCCCC
>QUSF01000014.1:5134871-5265628 GCA_003676055.1 Chloebia gouldiae
CACCGGGAACAGAGAGAGCCCCCGGGGAAACCTCCCCAGCACCGGGACACCGAGAGAGCCCCCGGGGAAACCTCCGCAGCACCGGGACACCGAGAGAGCCCCCGGGGTAAAACCGCCGCCCTCCCTCCCGTCCACTCCCCAGCCCGGCTTCACCGGCTGCGAAGTGGGGACTGGTCTCTTCTACTCTGTCTACAGAGGGGTCCTCCCGTTCCCCATCCAACCCAGCTCATCCCTCAGCAGATAGGCACGGTGATTGCAGCACTGTCACCAGCAGCAGGCAGAAATTCCATTGCCATGACTGCGGTTAGCTGTTGTGCCTTCTTTACCACAGACTGAAGCACCTGGCCGCTGCTGGAGACTAGATAGATTCTGGATAATCTCCTACTAAAGTTCCTGCAGCTGAAAATGGCTCCAACACAGCCAAAATCCCCTGAATGCAGATAATCTCATTGCACCCTCTGGTCACCTCACTCATCTTGGTGTCTCTCCCAAGTGTCACATCTTTATACAGGTGCAAAGCTGCATCCCACAAAGCTCACAGACTTGTAAGGGGTTTGCTTCATGCAGGCATCACTGGGCCTGTGCACAAGTCATCAGCTTAACTGCTGCCTCTTCAAACAGGTGAGCATTTGCCTGGGTGAGACATTTCAAAAGATTGTAGAATGCTTAAAGATCATCTAATTCCAACCCCTTGGTCATAGGGAGAGACATCTTTCACCACACCAAGCTGCCCAAGCCCTATCCAGCCAGGTCTTGAACTCTTCTAGGGTTTGGGCATCCACAATTTTCTTTGTATTTGACAACACAGTCAAATAAAACAGTATTACTACAACAGTAGTGTGAGAAAATCAGGAAAGAATTTAACATGTAGGAATTAAAATCCCTTGGTGATTTCTGCACCACCCCTGACTTACACTCTCTATTTTGCAGAGCACTTGCATCCAGATATGGAAAGTTCAGCAGTAGTGGTTTTACCATACCCCACACAGGGGAAACATCCTGTACATAGCATGAGCTCCCACTGTGCCTTGGACAGCTCTCACCTTCGTGTTTCCAGCACCAAGGATGTCCTTCCCCTTCCAGAGGACTGCAGGTCAGGGATTGTGCAGTCTCCATTCCTGGGTCACTTGTCATTCATCACCTACTTTGGGCAGTAGCATCACCAGGCAGAATATTCAAGTACATGCTGGAGGAAACTTTCATCTGTTTCAAGGGCCTCTTCACACCACAAGAATAGGTGGAACCACCAATAAAACCAAGGGTAAGAGCAGAGAAGAGGCAGCACGGTAACACTAACTTTTTGCCCTTCTAATGCATACAAATTGATGTGCAGCCTCATTATTCAGCAGCAAAGCCACACTGGGAACCTTATCAATTTATCCCTCTCCATGCTCTTGACAATGGTTTCACTGTTGCTGACTTCTTTGTCTGCAGATTCACTGTTCTTAGATGGAGTACAGTTGTTAGCTGTTTGAGGCACTACAAGTACAAAACTCCTGCTTTTTTGACCTATGTTTCAGCAGCTGTCAAACAAGGCCTCCTTTATGTAAGATACCATATGAGAAGAGAAAAAAACTTTAAATACCTGTCGAGAGATGCAGGGATGATTTGGACTAGCTGAGTAGGAAAAATCTTGATATTGACATAATTTGTTATTCCTAATCTAGTTTTAAGTTCAATAAAGTTTTCATTTTGAAACTGTTTCATGCCACAGGAACGAGAACAGCGCCTCTCCTAGGGCAAGTCTGTCCACCCATCCCTTAGGTGGTGGTACATACAGTTACAGGAGGAGCTCATGACACTGCAGCTTTGGTACCACCTGAGCAGGCAGCTGGCAGCCCTCCCCAAGTGTCTCCTTGGCAGATGGAAACAAGAACAACACATGTAAGGAACAGAAGCAGATAGCAGGGATGAGGCTCTTAGCATCCTCTGGCACATATTTCTTGCTTAATAAGGCAGGCTTTGTCACAGACTGAAAGCTCATCTGCACAATCCAGATGCAGTTGTGACATCCTTGTTATCCTCTTTTCTCCCCTCTGTCAAATACATCTGACTGCCCTCCTGGATCTGGGTGGATTAGCAGGCAGAGAGCTGCCAAGCACAGTGCCTGGTCACTGGCACTGCTCAGAAACACTGCTGGACTCAGAAGGCTTTAGCAGCTGACATGCAATATAGACATCAGAGCAACTTGTAAATAAAGAGATTAGCTTATTTTCACACATCACAGTGAATTGCACAGAGCTCAGCCACTGCAGGTGAGGAAGTGGAGCCCCAGCAACACTTCACACAGAGCAGGAACATCAGGGCTGTAGTCCTGATTCAATGGGAGGGGAGCACTTCATTCTTCTGTCCTCCAACTGAGTGGGAAGGAGACAGAGGCCCTATGGAACAGAAGCATGGATGCTTCTGAGCCCAAAATTTATTTATTTATAATTTATTTTGAGCCCAAAATGGCTAGGTAGGACCTCAAAGAGAAAGGAAAATTTTGTGAGGACCATGAAATAACATTGTGGATTCTCATGGAGAGCTGGGTTCCATTAGACTGCTTCTACAGCATTCCAGAAATAATTCTTCTTTGAGGTAGACCTAAATAGACTAAATTATCACTTAAATATTAAATTGCTATTTTCAACAAGAGTTTTAGTTTTCTGGTAAAGATTCACTTTTTCACCAGTACACATGGAGAGAGAACTAGTTTCTGATGTGGTGACTGAGCATCACCTACATCTTATTTGCCTGGTCAAGAGTACAAGAAAATTGATTCTTGTAAAAATATCATATTTTGTATCCCAAGTCTTAAAACTAATTTTTTGTAAGAGAACAATAAAAAACAAATAGACTCTTTTGGTGGTAGATAGCATATTTGCATTCTGTCAAGACTTGAGAGCATGAAGATGTTTGTGAAAGACTGCAGGTACCATTCAGCATGAGCAACAACATGCCAAATCCTGGTACAACCCCAAGTGTAGGAAGTGGTTTCCAGAAAGGCAGAATGCATAATTTCTTTGCAAAGAATACTACAAGTTAATGAAACAAAACAAAAAAAGGACAGCAAACATTTACATCTCCCTAGCATCACTGATAAACCACTTCCATAGCAAGTGACACAAAAATGATGACACAGAGAAGTCTGTAGGATTTAAACATAAGAGGGATGCCCTGGACTTCCACATCTACATAGTGGCAGGAGTCAAGAGAGCAGCTACAATAACTAGAACAGGGCAAAATATTATAACTGTGTGGGCTAGAGGCAATGTGGTCATCAAAGTCTTCAAGTGCCTGTTGGCTGGCTGACTGTCACTGTACTGCCTGATCCACACAGGTGGGGACAGGGAAACAAGGAAGCAGAGTTGTTGGTTAAAAAAAATAGTTCCAGGTATTAATATACCAGTTCAGATTGCCCTTAAATATGAGACCCCTGACAGTCTGCAGGACAAGAGTACACACAGAGTCAGCCTCACCTAAGCTGGGCCTGGGTCTAAGTTACACTGCCATCCCCACCAGTGCAGAGGACAGAGAGTGTTTTTTGCCCAGGAGACAAGGCTATTACACATAACCACCTCCAAATCAGTTTGTTGTACTGTCTGTGATTGTTACTTGTGATTTACACATCAGAGCAGTGAAAGCCACGGATGGATCTCCTTGCACAAGCACCACAAGTGTTCATCAAAGCTTAGGATAATGACCGGATTCCATATGACCCTCCTGACTGCAGAGAATATGACTTCATATATGGGCCCTCCAAGGGCAGCGTTTTCACCAGACTGACCACACTATGAAAACAAAGAACAATCTTTATGTTCTTGATCAAAGTATCTTTTAACTCCTTTGACACCAACAGAAGTGGCATGGCAGGTAAGGCATGATTTTATGCATATAACGCTTTGTTTTAATCAGGTTTAATAGGTAAGAAGAAATAGCAAGGATAAGGAAAAAGCATTCTGTCTTGACTGATTCCCTAACTTTGGAAAGCAGCCTAGTTTTAACACATATTGCAGCAAAAAGTTTTACATAAAAGTGCTGGGGGAGTTACCCTGAGCTGTGAGGCTTATGCTCAGCTAACACAAAATTTATGCCCACACAAGTGGTGAAACAGTGGAACAAATTGCCCAGAGAGATGGTAGATGTCCTGTCTCTCAAAACATTCAAGGCTGAATGGGGTTCTCAGCAAACGGATTTAGCTAAAGCTGTACCTACTCATTTCACGGCGGTTGGGACTGGGTGATGTTTGGGTCCCTTCCAAACCAAACCATTCTATGATAACCCCTAGATACAAAAGTTGATGCAAAATGAGATATTATTTGCATTTTCTGGCACTTCATATGTGGGCAGCTCTGAAAAGCTTTTGTTTAGAAATGGCAAAATCAAGTAATGCAGCACAATAAATAGCATAGCTATTTGAAAACCAAAGCGTCAAGAACACAAGCACACACATTTTTGCATAGATTGAGCCTTCATAACAACCAGTCTGCAGAAAATTATTAATATCTGGTCTGGGTAAAACCCAGGCAGTTGGCATCACTTGTTCCAAGGAGAGGGAAGAGTTGCAGTGCAAGTGTCAGAGGCAAAGAGCTTGAGTCAGGAGGTAGGCAGGAGACACTGACTCAGGGAGGACTAGGACCTCTGCAGACTCACAAATCTGCCTTCATTGCCTTGCTTTGTTAAGTTTAGCTGTAACCCTTTCTCTCAGCCACCATGGCACAGGTACATTCCTTTGGAGATGTAAGGGAATAGAGGGATAAACACCAGCAACCAGAGCTGCAGCAAAAGCTGTGAGAGACCCCATCCCAGTGCTGGGTAGTGGTGAGCATGCCTGGACCTGAGACTCGATGTCTCACAAGTCTGCCAGCACAGGGCACCCTCTGGCACCAGCCACCACAGCCTGTGACACCAAGGTCTCCACCAAGGGGCTGTCAGATCTTCGGCCATTAGAGGGGGGCAAACACTGCCAAAGTGCAGGGAGGCATCACCTCCTGAACAGAGACCCAAAAGCAAGAGCAGGCAGGAGGTTTGCTGTGCTTCTTCCTGACTCTCTGGAGGTGTTAGCTATCCTCTCCTGGAAAAGCATGTCCTCGGGCCCAGGGTGAAGAGAGGATCCCCTGTTTGCAAGCAGTCCAACTGTCTTCCACTTCCCCAGCCTCAGATGAGCTTCACTGCCTTGCAAGGGTCACCCAAGCAGGCTAGTACAATAGTTTGGGTTTAACAACTGCACAGTTCTGCTTATCACTGTAGCCACACTTATCTCTTCCCAATCAAGCAGGATCAGTCTGGTTTTCCAGGATTGCTAATAACAGAAGAAAACTCAACTCTCCATAGCTCTTTACTAAAATAGCTGAGTTTTAGATCAGCACATGGTTTGATCTTGGAAGAACTTACCTTATAGAAATTCTTACAACTGAACTCAAAGGAGACAGGATTAGGTTAGTCAACAGCATCACTACTACAGCACTTGCACAGATATCTTACGAAATAATAATTTAAAAGTTTTCCTTAAAAACATTGCTACACAGCTATTCCTACTATGGTCACCACAGAGAGTAGATGTACGAACATGAAAAATTACTGGTCCCAGCTGTATCCCACCCAGAGTCTTTTGTTGCAGCAAGTAGAGTGGTCCTGATGGGGGTAAATTAACTCAGCTGGAGAGGGAGAAGCATCTTAGCATCAGTCCTTGAAAAAGAAGAGGCTGAGAGAGAAGTGAGGAGCTTTCTGTATCCTGAGATATCTGTCAGCTGTTTGGAGTAATTGGCTGCCCTCAGCTGTCCTGGAAGGCATAGTGCCCAGTTCCTGGCTGGTGTGTTTGCAAGGATTTGGGAAGCCCTTCCAAAAGCACAGCTTGGGAGGGACCATGGACATTACTGGTTCTTGAGATCATGCCTCACCTGTGTACCTGTGAGAAAGCTGCTTTCCATTGCATTGCCTTCAAGACTTGCTGTGCAGTTCCATTTGCCATGACACAGCCCTAAGCAGACCCTGTGGGGACAGAGGGACTAGATTGCCCCAACAGGCAAATGGGCGCAGCTGGACTCTGGGGACTTGCAGAGCTTGTCTTCTTGCCCTCCTCTGTAGGAAATATTTGTAACCTGGAAGCATCAGAGAAAAGCATTGCCCACGCTCTCAAGAGCATCAGAGAGGTGCATGGGGGCCATAAGGGACATACCCACGGGCAGAGATGAGAGGCTGGAGCTGAGCCATACACAGGCAAAGGGAAGGGGCTCCTGCCACGGAAGTGCTCTTTGATTAGTGTCATTAAACGGTGGGTAAGTAAAAATCATCGTCTTCTCTAGTTTTCCCACTGCCAGATGGAGTGATTTCACACTCACCTGCAGAGGGAGACAGCTCCCCTTTATTTGCCAAATTTTGTTGACACAGTTTGGTGCGTCCACCTTACTAGGCTGGAAAAACCAGATGAGGAATTGATGTGGCTGTGGCAGCCCACAGCCAGATTCTCCCATGGAGATGCTACCAGGGGTGTGCGGGGACCCTTCCAAAGCCAGCACTGGGGCTGGAGCAGCAGTAGTTTATGAGCTGGTTGCAAAGTCCTTCAGGAGAGCAGCCTCCGAGGCAGTGCCAGGCTCAGCTGCGTGCCCCAGCAGTGCTGCAGCTGCTGGCACTGGGCTAAGGAGAGGCGTCGTACCAGGAGCCATGCCAGCGTGTGGCTGCGCCCCTTCTCTGTTCCCCAGAAGGAGCTGCCCCCAGCCCAGGGTTCGGGCAGAGCTGCGCAGCCACCACCAGGAGCACGCAGTCATTTGCAGCCCCAGGGTGTTTCCAAGCCAGGACGGCTCCCAATCACAGGGCTGCCGTGCCTCTCGCAGAGAAGTTCGGTGAGGAGCTGTGGGGCCGGGTGAACCTGAAAAGCTGGCTCAAGCGTGCCCCGAACACCTCCCGCCGCTCTCGGGGCCCTTGCAGGGAGATCTGCTCTCAGCAGGAGGCTGCGGCTGTTGCTGCATCCTGCGGGTGTTGCTGGATCCTGCTCGTGATGCCCCGGCCCTGCCAGGAGCAAGACAAAGGGGCAGAAGGCAGCTTTGCCCTGTGCACAGCTCAGCTGGGGTTGCAACTCTTGGGTGAGGCTTCTTCAGTCTTCTGAAAAGTATTGACTCATGTCCTACTTTTCCTTGAGGGGAAAGAAAAAAAAATAAAAAAGGCAAAGCAGAGCTTGCTCCCTGCTTGCTGGCTTATAAACCACAGTCTCAATTTTTTAATTTCCCAAATGAGACCACAGACCTGCGTGCCTGTCTCAGTACCTATGACAGGGAGGGTATTTAGTAACTGCAGGCACTGTGCCAGAGATCAGGCACCAAGCTGAAGGCAGAGCTGCATGAAGGATAAAGCTCACCTACATCCCTTCCCCCACCATGGCTTTAATTTGTGTGACAGGCTACTCATTATTCCTAATTTAACTTAATAACTAGCTTAAGCCCTTGTTATACTTTTCTTCTGTAGTCAATACTGAAAGAATAACAAGGAGAAAAGTAAAGAGAGAAAGCTATGTGTTTATTAGGAAAAGATTTATAGAGGACAGAAATAAAGCTGGAAAAGCTAGAGTAGCCTTCATCTTTAATGAGTATATTTAAATACTTCTAGAAAATCACCTTATAACTTACAGAACAGCTCCTGACAGTTTCTAAGCCAGTACACAGATTTTCCTATGGAAGATTCTTCAGGGGTGCTTTTGAATGTCCACCTCTTACTCACAAGGTCCTTGGGCAGGTTAGTGCTTTACTCCATTAGATATAGTTGCCACCAAATTGTGGAATCGTTTTTAAATAGACTATATATACCTTGACTCCCTGGGTAGGCGTGACTCCTAACTCTGCAATACCTTTGGGAATGAAAGCAGCCATAAGAAGTTCAAGAAGTTAAGAGCATATCTAATAGGAGACAGCATGCTAATGCTGCATGTCCTGCTTGCTTGAGCTTCTTTCTGAAATTGTGAGTAGCAAGGAGGAAGCATAGGAAAATAGACACACATTTTTGTAAGTCCACACAGGCTCTTGGATCTCAAATACTTCTGTCTGCTCTTCTGCTTGTAAACAAAGCAATGTGCAGGTCTCTGTCCTCATCAGGTCATGGTGCCTCTAGTTTGCAAACATGGTGTGTTTGTCTTCTCCCTCTTTTTTCTTCAAGTTCAAAACAATTCAACATTGTCACCAAGCTGCAAGTTTGCCAATTCTCTTGCTTTATTTAGCCTAATCTAAACATCCAAACTCTCATGTAGGCAGCAGTAATGATCTCCTTCTTCCACCTCAGAGATGACAAAATGCCCCACCTCCACCCCCTTGTCCAAACTCATCTGCTAGAAGATAACAATAAGGTCACCATAGTGCAATTGGAAACAGGCAGAAATGCTGAAAATTAGTGGCAATATCTCTTTTTTATCTAAAAATAAATCACAAATCCCATCAACCTCCTAACTTCAATTTGCAGACAGAAAGGTGCCAGGCAGACAGTGTTCCTATTACTTATCTACTTATCTAGTAATGCCCACTTTCTCCCTAATATCTATCAGCACCTTGCTCTGATCTCCCTGCCATTAGGGACTATTAGGCTCCACATCCTCAGCTCAGAAGACATGAAGCCTCAAAGGGCTGCTACAGAGCAAGGTTGATAGGCCATCCAAAGTCACCTTAACCTTAGCCCCTCTGCAAGCTGAGGGCTGGGGAAGGAAGACAGCAGTGCCTGGCCTCAGACCTCCCAAGTCAGAGCCAGGTACTATTCCAACCTGGAGAAGCCCAGGAGCCCAGCCAAACTATTGTTTCACAGGTTGCAGTAAAAACACATCTTTCACCTTGGAAAAACCCCACATGGGACAGCAAGAAAGAGCAGAGCCTAGAACCACCAGCGAGGGCAGCTATGGCAGTGAGGTTACTCTCCAGCTCCTGCCAGCACTGCAGTGGCCCCAGTGGGAGCATGGAGCAGAGCCCTTGATCCTCAGTGTGGGCCACTGGCAGTGGGCCCATCAGACAATGCTGTGGGCAAGCTGTGCAACTGCACCGCAGTTAGGTTTGCCTTAAAGTCTAGGGTGAGTAAAAACACATTAGGTATCACTCCATACCATGGCCTAAGTAGGGCAACAATATTGTCTGTCCATATGGAAATGAGGAGAGCTTGCTGCTTCTATAAATGTGGTGTAGAGACCATAGCTCTCTCAGCTATTGGCTGCTGATCCTGTGCTCCTGGCACTTGCATCTGTTCCAGAGTTTTCTTTCATCACAGTTTTGGAGATGCTATGGGAATGGTTGTGTGCCACAGGAATACAGAGGAGGGAAGGCACTGCATGAAAGCCTGCAGAAAGGCCAAAAAATTGCTGATGGAAGTATGTGGAGACCATAGCAGCAGTAATGAGAAGGAAAAAGCACTTTTATCTTGCGTGAACAACTTCCTGTTATAAGAATCACAGGTTCACATTAAACCAAGACCAGAGAACTGCCACACAGGAGAAGGAATATAAGTTTATTTTAAAAAATAATAATTTAGCTCAAACACAAACGGGATTGCAGAGTGTTGACTGAAGCAGGAAGAACAATATTTATCCACAGAACTTAAAACAGACCAATTTTTCTCTCTTGTAGATGATATTTTCAGTGCCCTTCCTTTTCCACAGCTCTGCTTCAGGTTCTCATCTGCACATAAAGTATCCTGACTACTGGGGCTCTTAGTAATAAGGCAGAGGAGAAATGGCATCTGCTGCACACGAAATGCTCTTCCTACCTCCAGAGCCTCCATGATCCAAAAAGACAGAAGAGCAACCCCAGCATCTAAACCAATGTGCAATACAAAGGGAACAACTTGCACTCCTCCCTGGAAGTCTACCTACCCATGCCCCATTCCCAGCATCCTGGCCAAGTGCTCCCACCCACGCCTGAATTCACCCCCCCGCCCACAGGTGCTGTACACAGAGGTGTAGACACAGGCCTTTGCAATACTCCTCCCTCCCCACTCTCCTCATCCAAACCTGCAGATGTTTCACCTCTCTCCGTGCCTGCATGCCATACATTTCCTGGCACAGCAGCAGTTCATTTCACAGTGATGGGATATGCCCTGGAACACATCGGCCACTACTGCAGTTTTTTCTCATCTGTGAAGTGGCCTTTCATGCAATTGCCATTCTGATACACAGGGCTGGCCCCCTTCCTTCTGCACCACAGCACAGATTTGTAGAGAACAAATCCAATACCAGCCAGACACAGTAAGAGAAGAGCCAATATGTCCAGGCAGAAGTACTCATACCAGGCAAGGTCGTAGACAGCCGGGCGAAGGTAGGGTGCTCCATCATGACGAAGGATGTACTCCAGCCAGTACACTGTCCTGTTGAGAGCGTGCATTGGTCTGTCCAGGTGCAGAGCTGAGATGTGCTGGGCTGCTTTTCTGTAGCTGCAAGGGAATATAACAAGACATCTACCTTTTGACAGAAACTTCACACCTGAGAAGTGACCTGAGATATCCAGTGATGCTTTCAAGTTGCAAATAATACCTTGGGAGAGGGGCAAATTTTGTCCATTCTTCTTCTGAAAGCCACTCTGATGGCACTTGCCAGCCATGAAGGCACAAGCCAGAGTGTATTTTACTTTGTGTTTTGTTAATAAAACTGACAGTTCGGCTTGCAAGTACCTGTTCAGTGAGTTCATGTGTATGGTACTTTCTGAGGGAGTTTGCACCCTAAGACCTCACCCAGCATCAAGAAAAAGTTATACAATTGATGAGTGGCCAAACCCTTCCAAATTGCAACATCTCTTAATTGGTAAGAAATACAAAATATTTTAAAAATCAAGCTCTCAGACAGCATTTCAAAAACCAGCAGTTGCACATGTTCCATTAGAAAACAGGAGCCCTGTGTCACTTTTCTGTTCCTGCTTCAGTTCTAGGAAAAAGCAGAGTATATGATTGATAGAAGGAGCAGATGGAGCATCACCTGCAGTTCCCTCTCTGTTTCTAGAAAATTTTTTGGACAAGTTCAGGGAGGTCCCAGTGGGAGGCTGTAAATCTCACTCTCCCTGTGACAGGCTGGCATTAAGAGAAGAGGTCCATTCCCCAGTATCTCAGAAAACTTTCTGAGAACAATACAGGCAAACAGGACTAGACCACACTCCTTAGCAGCAAATGCTGGAGTATCTCCTCCTGTGTTGCATCTAAGGATTCTGAGGCACTGATACATCAGCTGAGCAATGCTTGCAACTGTGCTTGGTACAGGAGCCACGACAGGAGGCGTAGGGGTCAACACACTGGTCCCTACACACTGTCTGCCTCAAGAAAGAGCTTGATGCTTCCAGATGCCTCACCTGGGGTCAGAGATGACGGTGATGACAGCCTGATAAAGCTCCTCTTCTTTTACTCTGCTCCAGTCCATGAGGATACCCATGCCCTTCGCCTGCACTCTGGTCATTATGTCAAACTGGTCCCCATAGAAAGGAAATCCCACCACTGGCACACCGTGATAAATTGCCTCAAATACACCATTCATCCCACAGTGGCTGACAAAAGCTTTCACATTGGGATGACCTGCAGGCAAAAAAACAGTAGCAAGTCAACGTCTTCCATGTTGCAACAGGGCTACCAGGGGTTCGTCAACACACAATGTTGATGTGTTTTAGGGAAAAATGAGCATGCTAATCAGAGAGAATGCTACCCTTTGGGAATACATCTGGCTTTTGGCAGCCCAGAATTGCTGAATAGAGCCTGGAGGAGAAGGGAGATAGGGGCCAAGCAGCTTCAAGCAGACGTTAGGTGCAGATCTTGTTTTGTACAGATCAGACACAGAAGAAGCAGCAGACTTAGATCCATACAGGTGCTGCTATCCTTATGTGCCTTTGCCGTGGTTTGGGCTAAACTCCAGGGGTGTTGCTAGTGGCACACACATATACAGAGCCCAGCCTTACCTAGCAGGTCATTCTGGGGCAGCCACTCCATCATCAGCGTATTCTCACCCAGGTTTCTTGGCTTCTGACCAAAATATCTGTGGGAGGAGACAGAGGAAAGGAAAAAAGGAGAAGAGAAACACACAGAGAACAAGAGTAAATTCAATAAGATCAAGAAACAGAACTCAGATTCTGTGATTTGAAATTAATCACCCCTCAACATTATTTTTCATCCAACTCAAGTGAAAATGAATCCCAGTCCCTTTTCACCTCCACACCACCCTTTGCGGGAGGCGAGCAAATGCACCAGCCATCTTCTCCACCAAATCGCTTGGAAGGGCTCGGATCCCAATGCCAAAGGAGACAACAACGACACCCGCCTCTGCTGCTTCCACCCAGAGACGCAGACCCTGTGGGCAAAACACACACAGCTGCCTTGAAGTATTGTTGCAGGAAGGCCCTTCCCACTCTTGCCTCTGACATAGGCAGTAGAAAGCTGTCCACAGAGAAGATGAAGCCAAATCCACCCAAAGCACAAAGCTACACGGTTTTCACCAAACAAGGAACTCTAAAACCACTGAGAGTTTTGCACGCAGCCAGGTAGAAATTACTTGAGCACCTCCTGGTCTTGGGAGTTTGCAAGGAGGTGATCAAAACCTGCATTTCATGGCATTATCTCCTGCACTGGAGGTAACACAATTAGTCTTTGTCAAGAAAGCAGAAGGCAGAGGCACCACATAGGAACAGCTAGGGTAGAGAAGGAAACTGGAGTAAAAAGAGGAAGGCTATTTTCTCATTACCACTAAGACAGGAGGCCTGTCAGGGTCTCTAGATGTAAGCTGATACAAGAGACAAAACATCACCCAGTCAGGAACAAATTCTTCCTGGAGTGTTCCTACAAACTCCCCAATGTCAAAGGCTCCTGGAGGTAGCAGAAAGTTTTGCCATCTTGACAGGAGACTTCTACCCATCCTTGACAGCTACTTGCAGACAGCAGATTTAGTTTCTGATCACTGGACAGAGAGGTAGCTACAGATCCAGTAAAACCTACAGTTATTTGTCCTTCATTTAGAAGCTACCTGTAATGCTACATAAACAGGTCTGTATCTAGAACAGAGTCTGTACTTTTTTTAACCAAAGCCAGAATGTAGTAGGGAGAAGAAATCAGGAACTACAGCTGCTGTGAAGCAAACATGGACTATTCCCTCTTATGCCAGGTTGGACTGAGTCTATTTCTCATTATGTCCTCCTTTGAGTTTCCATGTATCCCAGTCAGGAGCATTTTAGGGACTCTTAATAAAAATCTATCTTTGAATATATATACTTCCTAAAATAAATATGTAGGGAATATTAATTTTTTGAAAAATTGTTATTAGAAGAGAAAACTAAAATGATTAATTCAGAATATTAATTGTTGTTTAGGGGATCCAAGTACAAAAGAGTTACAAAGCACAAGTGTTACTCTCTGGGGATATTTCTCCTTGTTGTATGCTTCAGAGACTCAAGCCTATCTTTTCAGAAATGCTTAGAGTGCTCTAAAACAATTCAAGAATCAAGAAGTTTACAACAAAGATATTTTAGTTTCTCCATTCTTTTGAGTTTCACATCCTTTGAGCAGTACCACCACTAAAACTGCTACAGAAGAGAAAGTACTGGTTTTCCTTTTCTAAATAAAAATATAATGACTCCTAAACCAGATGACTGTTCTCCACTGTAAATGGGCCATAACATTTATCTTTCAGAAATAGTATTGAAGTTGCCAGGGAAGTATGGTTGCCCACCAAATGTTCTCACTTTCTCTCAAATACAAATCTATATTTAACCAAGTCCTAATGAGAAGCAGTCAAAATCATAGTGTTTCAAATAGGAGGAAATAAACATTTAATTACATTTCAAATGGGACATTCTTTAAGGCACACCTAGACCTACAGAGGCTCTCTCTTCTGCTGGCATCCCATGATATGGACACAGACATGCCTACCTGCTAGCATGACAGCCACCACCTACTGCAGGGCTCCAGACTTATCTCCATCATTCTTTCCCTAGGTGCCCTGGGATCTGTTCTGGAAGCTGTGAAGCACATGAGTAATGCCCTAGCAAACAACTCCCTTCTTTATAAGGCAGGTGTGTACGTGGCCAGGTTGGACCAAGCCAGAGTTTTGCAAGAGCTGTGAGGTAGCCACCCTCTGACACAGCTTTCGGAGCACCCTACGTGTGTTTCATTACCTGCAGGCCGTGCCACATGGGCAAGGCTTATGTGTAGTCACACACATCTGGAGAGCTTCTTTTTAAGTCACCTGGTCTCACTTTTTTTAACTGAAAAATATTGGTATCCACAGCATCAGTAAAGTCGCCATCAGAGATCTTGACAGACTTCTAACAGTTTGAAATCTTATCTTCATTTCAGACCCTCAGTCAGGACACCAGGACATCTTGGCTGCCCAAGTTTTATTATCCAGGTTTATTTCCCTCAGTGTTTATAAAAGTGGTAGGACAAGTCTTACTCTGTTGCAATACTGTCTTCAGCCAGAGGCTTTAGGACCTTTTTTCTCTGAATTTATTCCTGGGATTAATGAGGCTTAGGCTGGAGAAAGCCTTGAGAGGAGTTTTCAGGACTGAACCTTGAGAAAAAGTGGTTTATACCCTTCAGTTTTCTACATTTTGGCATTCTGCACCAAATTTCATGAGAAACAAGAATAGCCCTCCCCTGTGGTTTCTTAAGACTACAAGCTCAAGGGCAGAAATGCTCTGTGAGAAATAGGGTGAAGGAGAAAATTCTGGATTAACACATCAGTGATGAAACAAAGAAGATTAATTTTCTTCCCATTTCCACTTTAGCACAGAAGCAAACAAACTATTAATTATCAAGTCCCAGGGGCAACACTTTCATCTTACGAACTCCACACACCATTTTACACGGACAGTGAGGCCAAATCCCACTTCAGAGTGGCCCACTTAATTCTACATGCTTCCTGAAGCCTGACAACCCTCAGTGTTCTCTGTCCCACTGATGTACCCACAAGCCCCAAAACACAGAAGCTTTCCAGACACTTGGGGCTTCAGAACTTTTACAAGGTTCTTCCAGAGAAGAGCTATTGAAATAGTGTGACTCTTTTGCGTGGGGAATAACGCACTTTGATTTTATGTTGTAGAAGGGGGAATAAATGGTTTTTATTAAGTTAAATTATATTAATATTATACTATACTAGAATATTCTATTAAAAATATTAAAGAAAAACTCATTGCTTTACTGTCTCCAGACAATTATGATACAGTTTTGATTTAATTGGTTAATTAATTTAAACAACTTTTACTGATGTTTAATTAACAAATTACTTTTTGGCAAACAATCTTTATAACACATTCTACATGTGTTAAAACAACAGGAGTAGTGAATAGAGATAGGAATTGGGATTTTTTTCTTTGAGTTTTTTAACTGTATCTTATAGTTTTCTAGGAAAAATCCTGGGAGAGAGAATCATGTCTCTCTCTGTACAGAAAATGTGAATACCACGAAGATCTGTACTAAGTAGCTTCCCCAGTTGATGTGAAATCATAGATCAAAGCTTTCTTGCACTTACCACTGGAAGGGGCTTTGCAGGCTCAGCGAGGATTCCCCCTGTGAAAATGACATGGGGGAGCGTTGGACGGGGAAAGTCCAACACCACATCATTACAGAGGAAGAAAAGACTAGTTCCATGAACAAGGTCCAACATGGATGTCTTGGGCTCCACATTATGGTTCTCCATGAGACGTTCAAACTTTGGCAGGATGACCAGTTTTGTAGCCACACGAGTGATTATGTAGACTAGGAGATTCCAAGTCCTACCAAAAATACTCATCCTGTCTGTCATCAGGGAGTTGAATTCAGGGACATAGGCAATGGGGGAGGTGGCACCAATCTCTGCTGGGAACCAGAAACCAGTGGAAATCACAGCATATTTGATGTGTAGGATGTGGGCCAGGATAAATCCACACATCTCATTGGGGTCCACCAAAAGCAAATCAAAGTGCTCCCACTGGAGTTTCTGCAGAAGGGTAGAATTTCCCAGCACTAGGTCACAGTTTTCCAGGTACTTCTCCAAAAATGAAAACACCTCCAGAGAGGTCATCTTCCCTTGAAAGACACGCTTTATCTTCTCCTGCACCCAGGCATCTGCGCTCTCTGTGCTGAAGGTACCCCAGTACCTCTGCACGCGGAAGCCGGGCAGGGAGGCTTCCACATCCCGGCCTTCATGGAGCAGCAGCACAGGGTCATGGCCCTGGTCAGTCAGTGCCTCTGCCACCCGCATGAAGACTCGCAAGTGGCTGTCAAAGACTATGGTGGGCATGATCAGCACCTTGGCACAGTGAGATGGCTCCACAGTGAATGCAGTCACTAGGAAAAGAAGGGCAGCAGGGCATGGTAGCACCTTCATCATCTTCATCACTGCAAGGAGACAAACATGCCATTGATGTAGTATCTCTGTCATGCACTCAGCAATAACAGTTGGGATTGTAGCTGCAAGCCAGGATTCGTGAGCTGGGAAAGGAGAGCAATCTGGAGTTCTGAACTGGGGAACACCCATCCCCATCCACTCTGCCTTGCCCTTAAAAAAAAACCAAAACCCAGGAAAAAAAACCACAAAAATACCCCAACAACCAAAGTCCAATATCAGGGGAGTTTTCCAGAAGACCTCTTCTCTGTGCTCCTAAGGCTCAAAAACTAGCAGGCTGACTTACAGAGAGTTACTGAGGGTGAGTGGCTGGAGGAGCTATGGTAGGTCACAGCACCAGCAGGGACACTTGCTGCTCAGTCCCTGTTTACCGCTATAGAACCAGCTCAGCTGGATTTTATTTTTATTTCTGTCCAGCCAGAACAGCTGGTTCTCTCTGAGGCCTTGATGTCTGTGCAAGCTCTCAGAGAGGCCTGCAGAGCTTGGTGGAAATGCCAAGAGGTGTGCTCTGGCTTTGGCCCTCACATGGCTGGCAAGGCACCTTGCTCAGCACAAACAAGGCAGGAGCAAGTCCAGGTCACAGCAGGAGCTGCTGAGAGGAACCACAATCCCAGAGAGCACAGAGAGCTGGACAGAGAGCTGCCCCAGTATGGACCAGCCATGGCAGGCTCTGGGGAAAGGGCTGGGAAAGGAAAGTAGGTGCCAGGATACTCATCCACTAGGAGAAGGCAAACCCAGAAGGCAATCCCAGAGATGACATGCAACACCTGTGGCACACTGATGCCCCTTAGTCACACTCCTAAAGCCGTCATCCCCTCTTGACTTTGGTGAAACACCCAAGATTTCTGTTGTGTAAGGGATGTTGCTACATCACTGGAAGCGAACGCGCCTCACCCACACCTAGCATTATTTTGGGAGAAGAACTATGTGATAATTATTTGGGAATAGTCAGAAGCAGAGTAGTTCTGAGAACCCAGTTTAGACATGCTAGGAAGCAGCAGTGGGAAGAGGAAGAAGTTACAAAGGGAACAACTAGAAGTGGATTTTGCATGGCCCCCACACACTAAGCCCCAGTGGGACTGCAGGGATGTGGTAGAGTGGATTTTGGTACAAGATGTTCTGACAATTCCTCCAATATAGTGCTTGATCAAGTAAGAGGTGGGAAAGAAAGTAATGGACAAGATTTTGCTAAATACAGTCTTCAGACTACCCTCAGCAGGCCTCTCTCTGGCTAAACTAAGCACATGAGGGTGCAGACATTGGAGAATAAAACTGCCCTATGCTTCCTCCAGTGCTTTCTTGTCCCATGTGGGGACAGGACATGGGAAAGAAACAGAGCAGCTGCTGGTTGGGACCCTCCCCTGTTTCAAAGGCAATTCCTGATAGTGCTTGGACTCCCATCCTTCCCACCCAGTGTCAGTGGTGTGGCTGTGTCTGCACGAGTGATAAGAAACATGAGGAAAGCTAACAGATACCAAGAGGGTTTTTGGACCCACAGAACAAGAGCTCCAGGAGAATGCAGACAAAGTTGATGGGCTGGAGGGAAGAAAGCATAAACTCTGCAAGGAAAGTAAGGATCTTCTCAGCATCCTGGCTCCCTAACAGCAGGAAACAGGCTGGCCTGTGACAAAGTGTTGGTCACAACAGAGCTACAGCCCACAAAGCTGGTCTAGTACTCAGATTTCTTGAGAGGCCCAAAGGGAACTTTTCCAGCCCAACACCAGGGAAGGTAAAGCATTTGGCTGTGACATTCACAGCCGATCCAGGAGCACCTGCTGCTTCCAGGAAACAAGGGAAGGATGGCAGCCATGTACTCCTGATCTCCTCTGGGATGGCAGGGAGTTAAGGAAGAAGCAGACGTAGGCTTGTTCTGGGGCACCCAGTGGGTCATACATGCACATAAGTATGCCAAGAAGAGTAGAAGAGTTTACAGGGGTAGGGTGTTTTCTCATTAGGCAACAAGTAAAAGATGAAGAAATAGTCCAGGTAAAAGGTATAGTTATTTAAAGGAAAAAATTAGCACCCATCTTCAGCAAGGACTGTGTTCTGACATGGACTTAGGTGCCAGATATTGCTGAGACCCTCCGCTCAGCCAAGACCCTCGGGGGACTACCAAAATTCAAATGACAAGTAAGCTGTCAATCTCAGCCCTCAGCTCAGGGGCAGATGCTGACAGAGTGAGACTTTGAAACTGCTCTTGGTGGTTTCATCTCTTCCAAAATAAGGAGCAATCCCTAAAGGTGCTGGCTCAGGAACTCTTCTCCCTGCCCAAGCAATAAGGGAGGCTGTAAATCTTGCTAAGAGGTGAGAGGATGCCAGGCTGCAGGAAGAGACCTTTTTTCCTACTTCAGCTCAATACCACCAGAGATAATCACTGCTCTGTCCATGCCGAGAAAGGTACCCTGGTCATAGCTTCATCCCTAGAGCTGTGCTGGATACACCAGACAAAATCCCTGATTTTTAGTGCTGTTGGGATAGAATGAAGGCTAACTACCAGCAAAAAGGGCACAAGGGCTCTCTGTCCCTTGTTCAGCAACTAGTCATCATTCCAGTCTCAGGTTGATGGCAAAGGGAAAGGAGGTCCCAGACCTAGACAAGGGCTAAATGGCCCAGTTTAGGGAAGGCTCAAAATCCACCTGCTCACCTCGTTGGTTTACCTCTTACTGACACTGAACAAAAAAGCTGCTCTGTGATCTCTGCAGCAGGATCCTCCAGCCTGGGCAGCTGCTGTGGCCAGTGCAGCCCAGGCTCAGCACACATCTCTGGCTATGGGAGCTCAGCTACTCCAGGCAGGTTATCTTCAGAAATCTTCAAACACCTGGGCATGGGAGTGTGATTCTCTGGGAAGGTGAATTCACAGCTTGTGCCTTGTCAGAGGTGCAAAATCCAGCAAATGATAAAAAATAAATGACAGATCCCACATTAGGCCTGAGAGCAGAGTAGAGATATACATCTCCTTGTTTGTGGTCTGGAAGTCCTAGTGGCTACATCACATAAATACTGCAAAAATAACCCTGCTACTGCAAGGGAAAGGCTTGTAAAGAGTGAATAGACCCTTCTCTGTTTTCATGACAAGTGCTTGGAAGAGCCATGCCAGCTGGTTGATCTACACAGAGCAAAGACCCTATCACAGTTAACACTGGCAGCCAGTGTAAGGGTTCAAGGGAGCTGTTGGAAAAGCCCACACCACAAATGTTTTAAGTTTCACCACTGCAGCATTCAGGGCAGAGCAATCATCTCAGTAAGAGCAGGACCTAGGAAAGTGAGACTGTCACAGCAAGCAGCAGCATCCCCCCTATACTGCACAACTGTCCACCTCCAGCTGCTGGGAGATTGCTTTCAAAGCCACAGCAATGCATTGGCACTGAAAAGTGAGGCAGCAGAAAGGGAGTAGAGAGGGCACAGCCCTCAGAAATGCCCCTGAGAGACCTGTTACTGGGCTGAAATTTGTCCCATGATTTTGCCCTGTTTAACATGTTTGACAGGGTATGGCTTTGGTATTGATGTAAAATTACACCAATCAACTTAAGTGAAATAATCAAACAGCTACAGATCAAATTTAATTCAGGTGCCTTTTATTAGGCTGAAGTATTAAAACCACTCACAGCAAGCAGTCTACGCAAAGACCCCCACAAAGAAAGGGCTATGAATAGGCTCAAATGCAAGGACTGCCATTTATATCTCTTCCCCACTTTTTTATATTACCTAGTCCCTGCCCAGGACCTGGAAGCCCATATAGATGGGACTGAATTATTTCCCCTCCTGCATCCTAGTCTCTGTGCAGCTCTTGCCCACAGTAAGAAATGTTTTCACTGAAAACTTCTCAAGAGTTAACAAAGCAGCAGAATTAATTGAAAAGCAAAAAATATCTTCACCTGGACGCTCTAAACTCTTCCTGTAATAAGATACTGAAGTTTGCCTGTTCTGTTGGGTATGCTCCAAAAGAAAACCAGGATTATCTGCTACCATCATGCTGATGACAGCCAGCCTAGCTGCATCTAATTTATGGAAGCCAAGACTCTGTGAAAGCAGGCAGGTATACAGCTCCAAGAGCAACTTTGTCACTGCAGGAGGATGCTACGCTACAAGCAGGGGCTACCGAGGGGAATCCATAGTAAAAACCTAGAGGATACAACACTTCTACAAAGCAAACAAAATACAAGTTGAAATAGGGAAGTTTAACCATCAGTCATATTCAGCCCAGTGCTAGGTGGGCTTCTATGCTCTGGTTTTGGTTTATCACAGACTCTGACATAACCAGAGTCACCTGGGTAAATTACAGTAACACTAAAACATTTATATTAGCACTATAGCATACTAACATCAGAGTACAGCAATACTGACATTAGTATTTTAGTGTAGAAAGCTAAGATAAAGAAGAAAAACCCTTAAGATATAAGCGTCCCCTGGCAGTCTACATCCCTGAGGGTTTTTTTTAAATGTTGTTTGCACACAGACTGAATAGGGCACAGATGGTCTGCTCAGAACAACATACCTTTCTAGCATTTTTCCTTCTACATATTCATGGCAGCCCACTACAAGCACAGAGAATGAAGGAAGCCGAGATCCCCAAAAGACTAAAGGGAACAGCAGTGATCATGTCAGCATCAGGATGATTTATACCTTTCACCACATTGGTGCTACTGCTGCCACAAAACACCAGAAGTGCTCTGGCTCATCTCTTGGACAAAGATGGAGGTAGTTCCCAGACAGTTTCTAACTTTTGGTACTTTGGACCACCTTCAATATCCTTCCTGTCTCATTAGAGTTATATGGAGGAAGTTCTACAGGCAAGGTGGGAATCTGTCAGGTAGCAGGAGGTTGCCAGACGATAGATCACTGCCAGGGAACCATCATACTAAAGGAAATACTGGTCCATAACAACTGAGAAAAGAAATAAAGATCTGGATCTCAGCTTGTAACAGTATTTGAAACTACACACACCTTGAGCTGGGGGATGGTGTCAGACACCACACATCTGCTTCCCCACCTGGCCCCTCATCGTACATTAAATCTGTCTAGGTAGTAAGAGAGATTTCCCCCATTCAATATCCACAGGCTTCCTGTTTGTCTTCTGAAAGGAACAGAGATGGTTTGCAACACCAAGGTGCTCTGCAATAACAAGTTCTTCCGGACAGCCTTTTTCTCTCTCTTACAACACGGATGCAAGACAGAGCAGCTGATGTGAAACTGTGCCCCTTGTGAGTGGTCTGAGGTCTGCCATGTGGAAGCAAGTCAGAACATTATTTGTAATCCCTGGAAAAGGAAAGAACAGCTTGGGGCCATTTCCAAATAGTCATGTGAGCCATAGACCTCAAAGTGAGAGCACATGACAGGGCAGAGCTTTATTTGGTCTTAAGAATAAATTATGTTTGTATGACACTCAAGTTAAATAAGTTCTTCAGACTGCAGAGCAAACTGGGAAGATACAGGTGCACCAAACCTTGGAGAAGCAGTCAAGAGGAATGGGGAGGAAAAGAGTCTTCCTGTTTATTGCCTTGCCATTTCAGCTTCTTTCTGCAGAGAAGCACCACATTTAAAGGAAAGTTATTAAACACCCTAGAAGGTTATGAAATCTTGTGTAGAAAGCTATGGGGACTGATAAAGTCCTGACAGACAAGTCTGATCACATTTGACAGAGTTACAGGAGTAGAAAAGCTAGGGGTGAGTCTTATCTTCAATGAAACAATTGACGCCCTCATGTTAAAAGAAACCCACAACCAAACCAAACAGCTTCTTGGCTCTGAGCACACCAGAAGAATGAGACCTGGCTGAGCTGCCGTAAACAGAGGTTGAAGAGGGTTGCATAGGAAGAGGAGGCAGAACAGGAGATGGAAGATACTCCTGAGATGTAATCTTCTAAAAGAAGATGAAGCAAGTTACACAAAAGCGCTCTCAACGCGCGTCCGTGTGCCAACGCTCTAGTCCTGCGCATTGAAGCAGATGCTGAAGTCGCGCCTGTCAGCAGCCTCGCTGGAGCAAGCCGGGCTGCACACATGCGTCCGGGCAGAGCTGGGACCAGGCTGACAGCCGAGAATTCAGACCGAGTCCCTGTGTCTGTCTCCCCGGCCGGGCAGCCCTCAGGTGCCATCAGCCCAGCCCAGCCCAGCCCTTCGGCGCTCACCGGAGCTCTGCTGGCAGCCCCTACCCGCGGCCACCCCGAGCCCCCGCCCGCGCATCCCACGGACCCCGCCACGCCGCAGGGTGAATGACCCTCCTGGCACGGCAGCCGGGCCCGGCACGGCAGCGCCGCCGCTGCGGGGCCGAGCAGCCTCGCCGGTGGGACGCGCCGAGGAGCGCCGGCCGCAGCTCCGCCCGGGCCGGCCGCTCTCCCGCCGCCGCGCCGGCACCCACCTGCAGCGAGTCCCGGCGGAGCGCGGCCCGAGCGAGAGGCGCGGCGGTGCGGGAAGTGGGAGGGAAGAGAGGGAGGAAGGGAGGGATGCAGCCGCCACCCGCCCGCCTTCCCCTTTCAAGCCGGCGGGCGCAGGTGGGGCCGGGCGGTGCAGCCCCGGCCCACGGGCCGCACCCCGGGCCGAGCTGAGCCCACCCCAGGGCTGTGGCACGAAGGCAGGGCGAGAGGCGGACGCGGTGGGCAAAGAGAGCCGCACCAGCTGCCCCGGCAGCTCGCCCGGCCAGTGCGTCTGATCGCCGTCAGGGCATCTCTCCAGTGACCGCTGCCCGGACACACCCAGAGCCAGAACCCCCTTGAGAGGACAATCGGAACACGATAGTCAGGACAGCAAAAGGGAAAGGGCGGTGTACAAGGGAATCGGGATGTGAGGGACACTGTTCCAGCACACACCAGACGGGGATGTCCTGTTGGTCCAGTTCCAGCACTAATCACAGCTGTAACTGCACCACTGTTGCACAAGGAAACCAGGCCTCTACACCAGGGCAGCAGAAGAGCAGAGATGTAGGCTAAGTATGTCTAGCAGCTGCAAAATCTTGTGAAAGGACCAGTTTTTCCTAGGAGTGTCAAGCATGTCACTTTGAGACTCTCACAAAGCATTTCCCACCCCAACGCTTGTTGCACTTGCTCAGTCAGGTGCTGATCTTCAGCAAGGCTAATGAGATTCCTCACATCCTATGCTGAAACTTCAGACAGCATTACATCTTCTCCTACAGCATCACATTCAAGGTGGAAGGCTGTGGCACAGTGTTAGTTACAGAGCAACGGAGAGCCCGAGTGTGGTGCACCATCCCACCCTTTCCAGAGAACCGTAGCGCAAAGTACGGCAGTCGAGATCTCCACAAGGCCCTACCTCTCAGCAGGTTTTTTTTACTTGCACACATAGAGGAAGAAATCTAAGGTGGCACAAATCAATTATTTTAACTAGACCTATACAGGTTTTTTCAGTTATGCCTATTCTTTCTTCCTACTATATGCTGGTGCTTATAGGGCTAACTACCATACAGCTGATTTGGCAGCAGTATTTGAGAAGACCTGATGAGACATTCTGATGGGAAAGGACTTGTGCAGCTTCGGTTTTTGATATAAGCTTCTAGCATCTTACCCAAATTTTTCAGTCACTCATTAGCCAGCTGCACAGGCCACCTTTAACTTCTAAAGGTTTTTACATGTCCACAATCATTTAAGTAAGATGACAAGAAGTAGTTATAGACAGATGTAGAGACAGTGCTGTTACCCACAAGCACTGGTACCCTCCCTTTTCCCACCCACTATCCCATATCTTTAACCAGATCCACTCAGACTACAAAGGCAGCAATCTTTATTTTCTGACACATTAAATTCTCACATTTTATACTTTTTTTTAAAAACCTCAAAGTGTAGAAGTATTTTAAACAGTTTCAAATGTAAGTTCCTGATAAACAGAAAAATGAGAGCAAATGACAAGAAAGATGATGTTCAAATCCCCATGCAGAAAATACTCTTCTCACCTTCCTTTGGCATCTAACCTTTACTTTCTTGTAATATCCATGGTCTCCTGGGCCCCTCTGCACTGTAGCCTTGAATCCAGGCCCCAGTGATTGTGCAAGCTGGGGTGGGGGGGAGAAGTCCTGCAAAATGCTCACTGGAAAAAGTTGCCACGCATGTACATGGGGGTGGCTCATCAAGTTCCATCCCAACCCTCAATTAGGTGACAGTGCTTTGCACACCAACACAGCTTCCTGTAACAAGACTCTTCTCACTGGCTCTCTTTGGGGAGGGAATAGAAACATGGAAATCTGGCCCTGCACTACCTCTCAGTGACTGGCAGTTTCATCACATGGGGTAACCATATCTCACAGCCCACTACTCCATTTCCCAAACATGCACTACCACTACTCCACTTATTCAACTCATACTGGCTGTGGGCTCAACCCACTGCTCCTCAAACTAGTTAATTTAACCCACCTAACAGAGGGCTAAATATTTGAGGGAATATTTTCTACCAAATGAAAGCTACAATTAAGTATGGAAGCAGTCACACAACCGAATGAATGCAAGCCCACCCCTCAGCACACCATTATACTGTCAATTGCTCATGAAATCTCAGTTTAGGCTGCAAGTTTCTTAACTTCTTTGTGGCTCCGCATACTGAACATACACTTGTAGCTGATCCTGGTGCTGTAAGATTTGAAGTGTCTGCCCTAGTGCTAGGGGGCAACTGGCATTTTACTTCTCAAGAAGGATCCATTGTTTTCAGATGGAAAACAACTCAAAGACCAAGTGATTAAACTCAGAAATTTAAGGCATTAATGATACATTCACCTTGACTCCTAACAAGCTCCAGCTCACACTGCTGGCAGTAAGTGTAATCTGGGACATTTTATGTTCAGACAGGAGTAATGCCACACCACAGCCAGTCTCTGAAACAGTAACACTGCTTATCCACCTCTGCCTTTTGCTAAGGGGCCTTCATCTCCTCAGTCTAATTTTCCATTCCCATCATGTGAAACTTCACAACCCTCATGCAGTCAAGTTTCTGTACAACTTCACTCCCCAGCTACACAAGCCAAAGTGTTATTAAGAGTGCCACACTAGTACTATAGACCTTGGTCTTTCTGACAATAGCCCCCACTTTGCAACCGCCATGGATTCTGTTACTCAACTACTACACCATATTTAGAGATTGCTTATCCAAGTACTCTGGTTAGTGGCCTCCACAGGAGTGCAAGGAAGAGGAAACTAGGTATTTGTTGCAAGGTGAAACCACAAAACAGAACAGAAAAGGAACCTCTGTCATACTGCTAGGTTAAACTTGAAATGTCAGGTGGGGTTGGGGATTACAGCCAGAGTGCTCAAATCAGTTGTTCTTACAGTAACTAGTCAGAGACAAGTGACAATACTTGCCTTTTCAAAGGTATGAGAGTTAAACTGGCTGAAAAAGAAATGGGAGGTTAAAATACAGGACAATGATTTTTCTTTCTTCTACTAGATGGGCAGGAAACCAAAAGTAAAAATCACTCCCAGCCTTTTAAAATAAGACTGTAGAAAATATAAGTCTTGGCGGTCACCCTAGTGGTGCCAAAAACACCCACTTAAGGATGGTTTCAAATTAGGAGGCTAAAAATTAGACATAAAATGGGGAAACATCCAACCATTCTCCCACATCCCTACACTGGAGCTGCCTGCCCCACAAGGGACATGGGGAGGTAGCATTCCAGGCAGGCTTGACACCCATAATGTCCATATGCCCATCCCAGGTGTTCTGGTGAGCAGATGGTTTACAAACTCCAATATTCTCAGTCACTTTCAAACTTGATGGAATTGACTTGGGTTGATATAGTGCCCCCACGGTAGCTGCCTCGCTTTTTCTTTGTTTTCTCATGACGGAAAGATTTGCCTTTAGTGTACTTCAGCATGTTGTTAGCTTTCTCACCCCAGTCACCAGCTGCTCCTTTCTGCGAGGGAGGGAGAGGGGATAAAGAAAATCAAGTCAGTATCTAAGCGAGTGAGGGCAATGCTTTGCGCTTCACCGTACCCAGCAAACCCCAGCACGTTCACACGGGAGCTGGTACCGCTCTCCCATGCGCCTCCTGGTGGAGGAAGGCCCCACCAAAACCGCTCCCCGGCAGCGCACCGAGGCTGCTCTGCAGTCATGTACTTTCAGAGACCAATTGTTACCGCTCTGGCACCACCTAGCCCTACCTTTGCTTCAAATGAGTTATCAGCCACACGGGCATCCACCTCAATCTCTTCTTCCCTTACGCGGCGGAATGGAGAGGATGGCTGTTGGAAAAGAAAATGAGATACCATAATCACACACAAACACACAATGCTCCTATAGTAACAACATCCTTCTTGCCCTACAAATACAGACCCCTGTTCACATCACCGCAGTCTTTTAAGTGTTTCTCAGATTCATCATTCTTTCCCTGCTTCAGATCAGGAGTGCTCTTGTGCAAGTATATCCAATCAGCTTTTGCCAGAATAATAGTATGTTCTTATGTGCACTCCCTAGGGTTCTCCAGACAAGGTTAGAGTGCTTAAGGAAACAGCAAAAATACAAATAATCCTGTGGGCCCAGCCACCCAGGAAAATCCCAAACCAGCCTACTTGTTCAGAAGGCAGAGATGCCTCTTCACTCAGTTGCCACAGTCCACCCTCACTCACCCGTTTCACCTTGGGAACTGTGTGTGGTGTTTTGGCTTTGATCTTTGCTTTTTTACTGTATGGTGTTTCTGGCTCCTGAACATCTTCCCTCTTCTGTTTCTTCCCAACTGTGCCTGTTAGATGTACAGCAGCAGAACTTTAAAGGCAGTGTTGAGAAAAGTAATGGCTTCTGTTCCCCAGAAAGCAAACCCAATGTTGACGCAGGTGTGAGAACTGGTGCCTGCATTACTTCACCCAGAAAACAGACTGCTGTACCAGACACTAACAAATTCTGAGTCAGCAAGGACCTCCCCATCCTATCCTAATGGATAAAATTTTATGCAATAGGGTAACTCAAAATGAATGATTTTGCACACTTGAGAGAGTTCTGTTAGCCAAAATTTGCCAGGTTTTGGATTCATACCATATGCACTCAGACACATCACTAGTGCATCACTAGTTGTTTTCCTCCTGGAGGGTTAAAGATTGAGATTGTGCACTGGGCATCAACTGTGGTGTCCCACTGCACAGACAAGGTCCTCCAGCAGTCTGCTTTGCTGTCACTAAATCTTGTGCATGCACAGATGGCAGCTGGCAACAACTACACAGAAATGTACTTCACATTACCACAAATTTCACTGCTAGCAGCTATGCAATGCAGACAAAAAAGATCCCACCAAATTTAAAACTAGCCCTTCCCTCTTACCACTGCACCAAATGGCACAATCTAGTAACACACACAGAATAAGAATGAGTATTGTTTCAGAAAGTCTTCCATTCATGCTTAGTCAGAAACACTGCCTGACAGACCCACTTCCCACACTGATAGTAATACCTCCATTGACTTTTACAGTCTCTTCTTCAGAGCTGCTTTCACTGCTACTACTGCTGCCACCAGCTGGCTTAGACTTCATGTTGTTTGCAGCTACTGCAGATGCTTTTCCTTTCTCTGTGGAGGCAGTGGCTTTAGAACCATTCTGCACCCCTTTCACTGCCTTCTTGGGCTTTCCATCCTCTTCACTGGAACTATCTGATGAGCTGCTGCTACTACTAGAAGCAGCTGCCTTCTTCCCCACAGCTGCTTTTGCTGCCCCTTTAGATTTGGTGGCTGGTTTTCCTGCTGGCTTTTCTTCTTCACTGCTTGAGCTATCAGAGTCAGATGTGTCTGCTGGAGCTGGAGCTGGAGTAGAAGGTTTGGACAGTGGCTTAGCTGCTTTGCCAGCTGGTTTAGCTGGAGGGCCTTTCTTCTTCCTCTCATCCTCAGAACTGCTGGAGCTGCTATCTGAATCAGAGCTACTTTGTGCTTTCTTTGTGGCAGCTGGTGACTTCTTTGCTGCAGGGGTTGCTGCTTTAGGTGTGGGCTTCACAGGAGCTGCCTTCTTGTCAGAACTATCAGAATCTAGAATGGAAAGAAAAAGAGCAATCAAGGCTAAGTCCCGTTGCTTTAACACAAGGCTAACATTCAGTGTTGATACACAGATTCAGTGTTGATATACAGAACACTTCATCATCTGCTTGAAACAACATTGCAATGGGTATTCCTGTCCCACTGCACCCTCAGACCCTGCCCAGAAACAGAAAGGTCTGAACAACACGCATGTAGAAATTCTCCTTCTCTCCCACCCCAATACCTGAGCTGTCTGAGGAAGAACTGGAGTCTTTCTTTGCTTGTCCAGGCTTGACAACTACTTTCGCTGATTTGGAAGTATTCTTTATCGCAGGTTGTTTAGCAGGTTGTTTATTTCCTACCTTCTTTTTATCATCTTCAGAACTAGAATCTAAAAAAAACCAAAAAAGCGTTCCTCAAGTTAATAGGTTTCATGTGCAAGTTACTTTAGTGGTAACAGGTATGTAATTTATGGGTAAGTGAAAAGCAAAATGGCTTGTGGCTCAAGGCTGAGGCACTAAGGAACTGGCAAGCACCTGATGAACACTTGAACAGTTAAGGCACAGCATTAAATTTTCCATGCATCTTCTTTGTTGGGAGAAAGTGGAAACAATTTAAGTTATTCACTAATGAATGTACAATGAAGTAAATATTTGGAAAATAATGTAGAGAAGACGTACTGAATAAGGAACTTTAGGGAAAGTACCAGTATCATCAAACTTGGGGACAAGAAACATTGAAAAAATAATCTATGTGGTAAAAATAAAAAAAGCCATATAAAAATTAAGATATAAAGTTGACAAAGCATACAAAGCGAGGCAGCAACAGCACAGTATCTCATTTTAGCTAATTCCTCTATCAGATGAGATAGCAGCAGTTTGAAAATGGAGACTTCTTTGTGTTACATGGATCTGGAATACTAAACCTGATCTATTCCAGTATTTCTGAACACTGCAGCAACAGCAATCAAAAACTTGACAATTTTGAGAGAAACTAGGTAACAAAACCAGAAAACACAGAACAGCTGACACTCACTGGTGTGTCACACAACCTAGTGCTAGGGCTAGCTGTCTGCAGACTGGCAGCTGCTGCCCAGTCCCTCCCATGCCACCAGAGATGCTGAGATACGCCAAAGGAGTATCTTCAACTCAGAGGGAAATTGTAGCACACAGGGAACTTACATGGGAAACTTCAAACCTGGTCAACATGAGAGACAACACGAGAGACTGCTCCCGTTTCTAGGGTCACATTAGAAGAGAGGCATCTTCCAAGTCCATTTTGAACGTCATATGGTGACTACATTTTTATTTCAGAAAGTTCTCCAAACACAATGGAATAACAAACTCCAAAAACCTCAAGACGCAGACACTCAAGAACAGTTTAACCATTAAAAGTCTGTGAGAAACCTGATTCACAATTCCCTGCCCTTTCCATCCAGCAGTATGGAGACTCTCCTACACTTGCCAATGGTCTTGTCTCATGGTCACACTCCACCTTGAATAGCAGGCTGCAGGTTTTCAATTTCATATCTTGCTAGTCATGGAGACTCTGGAGCTTTTAAGCTCAAACACTAAGGCTCTTGGACACACCACTATGGAGCAACCTGACCAGTAAAAACATTAACACAAAAGAATTAGAACTTGATTTCTTGAATTACCTGAGTCACTGTCAGAACTGGATTCAGCCTTCTTGCTAGTCACAGCTTTCTTCTGGGGGGCAGGCATTGTTTTAGCTACTGCTGCTTTGCCTGCAAAAGCAAGTTTAAAATTAATAGGCCACATCCACACCAAACCTTTGTCCCTAGATCCAAACCTTACCAGATGTGAGAAAGCTCCATTCTCAGTATACCAGCTAGTCAGCCAGCCTAATGGAAGCTATGCAAGAACTTGGCTTATTCCCACTAAACTAGATCCCAATGACTTTTCAAATCAGCATGTACAAATGCAACCTGATCACAGTTCAGATCCACAAGTTGTACAGAGTGTTGTTTGGGATGCCTTCAAATCAGTCAGAAGCTTCCAGAAGACCAAATAGCAACATAGAGCAAAGACAAATGGCTTTTTCAAGGAAGCCAAGACCTTGAAAAAACCTTGTTGGCACAATGTAGTACTTCCCCTGCAGCCTCTCCTCCTCACAACGTACCAGCTTCTGCCTTTGAGGGCACCTGCTCTGCCTCATCACTACTGTCTGAAGAGTCACTGCTCTCAGCCTTCTTTGCAGGTGCCTTAGCAAGGCCCTTCTTTGTCTGTTTTCCTTGAGGAGGTGGTACAGCACTGTATGGGCCTATGAAAAGAAACACAGCATTCAGATGTCAGCATGATAATGTGAGCAGCACAAGGTGTTTGTTGTAGTTAGCACAAAGCACTTCTGCTATTCACTTCCATTTATTCCCCTTCTGTAGTTACAATCCAAAACTAGCCTATAGATTATACCCACCCCACTGCTACCTCGTTTCTACCGAGTTTAACTCTCGTCTTGGGGTTCAGCTGACCCAACCATCTCTGCAGAAGTTTTCTCTGCACTTTTAGAAGAACAGGAGGTTGTCAACAAACTTTTACAGAAAAAAAAATCAGATATGCCAATTTTTCATTGTTTTCATTTATTGCCTTTTCAAATCCCTTGGTTAGAGAGTCAGACTGACCTTAGATGATTGACTCTCTACTCAGACCAGCTCTCTACTGGAAGCCTAAAGACATTATGACACACTAAATAGAGGCCCATTGAGCCCATCAGCAGGACTGCAACTGAAGGGCCCTGGATACTTCACACAAAAAAAACCTATGTAGCATTATTTATGTACCAGATTTTGGCTTTTGTTTTGCAGGTGGCTTTTCATCATCTGAGCTGTCAGATGAGTCCTCACTGCTGGAACTTTCCTTGGCATGTTTGCTTTTCCCCGGATACACTTGAGTGGCTGCAGGTTTTGGGAGAGGTGATTTCTTGGGAACAGCCTTATCAAAAGAAATATATATTAAAAAAAGAAATTGCAGAGATCTTGTGGGGACAACTGGATGTGCATCTTGCTTAACTCCATGCCTCACTTAAGAGCAAATTCTCAAGACAAAAGGAAAAAGATTAACAGAGATTCTCAAACACAAATTTTAAGAAACACATGAGTATCATTATCTTTCTAGCTCCTCTGGTATTGTTTTCTGTTCCATGAACCGCTAATGACGAGCTCCTCTCGACAAAAGACAGAGGACTGACTGAAATTTAGCAACTGCCACATGATTAAAAACAACTATGATCATTTTTGTGTTGCAGGAAACATTCTTAAACACTTGCTAGTGGAAAACTCAAAGTAACAGCTAAACATGAGTCAGGCCAAAGCAACTTTATAAAATGGAGACACAAGATAGTTATGACACAGTAAGATGTTTTCCTGTAAAGGAAGGAGCAGAGAAAGTAGTAAGGAAATATTAGGGAAGAGAGCAGTACAGGGAGAGATGCTGATGCTAGAACACATAATCCCACCATATGAAGGAGAAGCAGGTGTAAGAGTTATGTTGAGCACAGCATCTGTGTAGTCTGTGCCTGCAAGATAATACCCAGTGTAACTAGACTTCTACACTGTTCATTAAGTTTTTCATAGTCTAATTTACCTTTTTTGGTGCAGCCTTTTCCTCGTCAGAATCTTCACTGCTGCTGCTACTGCTTGCTGCTTTTCCATTGACAACTTTGGTGGCTGCCTGAACAGCTTTACTTCCTTTTGAGAAAAGTAAAAAGGGTCATTGCAAAACATGCTATGTAGATGAGGGAAAATTACATTGAGAAGTGAGTATCTTAGAGAGAAAAGAACCACAAGAAGCCTACAGAGCAGATTAAGTAGTACTGCAAAACTGTTGGTTTATCCTACTGCAATCTTAGAGAAAATTTTCTGGAAACTGTCTTGTAACTCACAGGAAGTTCCAAAACTAAAGGCTTAGTTAAGATCTTCCCTGCTGTTTGAGGGGAAGACAATGGTAAAAGCAAAACATAAACAGTTATTCAAACTATCGGGTGCTCAGGACCAGATGTTTTATTTGCATTCAGTTCTACACCTCTCTGTCAGAAGAGACTAGGCAGTGAAAGCAGATTTTCAAACTGCTACTTTAATACATATGTCTCCACATGTAGATACAGCCCCCAGCACTCCTCCCCCTGCTTTTTGGATTTTGCACTTTACTCATGATACACAGTAACAGGTACCTGATTTCGGTGTTGCTGCTTTTGGTGGTTGCTTCTTTGGTGGTTCTTCATCCGAGCTGCTTGAGTCAGAACTGGAACTCTCTGCTTTCTTCTGAGGCTGGATTTTGGTTCCAGCTGGCTTCACCACAGGTTTTGCACCTTTCTAAACAACAGCAGGAAAAACTGATTAAGCCACAAAGTCATGAAAAGAAAACAAGGCTAATAAGATGGACACATACACAAAGTGTAGAAACAGCTGTTTTTCACAGAAGTTAAGATTTAGATTTGAAAACACCTGTCTGCTTAGTGGTCAGGGTCTAAAAATCCTGGGAAAACAATTTTGCTCTAGAAAACCTCTCAGAAATGCACATCAGTCTTCAGTTTTGCTTCCTCAAAATGGGGCAGCTCTGAGGCTGGCACTGTTCTTTTCTCTTCTCTACAGATCCCACTAGCTTGAAGACTCAAAATACTGACTGGGCAACTCTAGTTGGTCTCCTCTAGTGTACAATGTTATCACTCTTCCTCCCCTGACATCATTCTTCCTTGCCTCCACTTCAAGACCATGACTGCAGCAAGACAAAGCAAAGAGAAGATTCTCTTTTTACATAAGCACGCACACACACACACACACCCATATACAGATATATAAAGATCAAACTCATAGTAGTGAATCTTTCTTTACAAAGGAAATAAGCCCTGGCAGTCTTAGGATAAAAGCAAGGACCAGACTTGAATATGAAACAAAGAGGCTGCAGGACAAAAAAATTAGCTTTACCTGGGACCAATCCAAACTGCACTACAGAAATGTCTTTTTGCATTGTATCTCCAGAAGCATGGGCACTTCATAGCCCAGGGCTAGTAAGCCAAATATCTCACACAATTCTGTTGGTTAAATTTGCTTGTATTCATCACTGTCAAACACACATTAAAGATGCTGGAAAGAAAAGCCAACCTTTGCTGGCTTCTTCTCCTCCTCCGAGTCTGAATCATCACTGGAGTCCTCACTGCTGCTCTCTGCCATCTTGGCTGCAGGAACTGCTTTTGCTTTGGGCACAGCTGATGCTTTAGCTGCAAAAAAGGGACAGCATACACTGATGACAAGTTAACTCACACAAGCAGCAGGTGAGTGTGGATGCTTAGCACTTATCTGGAATAGCTAAAACCTTCCATGGAACACAAACTGCTGTGCCTAAATTTTAACAAGATACAGAGATGAGCCTTAACTAAAATGAACCTATCTTCCATGTCGTGGGCAAAAGACCTGCTAAAACCGGGATCAGTCAATACAAACCTAATCCCTGATAGCTGCTAAAAAACCTTAAAAGAGCTACTGAGGCTGAGCTCTAAACGCACGTGAGAAGCCAATGACAAACGCAATCCGGGTGTCCACTAGGGCCGCGCAAACCTACCACGCTTCTTGGCCGGGGCTTTCTCATCCTCTTCGCTGGAGCTGTCACTGCTGCTGGCGGAGGGCTTCCTCTTCGCCTGGGCGCCGTTCGGGACCAGCTTTCTCTTCTTGGCCGCCGGAGACCTGCGGGCACAAGGGCTGAGCGGGGCCGCGCGGGGCGCGGGCCGGGCGGAGGGCACCGCACCCCGAGGGGACTTACCGCAGCCAGTAGGTGAAGATGTCCAGGAGGGAGGCCGCGTTGGGGTCCTGCTCCTTCTAAAGCGAGAGAGGCCACAGCCAGTCAGTCATTCAGCCGGTCGGTCGGCCGGTGACCCCCGCCCCGCTCCCCCCGCCCCATCCCGCTCCCCCCTCACCGCCGCCGCCTCCCTGGCGAAGGCGCGCGCGGCGCCCTGGCAGCCGCTCTCGCGCAGGAACGCGAGCACGAGGGGGAACAGGTCGCTGGGCACCGCGCGCCGCTCCGCCATCATGCCCACGCCGACACGTGCCGCGCGCGCACGCGCCGGGGCTTGCGTGCGTGCGTGCGTGCGTGCGTGCGCACGCGCGCCGCCGCGACCCCGCCCCACCGCTGCCGAGTTGCCCGCGCGGCGCCGCTCCGGGGCGCTGCCCGCCGTGAGGGGGCGGCTCCGCTCCTGTGGTGCTGCGGCGGGAGAGGGGCTGGCACCCGGGGGTGCCCACTCGGCTCTGGTCTCGTCTCTTAGACATACGTCCGCTTAAGCCTCACCAGCTTACTCCTACTAATCTGTTTTAAATCACTGAAAGGAGAACGCTGGGGGAATGCTGGAGAGCAGGAGCTGGGTTGCTCTGGGGCGGCGGGCAGGCTGGGAGCTGTGGGCAGGCTGAAAGTTGCGGGCAGGCTGGGAGCTGCGGCAGGCTGAAAGTTGCGGGCAGGCTGGGAGCTGCGGGCAGGCTCGGTGCCGGCAGAGCCCTCAGCAGCGCGGCTCGGCCCCCGGGGCTGGCAGGCGGCGGGCGGAGCTCGGGGCCGCTGCCGACGCTCGCCGCTACTCTCAGGCTGAACCTATACAGGAACGTACTGAATGCTCCTACTAAATCCCTACAGGAACAGAGGAGCTGGTAAAAGTAACACCATGATCCTAAAGCGGCAACCTGTGAGAGACAGAAAAGGAATTTGAGACAAGGCTATCTGGAATATAGGCTTGAGGGACTTCAAGGCGGGAGATAGGGTATGAAACAAGTATAGCTCAAGTAAGTGCTGAAGACCCGGACCTGACCTTAAATGGAGTTTCTGGACCTATGGAAAAGTTTGGATGTGGAAGCCCCAGATGAGGCTGAGCAGGACAAGCTTAGTGTGTTAGTGTGTTCACAACACTGATGAGGATGAAATTTAATTCACCTGTTGTATATTTAAGTAGCTTTATTTACTTTTCCAGGAATTTTTTTTCCTGTAATACTGCAGATTTGCTCTGCTGGATGTAGTTCTCTATTTCTGCCTTTGTGATGGATGGCACTTTTCTTCATTTTCTTCAATAGATTGTACTATAAAGATTGCTGAGGGCCAAGGAAGAAAAGAGTCATGTACTTAAAGTCTAGATTTAGGGCTGCCACGGTCAAAAAAACAGTGGTAGGTAGGCAGTGTTTTGCTTTTTATATTTCCCCTACCAAGCTCTCTGCACTTAACTATTTCCAAATACTGCTGCTCTGGGCTCTATGGGTGTTCTGTGTCTTGGTGCCCAAGAATATGCACAATTGGATAGGTTCTGTTCTCAGCTAATTGTGCCTGTTCCTAGTGTTTCTGAAAGGCCCCATGTTTGCACTCATGGGGAAGTAGAAGTTAGCTCTTGTGGTATTTTGTACTGTAAGATTCTGTAATTTTGTACAAATGCTGTAGCCTGTGTAGCGGAAAAGGGGTGTTGTGCTGAGGCTTGGTTAGATATGTTTACTTGTTTTTGAGATTCCCTGCCCCTTTTATGTATGGAATAACATGAGGCTGTGTTGCAGAAAGGAAACTGTTTGCAGAAACTAATAGTTTTTGTAGTTTCCCTTGTACAGTGACCTACAGCTGCAAGCTTCATCTGCAAAGCTCAGCAAATTTTTGTGCTTTTGCCTACATTGGAAAGGAAAAGATGCAGCTTTTGCTGGTGAACTGTTGTTACTTTAAGTCCTGCTGTGTGAAGTAACTGTGTGAATTTCCCTGGCTGTGAGGAGCCAGGGAAATGACTGACTGTGTTTGCTTCACTGGCTCACTTTGCTTCTCCTCTGGTTAATAAGTATCTCCCTTTCCTGCCTGGCTTTTGCCAGTTAGGTCTGTTCCCTGTGCTGTGTAGCCTCTTCTCTTCAAAGGTGTGTGGCTCTCTAGGTGTGTTCCCCTGTCTTGTGCCTGCAGCTGTCCAGATGACCTGGTAGGGAAAGCCATTTTGTCCTTGTATTCCCCAAGACAGTAGTGGGAGATCCTGGGATCTAAAAGGCAAGTAAATTCAACAGATTTGTTAGTGCTTGTGAATTCCTTTGTTACCCTCACCTACTCCTCATAAGTCCTTTCAGTCCTCCCCTTGGCAGCCACGTCACTTTTGTTAAGGCTGCAGGGAGAGCTATGCATGGGATCTTTTTAATATTACAGTGACTAAACTGCCACCAGCACTTGAGGTGAGGCCACCCCAGGGCAGAGCAGAGCGGGACAATCTCCTCCCTTGCCCGGCTAGCCATGCTGTCCCTGATGTCCCCCAGGACAGGCCTGGCCCTCCTGGCTGTTCAGCTTGCCATTGACCAGGACCCTCAGGTCTCTTTTTGCAGCACTGCTCTCCAGACTCTCATTTCCCAGCTCACCTGAGAAGAGAACATTTCCATGAGAGGTCTCTGGCTTTTCTACTCTTTTCATGACCAAGAAAAAGTGAAGACAGATAGCATTAGTATTCAAACATGGACTCAGTAATTTCCTTGTTACTGCTTGTAAGTGTCTAGCAAAAAAAGCATTGGCTCCAGAAAGAGCAATCTAGTCCTTTTCTTTGGACAGGGGTAAGACAGACCATTGAGAATAATGCTGCAAATGCAGCTGTGTTCGTATGCCGCAGTGAACTGAAGTGAGGAAAGACTTGTACAGTCAATTTTGGGCAAGGTAGGATGAAATACTCCCTCTATCTCCTCTCTTTTAATTATTTCTTTAGGAGATTTGTAAGTGTTAGGCCTTCCTGGTATGATAGGGTGTGAAGGGGCTTTTGCCTCAATTTGCTCCCTGAGTTTTTAGTTGGAGGTTGCTGAAACAACACACTTGCAGTTATTTTACTTAAGCTCATTTGTGGAGGCACATTAATTTCACTTTAGAGACTTGGGAAGTTTAAATGCTAAAGAGGTTTCCTGTTGGCTTTACATTGATTAAATAAAATGCAGAGTTCGCTAAGTGACACTGACAGACATGGAGAAGCCCTGTGGGTTCTCTGGAAGCTGACTCTGCTAACCCTCTCTGTGTTACTGCAGGGCTTTAAACAGAGAGAATTTAAAAGCTCATTTCATAAGAGCATGTTGAAATTCTCATCTAACATCAGAAAGATAATTTTGTTTTTAACTTTTTATACTGGAAGTTAGAAGATAAACAGCTTAACAAAGGAAATAATGTGGAACAGTCATAAAGTCATCCATTTGTTTAAATAGTTCTTAATATATACTTGATGTTGCATAATAGTAAAATAATTTCCTTAAAGATTCTCATTGCCAACTAGTTAACTTTTGTTTTTCACATAAATCCCAAGTTGGGATTCTTCTCCAGTGTCTGTGTGTTCTTTATTCTAGTGTATATTTTTGGGATGATTCAGAGGGGAAAGTTATGGTTTCTTCTTTGCATACCTGGAATTACTCATAAAGCTTTATCATCAGGAAGTGCTTGTTGTCCTAGTACTTCCCTATTGAGAGAACACCTTTGTTTTGGAGGACAGGTAGAGACACACAGTTTGTAAGCTTAAAGTAGGTTTTGAGTAAAGAAAGATCTGGAGGTAACATGAAAGTTTAACTTCTGAGATAGTCGATTAGTGGAAAATAGTTGGTTCCTTTCTGCTTGTAACCACCTCTGTTCTAACACTAGTGGTGATGTTAAGCTGCATACAGAATGTCAAATGACTGCCTCGACTGGAAAGCCAGATTGTAAGGAGTCTGCTTTTGCTGTGCTGAAGTGCATCAATGAAAGATCTCACTGGTTACAAGTGGTTTTTCAAAGTTTGCAAAGGAATAGGCTGAATCATTTAGGCAGAATCTGTTGCTTTGTCTTCAGTGACAAAATTTCTGAGTCCTAGTCTCTGAACAATAACGGTGTCCTTCTGGTGCTTATTGTCTCTGTATTCAAACATGAGCATAGTCTTACAGAAACGGGTAAATTTCATTTGGAAGACAGCATCTTCTAGATGAAAACACAGAACATCGAGCTACTTCATTCTGTAGGGAGCAGCTTGCCTTCTCCCTAGGCGTTTTCCTTGCTCATAGAAAATATGACAAAACAAGTTAGGGATGAGTATAAAACAAGTATCGCTTGTTCTTTTCCTCAACTGTTGCTCCCGGTTTCTTTAGACCACTGTATTACTGTAACACAACTTTTCCTCGCTGTAGCGCTGTTTCCTCGGCCACCTACGGAATGTGTGATAGGAGCCAGCTGGAAAAGGCAGTTTCCCTCCGTGGGGCAGAGTCCCGCCGAGTACCGGAAAGGCGACGCGGGCCGGGCAGGGGCAGCCCCGTGCCGGGCTCTGCAGGGGGCGCCGCGGGCGGGAGGCGGGGCCGGGAGGAGCCCGGTGCCGTGTCCTGGCCGTGTCCTGTGCCGTGCCGGGGGCGAGGCAGCGGCTCCGCGGGATGCACCGCCTTGCTGCGCCGCCGATGTGAGGGAAGGGGAGCGGCCCCTTCCCCGCCAGCCCCGGGCCATGGCGGCCCCCGGTAGGTGCCGCGGCTGTCGTCCCGGGAGCCGCGGGGAAGCGGCGGGGCTTCTCCGCCCGGTCGTGCTGCGGCGGGCCGCGGCTCTCCGCAGCTGCCCCGCGGCAAGGTGCCGGCAAGCGGAGCGTAGCGGAGCCCTGCCCGCTGCCCCCGCGGGGCGGTGCCGCTGCGCGGCTCTGCGCGCCCCCGGCGCTCCGCTGCCGGGGAAGGGGGGTCCGCCCTCTGGGTTCAGGGAGCCCTGGTCCTCTTCGGAGCAGCCGTGGCTACTCTGCTCGTAGCCGGCTGCAGCGCTTTCTACCTCGCCTTGCTTCACTTGTCTGGAGTTCAGCTGCTGGCAGAGCTTTTCTGCGTCTTAAGTGCACTTCGGCTTGGCAGATCAGCGAGTTCTGAGGGAGGGTGTTCTGTATTTTGCCCCTGTCCGCCTTTACTACTTGCCTGTTTTTCTGTGATGTTTTATAGAGAAGTCAGTTTTTCCTAAATATGGCTTTATTCTTCAGCACCACTTCCTTTTGGGGGTATGCTTGGTGCCCCTTGCCACAATGGCACAGGATCACAAGCTGAGCTAGTTTGCCGTAATTGAAAGTGTTTTAGCTGACGTGTGTGCAGGTAAGACTACCTAGACTAAGAGCTGCAGACTGAAGAGGAGAGGAGTTTTAGCCTGTATTGTGTAAGTCTTGCTAATGCCCAATTTGCAAGTTCCTCTCTTTGCAGGGAAGTGCATGGGTTTTATCTAAAAAAGGAAAAAAACGTGCCATTCTCGGGGTGTGAAGTAACATTTGTGTTTCATTGACGCGTGTCTCCTTGTGAGGTAAAAATAAGCTAAACGGAGGTCTCGGGAGACTTGTGGGCAAAACTACTTTTCTCCTTATAAACAGAAGGTGATTTCACAGAGACCCTTAAAAAGAACAACTTTAGATTAATGTATCATAATGCAAATCTCTTGTTCCTCTCTGTGAAGTTTGGCTTGTAGAAATTTTGTCTGCTTTGGTTCTGCTATTTCCTCTTGCTTGTTTGCAGCATTTTATTTAAAGTGAAGATTTTATATTCCAGTCGAGGTAAGAAGTCGATCTCATGTGATCACTATTACTGTGCATTTCATGTATGCAGAGAATGCATTTATTTCATCATACATCACTTAAATACACACACTTCACATACTGAAATGTGGAATGTGCTGAGGACTTCTCTTAATGGCCCACCAGCAGTTTCTATTACTTCCTGGAAGTGCTCTCTCTTATAAGAATTTGATTATTAAGACGCTTCCAGTTGCGTTTCCTTTATACCAAAAACAATTATCTTTAATGGAACGTCAATTCCCATCTGTCAAGGATTGTTATTTTGAACAGCATTATTTCTGTATCCTCCATACACATGAATCACAAAACACACTGGAACAGGTTACATAATGCCTTTCTTATGTAGTCGGAATTGTAGATGGATTTTCTTGTAGCAGATGAAGATAAATTGTTTGCTACTGCATATGATCCTCTGAGTTAGAGTGAAGGATTTAGTCTGTTTTTTTCACCTGGTCTGTGGACAATGAGAAGTCATGATCCTACTTAAAAGAGGTGTGTGAAAGATGACATAGAAAAGTTGTGTATTACTACAAGCCCTGAATATTCTTTACGGAACCCATAAATACAATGGAAAATTTTATGATCTGTGAATTGAAAAAGGGTCATGCCTTTTGGTTTACGGAATAAAATGATAGATTACAACAGTCGATAATGTAAGATGTAGGCTACCCAGAGCTGATATGCCAGCTTCCCACAGTATTGTTTAGCTATTTCAGTGGTAATCAGAACTTTATGATACGGCCATAAACCACTATTGCATGTTTGGACTGAGCCTAAAGATTATCACCTCACTACTTGCAGACATAGTTTGGAGATGTGCCTGATTTATTTGCTTCTCAGAGAGAGACTGTGAAGACATGACATGGTCATACATACTTCTATATTCTTGCCATGAGCGTATATGATTTTTACTGAATTGTTTCATCCTCTTCCATTCTATGAGCGGTTTGTGTGCTAGGGAAAGCTTTGTATCATGTCATTTGTGCTGTTTAATTTGTGGGGCTTACACTTCAATTATGGGTCTTAGGCATTTCTATGGTACTGGTTTGTAATCTCACATGTCTGTTATCATTGCTGTGTAGTAAAGTGTGCAGCTAAACACTGGAGAGGCAGTTACAGCTGGAAAGTATTCCAAAGGTTATGGCTTATCATTGCAAACTGCAACAGAACTGCACCTTTATGATTTTCTATGAAGCAAATGAACATACCCTGCAATATTGTTAATAGTGCTGACATTTTGTAAACAGAAGCAAAAGTATTTTTTATACTCTAAACTTAACAATACCTTGTTACTGGATTCCTAAAATTTAAACTAGATCACACTTGATAGTGTGAAAGATAGACTTGTACTAGCCAACTGTTTTTCTTCATCTTGCTATTGTATATAGTGTTCATATATTTCTTCCTTTAATTGAAGACTTTTCTAAAAACAGCCTGTAAAAAGCATTGTCAAATCATCTAAGAGCAGAGTTTAAGGAGATGTTTGGTGTTTACCAAAGGATTTCCCTATATGCCCACAATAGGCAGAGTATACATTATGTTTTGTACTGTGCTCTGTGAGTTTTTCTGATGTTTGAAGAATTGTGAAAAACCTCCCTGAAATGTTATTTATTCTTTTTACACTGTTCCCTGAGGACTGGGCAGTAGTTAGTGCTGCAAAGGCAGCTATTTGGTTAGATAAATAATAGCATGATCCAGGAAGGAGAGTCCTTTGTCATTCTTCTTTTAAAGGAGAATGTTGCAATTGAGGTTATTTCTAGATTTTTGGGGTTTTTTAAAAACAGTCCCAATGCTGACTTCAGCTTATTTAGCTCTGAAAGACCCACTTCCAGTATTTTTGCTTATGAACATGGAGTGTTACTTTGGCTCTGCAAGTGGAGTCAGTAATTTCATTTCTCAGTTCTCATTTTAGGAGCATTGTTCCTCAGTTTATTGTGTACATGTAAAAGGAGCTGAGGGAAGAAGGTCTGAGGAGAGCTGGTACAGCTCTGTTAAGGGGAATGGTGTTCTTGTAGAGCAGTGCTAGCTAGGAAATCAATACCTTACCTAAACACCAGAGGAAGTTCCTGCCTGCTGGATGCAAAGGTTGCACTGTTCTGACAGGGAATTTGCAGTGAGTCTGTCCAGTTTGCATCCTTTACCTACATAGCAGAAAAGGGAGGGATTCTTGGATACTTACCGCCCCTGCAGTGCAAGGCATGTTTAAAGTTAATGGCTCTTTCACCTTGTCTCTGAGCACAGCTGCTTACTTTCATTGAAAGCCTGGAGGAGGGCCTGTTGACTCACAAGTATAGTTGTGGAAGCTGTGTGCTTCCTAAAAGTGGATAACAGGATTAGTTGTTCCATTTTATAGAATGTTAAAGTGCCACTACTAATTTTACAGAGACTGGAGGTGGGGCTGGGTAGGACTTTAAGAGCTTTGAGCACACCTCAGAGTCATTTTGTGGTCTCCCATCTGTTGAAGTCAGGCTCAGCTGGCCATGGTGCAGTGTGTGGGCTCCATTTTCAGCGGAGAGTTGTGCTTTCCTTTCCCGCTGTACTGCACGTAAATCAACCCAGGGCAGTGGAAGCAGAAGTCTGTGGTACATCTGCCTTTCTAGAATAAAACTTCAATTCTGCTTGGTTTTCATGTTTTTGCTCATGTAATTCTGTTGTCTTTGCCAGGTGGTGTTCAGCCACCATCAATGATATTTTGGCAATAGTGGTGTGCTCACTGGTGTGAAAGCCATCTTTTTTCATAGCAGTTCTGCACTCCTAGGTTAAAGGTCCTGAGGTTTTGAGTCCCGAGGAGTTTGCTGGATCCTCTCCTTTGGGAATGCTGTCTCCTACAAGCCTCCATCTGTGGTTCAGGAGCTGTATTCACTCACAGACATGCAGCTGTCCTAGTGAATATGTCAGCACTGCATTGTCCATGTTCTCCATAGCTAGGGTATCATCCTTTCACTGCCAGGGATGTCCTTATTTATGCTATTGGTCGAGCACTGAGCACATCCCCATTTTTCTCAATTGTATCACTTCAGCTGAATTACTATTTAAAGCTGCTAATTGTATAGCTCAGGGCTGAGGTCCCTCAGCCTAGACATTGTTTCAGCCTTAATTTTGTAATGAAGTTTCTGGGGAAGGTGATAGAATAAAGTCTTTGGAGGCTGTGCAATTTTGGTTGACTTTTTCTAAGGTGATTGCAAAACTGCCATCTTCAGTTCTGGTAAATTCACTCTGCAGATCCTCTTTTTGGCTGCCAAATTTTAGGCATTGTTCTCTGCTTTAATTGGAAAAAATTGCCTTTGCTTACATCATGATGGAGATGGGTTGAAAACGCTGACATTTCTAAAGAGTCAGACTGGAATTAGAAGACAATTTGTTAACAAGATTTAAAATTCTCAGCTCTGAAATTTACCATGGACTTGAGCTGTAAACCTCAATTTTGAGTAAACTGCTTCACAGGTAAATAGAAAAATTAAATTTAGACTTAAAAGCTTCCTTGAGATTGGTGGGAGAGCACTGCATCATGTCACACTGGTTCAATTTGCAATCTCCTCTTAGCAAGCTTTTTTAAGTGCTTTTGTGCCAGAGCACTGAAATGCATGAGTCTGTAGGTAGAAGCTATCTCTAGAGAATTATGGAAGAAGTCAATTTTGGTGAGTGTATTTTGGGCTGTCTTCTGGCCACCGCTATTGTATTAGTTCTTTCCCTCTGAAGAGAGTGTTTGTCATTCCAAAAATTGTTGGGAAAGCTTTTGATGATAGTTTTGAGGAAGGACTCTAACACAGCCTTGTGGAATGTCTGAAGCCTGAGTGACAGAGTGGCTGTGGTGCAAGCCCTGAGGCTGATGTTCCCTTAGTTACAAGCATATTTTTCAGGCAGCTTGCTTTCTGCTGCAATAAGAGCAAATATCTAACACCACAGGGGCCATAGTGACTTCCTGTAAGCGTTCTGTGACCTCATTTGTTATTTTAGGTGTGCTGTTTGGTGTCTGTTCCACTTGGGCATGTAATGATCTGCAGTTGTGTTGCAGAGACCATAGAATTGCCTAAAATGATTTTAAATTTTCATGTGAGAGTGAACTCCTCTTTTCAAGCTAGTTTGTTTTGAAGATCTGGTTTTTGTGGCTTTTTTTTTTCCTTATCAGAATGCTTTAAATCTGTAAATCTCTGTGTAGTTTGTTTCACTTGAAATGACATAGGAAATGCTCTCCTTTATAGAAAGACCATTTTAGTTTTTTTCATTTTTAAGAATGAAAAAACTACTTAAATTTAGTGGAGTAGATGCAAGTAGGAGTCCATTCACCCTTAGAATTTCTTTGTGGCTGTGAACACCTCACTTTGGATAGAACTAGTGTTCTTTTGAAATGCTTTGTAGTTTCTGACAGGAATTAAAGACAATGCTGGGGTTTTTTTGTTCCAAAGCTGTGGGTGATTTCATGGTTTGAATTTAATCCTTTTTCTTGTGATCATCTTGCACCTGTACAGGAGCCCCTGGAGAATATGATGTGCTGATTGTGTATGCAAGAGATGCCATTGAATGGTGTCAGTACCTCCAGAACCTCTTCCTCTTCACTTGGCAAGTTCGGAAGCATCGGATTCTGAGCTACCAGCTGGAAGACAACTCTGCCATCTCCCACCAGGAGCTGGACCTGTTCAGCAGAAGTCGGAGTATCATCCTTTTGCTTTCTGCTCAGCTGGTGCAGAGTTTTTACATTCCTCACATCTTGCAGAGCCTTCAAGAGGCTTTATGGCCCCCGTGCAAAGTAGTCAAGCTGTTTTGTGGTGTTACGGACTGTGATGATTATTTGACTTTTTTCAAGGACTGGTCTCAGTGGCAAGAACTCACAAATGATGATGAGCCTGATGCTTACCTTGCAGCTATTGAGAAGGCTATTTCAGAAGGTAAGACCATAGCTAGGAGCTGTGCTTTCTGGTTGGAGGAGGGAGATACCTGGTACTGTTTATTCTTAATTTTACATTGATAATGTGCTTTACTTAAAGAGCAAACTAAAGTAAATTGTCTAACCCTTGTAAACAAGAAAGTTATGCAAGCAAATTTTTCTATGCCTGGTTGGTTGGTCCCTAATTCAGGAGAAATTACCAGCAACTCACAGAGAACTTCTGAATTTGAGGTTGTCTTGGATGCCTGCTTTTGAAGCAAATTGAAAATGAAAACTTTCTATATTTAAAATCCTGCCTGTAAATATTGTACTCTGCAGTTTATTGAGCCAAATCAATGGAAAATTGTCTTTATTTTAAGGAAAAGAAATACCTTTTTCTTCAGACTTGTTTCTGTCACACCAGAACCAAAATAAAGTCTAATATGTATTATCTAGTACTGGGCCTAAAATCAAAGACGTAACCATACTGGCAACAGATCACTTTGTTACGTATAATGAAAAGGCAGTGATTAATTAAAGAATTGCACTGATGGTCTTAAAAATAACCCAACCAGTCTGAAAGTGATCCCCTTTTAACTAGTGCAGAGGACTTACTAGCAAAAAAGTATTAAGAGTTGGAGACTACACAAGCGCAATGTACTGAGTTTTAATTGATTCCAAACTTTCCTAAACTCTAGAAGAGTGCATAGAATTCCTTTCTCATAGTTTCTGTTGAAACAAAGGTGGAGAGCTGTTGGCAGTCCTTATGGTCTGGGTATTTTTATGACATTGCCATAGGTAGGGTTATAGTGTTCTTTGTCAGGCTCAGCAAGACTGGAATCCTGCAGTTGCATCATGGCTTAAGATTTATCTCTATTCCATGGCATAAGTGAGGCAGTGTGTCTAGTGTTGTGTGCATAAAGGCTCTGGAGTCTGACTTCACACAGCTGGGTCTAAAGTCCTTTTCCATCTGTGCTGCAAGTTAGCATGTGCTGAAACAAACTGTGCTTTGGCTTTATGTAGATGGTGTTTTGCAAGTGAGTTTGTGCTTTGGATTTTTATTACTGTTTCTACATAACAAAAAAAAATGGGATTGTTTTCTGTTTTCTCACTTTAATAAGCATACATTGGTCTCAAACTGATTTCAGCATATCTAGAAAATACTTGACTGAGAGAAAGAATGTGATAAAACTAAACTAATTTGCTGTGGAGTCTGCTGTAACGTGTTCCATATGGTTTGGTACACAAAGATGCAGAATTTCTGGACTTCCATTACTGTTATGGCATTCATAGCTGATGTGGCTGTCACCTGCATGCCATATCAAATTTTTGGTTTGTGCACATCAGACCAGTTGCAAAGGTGAGCCATCTGCTGTCACTGTGATTCTTGTGAAGGAAGAACCTATTTAAGATGGGCTACTTTCATGGCCAAAGTATTTGGATTAATGTATCAGATCCTACTTCTGTGTGGGGAAAAAATAACTCTGTGACCTCTTCTATTGTGTGATTCTATACAAGTTCTGTGAATGGCCTCAAATGCAAATGTTCTGATGTTTCCTCTGAAGATAGACCCAGGTGTCCATAGTTCCTTTTTTGGGTGAAACTGTGAAAACTTTCTTCTTGACTGGTAAAAAAATCTGCTGTATGATTTGGTTGCAGCATGAGTAAATTAAAATGTTTGTGACAGCAGACCTCTCCCACAGAGGTCTGTTCTGGTCTTAGTAAATTTGAATTTTTCCTGATTAACTCAGCCCTTAATACTTACAGCACTTAGCAGAGAAAGTTAATGACTGTATGTGAAATTGTTTAAGTTTGGGTGTCTTCCTCTGGAAAGTACTTCTCTTCACATGCACTCACCCATACTTCTAACAGCAGTGTCAAAATTAGGCCTGATGCTAAAATGACTCTGCTTCAGCTCTCAAATTGCTGAATCCTGAGCTAGTGAGGCATGGTACAGGGGTACAGGATGCAGTCAGGGCAAATTCTTCTCCAGAGGCTGCACACTGGCACTGTGCAGGCTGTGCTGTTGCCTCTAGCACAGCTGTTGGCTGTGGTTTGTTTAGGGCATCATGGGACTATGACACCCCTAGACATCACATGCTGAAACCTATTTTAATTTTTATTACTTTAGTATGAATTCAGAAATGAGGAAACATTCATCTAGCCTTGTTGACAACTGTGTGCTGATACCCACTCTTGCTCTCTTGTAGATGTGGTATTTTTACTTCTAAAGTTTCTCAGTTCTGGCAAACTACAGAGCACATGAAGGTTTGCATTTGCAGGTACTCCTGTTGTCTGTGGGGAGGTTTTTCAGACTATGCAATAACTGTGCTGAGGGGGTGGAAATCACAGAATTATTATGGCTGGAAAAGGTCTTTAAGATGGAGTCCAGCTACTAAACTAACACTGCTACATGTACCACTAAACCATGTCCTTCAATACCACATCCACATGTTTTTTTTAACAGTTCCAGGGATGGTGATCACTTGCTTGGGCAGCCTGTTCTGATGTTCAACCACCCTTTCAGTGAAGAAATTTTTCATAATATCCAATCTAAGCCTCCCCTGAAGCAACGTGAAGCTCTTTCACCTCGTCCCATTGCATGTTACCTGAGAGAAGAGAGTCTACAGTCTCCTTTCTGGTAGCTGTAGAAAGCAGTACGTTCCCACTGAGTCTCCTTTTCTCTAGATTAAACAATCTTGCTCAGGATGTGTCTGTACACACCAGCTGGGGTCCAGCAGGGTACAGTCACTAGCCAGGGTGGAGTGACCAGCTGCTGCTTAACCCCTCTAGTCTGGCCCATCATAGCTCTGCTGTGTGCATTGAGCAGCTGGGAGTCTGAGCCACAGTCAGAGTCAGTGACCTTTCTCTTCCTCGTGTGTTCTCAAAGTTCACTTGACATTTCAATTGCTCCAGTGTATTTGTCCCTAACTACATTGTTTTGAAACATTTCAAATTTCCTACTGTAAAAGCTGATGTTTCCAAAGCATTTATTAATTCCTGAGTGGCTTTGAGCTTTCTGTATCCAAGCCATCTCTTGTGGGTAAAAACGCAGGGAAATCCACATCTGCCTGAGATGGCTGAGGTGATAACTGAATATGACGGCAGTGGTGAACAAGTGCAGCCTTGCCTGAGCAGAGCTCTTATGCACTGGAAGAGACAAGAATGAAAGATGAGTACCAACAAACATTTTATGAACTAAGAGGGGCAGAAGTTGGTGTAAGGAATAATATGGTGAAATTGGAGGGCCTTGGGCAGTTAGAAGGAAGATGAGAACTCCTTTTGATCTTTGTAGGTCAGGAAGAGCTGAAATGTTACTCTACCTACTGAGGGGCTCATTAGGAGATGTCAGAGACTAAGGCAGTAAGGTTTTTTGAGAGGAAAATGGCTTAAGAAGAACCACATCAGCTGTATAATTGTTCCTCTGGTTCATGTCAAGGAATTGAATTAAATTCCTGACTTTCTTCTGTTGCATTGATGAAACTTGAGAGCATATCATTCAGGTTGAAAGGGACCGCTTGAGATCATCTAAACTTTCTCCTCAAGCACAGTTAGATAAAGCCCAAGACTATTTCCAGTTGAATGTCTCTGCCGGTGGAGTCTCTGCAGGACTTCACAGCCTCTCTGAGCAACCTGTTCCAATGTTTGACCACCCTTGAGAGTAACAAAATGTTTTCTTGTGTTCAGATGGAGCTTCATGCATTTTAGTTTGTGCACATTGCCTCTTGTCCTGCCAGTGGGCACTATGGAAAACAGTCTGGCTCCTTTTTTATTTTCTCCTCTCTTGTTCATATAAGATTCCACTGAGTTGTCTTTTCTCCAGGCTGAAGACTTCCAGCTCTTTCAGCCTCTCCTCTTATGAAAGATGCTGTGGTTCCTTAATCATCAGTATGGACCTGTGCTGGACTCAAGCTGTAAAGATAAACCTTGGAGTAAACTACTTGGAATTTAAGGTCATGTTGGATAGATGTTCTCAACTGTTTCTCAAACCAGATAGGGGAAGCTGTAGTATATGTGAGATTCCCTACAGCTTCATGTTTCTGTAATTATGTGATTATTTGTTTAGTTTTGCTAATTGTTGCCATTTAGGGCTAGAGACCTAAATTCACAATGTATTTTTAAGTTTGGTATGAACTGTCATGTGTTTACTTCTCCAGTCTCAGTGCTCTGTTATGGAGGAATATGTTCAGAGTAGTTATAGCTCAGCTAATTACATGCAACATTGACTTCTGCCAGCTTATTGAAGTGGCCTTGAAGAAGTGAGGTGGTAGCATGCAGTTCTCTCTCTCTTCTTTGAAGAGGTAAAATTAAATGAATTATTTAAACTATGTTTTTCTCTTTTCTATCTTGGTTAAACCTAAGATGTGGTTCTTTGACCCTGCTCATTGAAGAGGAGCGGGTGAGCTATTAGTCAGCCCTCTAGGTGCAAATGAGCCTGCTTTGTTATATGGGAGTTCAGCAGCCTGGCTGGTTCTCACTGACTGTCAAGAAGAGGAAACTGTGAAGCTCTTGTGCAGGAGTTCAGGTTGAGAGAACATGCTGGTTGCATGCCTCTCCATGCATGGGTATACATGACTGATGCTGGAAAGTCAGAGACTTCAGAGAGCTGGTTAAAGCAATTGAAGAAACCTTAACTAAGCTCCCAAGTGATACTGAGAGTTCTCTGACAGAAATGTATGGATGTTCTTATCCATCTGTAGCATATGGGGTCAAGTAGTTAAAATAATCTTCCCAGCTGCAGGATTGATTAATTGTTTGTCATCAAGGCATTTAATAAAGTCCCAGTTTATTTATATAAAAAGCAATACTTCATGGGTTTTCTTTCATGGCATCATAAAATTCAAGCAGTGCTAGCATAGGTGCATACTACCTTTCTAAATAGAGATAATGAAATGATAGCCCAGAAATAGTAAAGGACAAAAACTGTTGTGGTTAAGAACTTCAGACTATTATAGTCTTTATGCACCTTGTAAATACTAATCATTTTTCTTTGTGGCTTGTGGTTCTGACAATCTCCTCACAGGTTGCTTTATGGTCCAACACTAATTCTAGGTATCTGCTAATGAGCTAAAGAACTGCAAGGCTTTAAGACACTTGGTTAAAGTAAAAGCCCAGTGGCCATCACTGGTCATATTCAAGACTGGAGCAGCTGAAGTAATTTCTGAAAAATCTTGGTAGAAGTATATGGTCAAGAAAAAGATGCTTCGGAGAGCAGGTTTGGAGAGATGTATGGAACAGAATTTAGGTTTTTTCGCAGACACTTGGTGTGTGCTTGGACAATTGTTTTACTTCCAGGGTTGCATTTTGTAAGATTTTCATGGCTGTTTGTTATTACTTCAGAAAACTTTTGATATGTTTTTCAAAAGTGACTTGAGAATAACTGTATCTTGAGTTTCCCAGGGGGAAGTTTGACCAGCGACATAGGTTGACCTTAGCATGGAGTGCTGCAAGAGTGTCTGCCTCATTCTCTGCCTTTCATCTGTCTGGATGATCGAGTGTGGTATTGGACTACAAGGGTGGTATTCCAAGAGAAATTATTTGAAGGAGAGGCAAGGTGTGACTGCCCTTGCAGTAGTAATGTGGTCTTAGATCTACTGGAACCACTCATAGAACCACAGTCAAACAATGACTGGTGGGATGTTTCCAAACAGCTGCCCAGCTCTCTGAGGTGGAGTTCCAGGTTTGCTGGCTTTTATGGGGACTGTCTTTTCTGTCACACAAGCATTACACATTTCACTTAAACTGAAGCAAAGAGGCACTACAAGAGGAGATAATGAATTGGCAGGCTGGATGTTCATGTTTCTTATGTGTGTCTTCTCGGGAAGACTTGAATCAGTGATGAATATAATGTGATTTGTGGCACTCCCTGAAAGTCGTAAGAGGTGTGCATGTGCCTTGTCAGTATATGTTGTCTCTTTCTGACAGAATTAGTGGAAATGAACTATTCCAGCCTCTCTTGCTTGAGATTTTGGTCACGTACATGTTGTCTGGGTGGCCTGAACCCTGCTTCTTCCTCAATGTCTTCCCTATCTCTGTCCCGTTCCTGTGCACCCCAGCTTTCTTTAGGTTTATACACTTGATCCTGTTGCAAATTGACCACTAGACCTGCAAGAACCTTAGCAAACCTTGACATAGTCAAATAAACCCTGTTTCCTTGATGCAGGATGAGAAATAGTTTATTGTCATTTCAAACTTTGCACGACATATGAAACACGACTATGCTCTTCATAGAATTGAAAATCTATTTGTAGGTGCTGTGCTTCTAGATGAGTGCTTGGGGTGAGGGGTTTGGAGAGAAGGGGGAGATGCCTAATATGTTTCTTTGTTCTGTTTGGACAGTTTTACGAAGTCCTGAATTTTCCTGTGTTTTGTTCTTTTCACTTGCTGATTTTCTGCGTGCTTCTCGCCACTCAGTTGAAACGGGAAGTGTTGCTACAGTGTCGCCCAGTTCTGAGGGCTTATCACAAGATGTTTCTCTGATGTGTGTTTATCTCGGTGGTGAAGCAGGGGCTCTGATGTTAGCATGATGAAAGATAACTTTCCTGGCTTTCCCTGACTACTTGTCAGTACTTTGCTTCTTGCAAATGTAGCTGTAGTTGCTCTGGGAGACTTAATGTCTTTACTAGCACTTGGGAAAGGATACTGGCCAGTTGCAAGCTTCCGGTAAAAGCAGGAACTCTCTTTGAGGGTCTTCCTTCTTGTTCAGAGCATAGTGAGGTCTGTGCTTAAAGTCTAAGGCCTTGTGAGAGCTAATTGTCTCAACTGGTTGATGGACAGAATGGGAGGTGTTTGCAGATGTCAGCAAGGGGCTGGTCTGCCCGCTCAGAACTTAAGAGACAAGCTGTTGCCCAGTTGTGCCATTAGCATTAGTATCTGGGTGACAGAATGCTCTGGACAGACTGCTGACTTCTTCCAAGCATTCACATGTCTTGTGGTGTGAGGGCTGACTTGTGAGAAACCACAGCTGTTGGCTCCATGCTGATATCCCACCAGCTTTGCCAGGAGGAAATGGATGATAGGGAGAGCTGGGTGCTCTGCAGCAGCAGGTCAAAATAACTGGCTGCCTCATATGAGTTTCTAAAGCTGTTAAATGGCTCTTGACGCACACGTCCATGCCTTGTTTGCCCTCGGCTTTTCCTTGGGATGAGGACAGCTGTGCAGGGAACCCAGCAGAACAGACAAGAAGGGCATGAGGCTGCTCTCTGCAGCTCAGCTGCTCATGTGTCCTGGAGGAGGGCATGTTCTTCAAGGGGAAATGTGGTTGGGTTTCTTGGACCACGTCTCCTCCCATTGCTGCTATCCTCACAGACTGTCAAGTGAGGCCTGAGGGAGCCTTTGTTTAAAATGGAACAGAAAGGGAGAGCCTCTTTTAACCATGAGTGTTGACCTACAGCACATGTTCATGGAGAAGCTTAATTCAGGTATTCACTTAACTTTAATAAATATGTTGATCTCCTCAGTGATGGCCTCTCTAGGCTGGCTGTTATTGCAATGTTATAACTGCTGAATCTGTGTATGCAAATGGGTTGTCATTACTCAAGTATCTTAGTGTGGGGGAAACCTGCTCTAACAATGCTTTAGAGCATGGATATTATCAAATGTAATGGGATGGTTTCCTCTTCCAGAGCTTGCATGTTCATGAGTCAGTCACTAGCACATGACTGGAAGTTGAAGATGAATCATAGGATCACCTCACTGCTGATGTGGGAATTTGGTACTTCGCAATTTCAGTATTTTCTGAATGAAAAAACAGATTAATAATTCATACCTGAAACTGAATGCCTGTTCCTTCAGCTATTAATCCAATTACTGATTAACATTGCCTGCTTCTTACTGTATTACCCAACAGCTCTGTATTCACATGACCTCCAGGCAGTCAACTCTGTTACAAGAATGCAGAAGTGCAATGCTTAAAACTTCTTAAAAGCTCTAGTTATTCTTTATTTGCTAAATTGTTTCTAGTATCAAATAACACCATTAAAGCAAGAGACCAGGGGACTTGTTCACTCCTTGCCTCCCCTCTTATAATTGCTTGCTGTGTATGTTGTAGCTGAGATCCACAGCTTTGGTTTGATTTTTCTCTGAGAAGGACCACATGTTGGCCAAGTGGGATGAAAATTACTCCTAATTCCACTAATGGTTCTGGATCGGGTTGGGGATGAAGTCCCGATGATCGGGATGCTGGCAAGTGTCCCTTTGTGCATATGTTGCAGGAACATCAGTGTGTTACTGTGTTTTGGTCATCATTGGCTCTCTCATCTGCTCTGAGCTTAGGTTTTCTGATTTAGTCATATTGGAAGTAACCAACTGAAATTAGGACACTATTCTAGTAACAGTTGCCTCTTCTCCCCAAAGGGCATGGCATCTTGCTCTGCATATGCCAAACACCTGAATTGATAGCTATCATATCAGGGAAGGATGTGGGACCAGTGTTTTTTCTCCTGTATGCAGCAGGGCAGCCTGGCACTCCCTGTTGGGAGTAGTCCATGTTCCTCTAAGAGAAGGATTGGCAAAATGTGTCCGGTTCGTGCAGCTGATGACTTTGAACAGTACCAATTGAAATACTGAGTTAAGGGGTATAATGCCTCAGTTAATTTTCTAATACTTGGTACTAGTCTGAAAATACCAAAGACCACCTTCAGTACAGCCTTCAACCTTGTATCAAAGCAGTTGCTTAGCCAAATCTTCAGATTTGGTTCAGTATTAAAATCTGTTTGCTAAATTGCATATACTGTTCTAGGTTTAAGAAATGTTGATGTTAGTGGACATGCCTTATTTGAGCTTCAGGTCTGCAAATTTTTGGGTCTCTTCTTTCTATAACAAATATTAATGCAACAATGTACTTGTACTCATATGAGTAGGCATATTTGCCATGTGGAGAGATTCACATACTTCGTTAAGTGTGTGTGCACCAAAATTTTTGAAAAAAGTTTCACCTGAGTGATTTGCTCAAATTTTGTAGCTTAAAACTTATCTCCTGAAAGCAAGGTTGATTTCTTATAATTCCTAAAATCCCACTTAAGTGTATTGAAAATATATTTTAAAGATTTGTGAGACAAAGCACTTCAAATATCCTAAGTTTAAGTCTTTGGTGGTAATAACAACAATAATAATAATAATGAAGACAACTACATTAAAGTTCCTGACTGACTTCTAACTTCAGTTTGAAACTAGGAAGACCTGAATTCTTAATGGTGGGCCACTTATAATTATTTTGGCTCGCTTGATTTGTGGAAAATTGATGTACTTGGAGATTCAGGGATTCTGAGTGGAACCTGAATTCTTGGCAGCTTCACTGTATGGATGCCACAGGTTTGACAGCCCAGTTCATCACTTAGGTCTTTCTTATCAGGACTGAGCATTTTAAATAGACTATTTCTTACTAATATAAGAATAATGACAGTCCAAGGCTGAGATTTTATCTGGTAAATAATTTGTACTACTCTTTACAGATGTGTTTTTATAAGTAGTAAATAGGATGAAAGTTACAAAATGTTGTCTTAAATTCTGGACTGCTTCAGAGACTTACAAAGTTTGGAAAATTCTGACCACAGGAGATAGTTTTAAGAAGTCATGATAGTCTTCTGACAAAGTGGGGTCAGCGACTTTCACCTTGTGTTCTGGGAGATGGGGAGGGGGGAAGTCGTGTGAACCATGTGAATCAAGAAGTTGAAACTAGCTAAAAAAGTGTTCTGTACTAAGTAGCTACGTAATTGTCTTTGGTTTCCTTTCTCTAGCTGAGAAATGTATTTCCTGGCAGGGATAGATAATCTATTTCTATTCTGACTAGGTTTTTTTCAGCCAGTGGTATCAATTCAGTTCATTTGCAATTCTATCAATATCCATGCTTGTTTTGGGAAATGAGAGTGAGAACATTGTTTTGTACACATGTATTGTAGGCTTACATGTGTTTATTCTGCTCTTGATTCTGTTTAGGTAAAGTGCTGTTACTTTTCAATGCAAAGGTTCTGGTACTTTTCCTTTTCACGCTTGTATAGATACTGGAGCTTATGGTTCTTGCCCAATGAACAGAACCCCTTCAGACTACTGCTTCATGCTTTATTTTTTGATGCAATAACCAAAGTTGGGGAGTTGGGGTAAGCAGCACTGAGAAAACTAAAGATGCTGCTGAAATTACAAACATTGGTTTTCATGTTTTATTTTAGAAAAGTAAGACTATACGCTGCTGCCCAGAGTGCTGCTTGAGTCAGATGAGCTCAGATACTGATCATTCTTGTATTAGACAATCACATGCTGACTATCCTGTTTAACATGAAGGGACTATCCAGCTCAGCAAAGAGTGCCACTGTTGTCTGTTCCATAAGCATATTGTTAATTTCCTCCTCAAATCCTCTTAAAGAAAAAGAAAAAAAAGAGGAAACTCTGTAGTTTCACTTTCTTCAACTAGATCCTCTTTTCTGAGCATTACTTTGAGAGGAATAGCAAGTTCCATCCCACCACCTTCACAGCTGTTTTTTCAGGATGGATGTTTGTGATAAGCATTTTCAGCAAAGGGGAGTGAGGAACAGGACTCTCTATACTTTATTTTAGACTCAGGCTGTGACTCTGTGACTGATACAGAAACAGAAGACGAGAAGAATCCAGTTGACTCCCACAGACCTGCCATGACTGAAGAACCTGGATCATCCAAGAGCCCTGGGGACTGTCCAGTGGTGCAGCCCAGCCGCATACAATGTGGGGTACTGTATGTCCACTCCTTGGGCTATGTCCTTACTGTGAGCTGGTGCAACCCATTATGCTGCTTTGTAATGGTCAGCTGTACAGACCTGGAAATTAGTCCTGAATTCTTCTTGTCACCTTCCTGCTCAGCCCCCTGTTCTCCATGTGTCTTGTTCCATGGGCTTGGCTCCCTAGGCCCAGGACTAGCTTGGTAACGTGCTGGCTGGGCTGTGGTATCACTTAATGACTGTCTCATTAACATGGCTGCTTGGCTTGGGTGCTTGAGACAGGTTCACACTCTTCCCTTCCTCTGTTCTGCTGGCAAGTGGGGTAAGATGACTGTAATGATCTGATTAACTCCACAGTCAGTATCCAGTCTGATATGGCAATTCTGGTGCATGGCTTGCAAGTGACCCTGAAAAGCTTGGAGCATGGTTTCTTTTCTGAAAAACAGCACTTTTTAGTATACCATCTCCTGAGATGGAAAGAGTCCAAGTTTCTTTCTTTTGCTTCTGTTTAGAATGTGGCTGTGCTGCTTAAGGGAAGAGATGAATAGAGTTGAAAGTAAATAATTTTTTTAAATCTCGCCCTAATCAGTTTATAAATCTATCTAATAAATCTGGAGTTCTATCAGTTTAATGCTTGTATCTATACTGGTGCAAGCTGTAGCAGATGCCACTTGCCCAGTTAGTCTGTGACTGGAAGATACTCCTGAAAATGATTCCAAAACTGTTAAAATAATAGATGCTAATTGATGTGTTAGTTGCAATGGGAACAAAATCCCTAGAAAATGGACTTAACCAAGTAAGTGTTTTTGTTTTGAACCTGTGTGTTGTAATGCTTTTTGCCTTAGGTGCAGACAACAGTTTATATTATCATGAAATGTAAACTAGATGGTGAAATGAAAACTGAAGTTGAATTTTCTCCAGAGAATGCATCCTCTGTGCGTGTGCTGGCCGAGATGGAGAATGAATACACAATCTCTGTGAAGGCTCCAAGTAAGATGGACTGAGATTTTTTTTTTCTTTCCCCTCTCCTTCCTCATTGCTTCCTTTCTATTTCAACGTGCCTGTCCTGAGAAGTGCCAAGGGCACAAGGATAAAGATTGCAGTGCAGAAAAACTTGAGTTCAGAAAATCTTAAACTTGCATTCTCACCTGTGATACTTTTGATGAGGAACTGAGAGAAACTGCTGCTTGTGGGCTCTGTTTTCCCCTCATCAACAGTAGGGTTACAAGGTGGAAACATCTTGCTGGGAGTTCTGAAAACACAGTGCAGCTTGTAGAGCACTTTGGACTTCACTGTGTGTTATGACCACCACCGTATTAGCATTGGCAGGGCACCAAGAGAGAAGTGAAGTGCCAGTAAATAATTACATGACTATAATGGCATGTGTTTAATGTGTAGTGATCTCTGTGATCAGATCTGAGGCTGTTTATTCTGGCTTGCCTTTTAATTTAGATATTTTTGTCACTCTAAGTATTTACGCTTACAAAACTGAAGGTTGCCTAAACTTTAGGTTCACTGAACTTTAAAGGAATTATTTCAGAGCCTTAAAGATTGATATTATTTCCCAGCATTATTTTATTTAATCTACTTTAGTCTGTCCTCTTGAAGAGTCACTCTGCCATTCTCTCTGAGAATAAGAGACTAATAGTCATTAAAGCAACTACCATAAAGTCAGTGAAATGAGTTGATTTTAAAGACGGTGACCTCATGAACATGTAAAGGCTTAATTTAATGACTTAAGTCAAGACTTAAGATACAAACACTGACCTGGAAACTAACTTGTACTTTGAATTATAAACATGACCTTTACATTGATGGAGCGTACAGTCTAAGCTCTGAAGTTGCTAACAATAAGAGAAATAATTTTTAATTCCTTTGTGTTATTAACTGTTTAGTAATTTCCTGAATTGTTAATAGGGAAAGGCATTCAAAATATCTATGTTTCAAAGAGAAAGTTCAGACTTATAAATGCATATTAGGCAAAACAGCAAGAAGCTCCAAGGTGCAGGTAGACGATAATCCTGTGCATGGGTAAAGTTGGAAAGCTGGAATTCCTTTTAATTGATTTTATTCAGAGACTAGTAAGGCTGACAGAGAAAAATCTCTAGTAACTTTTCTGATTTCTTTTCCTTTCTTCCCCAGCTCTTTGTATTTATTGTATGGCTTTATAGACAGCTCCAGACAAGCCAGGGGTGGAGAGATATGCTGCTTTGTAGTTCAAGGCGGAGTACTTTCAACATTAGTGGTCCAGTCTACTGTTAGAAGAGGACCTAGCAGGTTATGTGCATTGACATAGCTATAAAGAAGGTAGTTCCAAAGTACTTTCCTACCTAGTGTTCCAAGATCATGACTCTTCTCATGACTTTTCATGAATTCACTATAGCAGGGACTGTTTTGGTATCCATCTGGTGGTATATCCAAACTCCTCCTGTCCTCACAATACATCATGCAAACTCATGCCAGTTGTTTGTGCTAATGGTTATTTTTGCTCTCTCTTTTTAAAGATTTAACCTCTGGGACAGTGCCCCTACAGATATATTCTGGAGATGTGATGGTGGGAGAAACAAGTGTAACTTACCATACTGACATGGAGGAAATCAGCAATCTGTTGGCTAATGCAGCCAATCCTGTACAGTTCATGTGCCAGGTAAGGACTTTAGCAATCAGCTGCTTTGGAAACCAGCTCTTTCAGAGGATAGACAGGCAGGCATAAACAAAAGTGCTTGCCATGAAGTAGCTCTTCTGAAATGAAGAAATGCAAGGTTATTTAGGGATTTTTACCTAACGCTAATATCCCTTTTTATTGAAAGCATGGGTGTTTTTTCTGTCTCTGGAGCACATAGCTGACTAAGGTAAGTCAGGTTATCAAACTAAGAAAAAAAATGTGGTCAATCAACACTTGCATTTAGACCTTGATGACTTCAAAAGGTTGGAATGACAGAACTTGATATAATAGAAAGTACCATAAAGAAATAAAATGTTTTGGAATTTGTACCTACCTATTATTAAAAAAAAAAATAAATAGTAGTAAAGAGTCATATTAGCTGGAGGAAGCAGAGTAACATAAAATGATTCATTGATTCTTAAAACTTACTTTTTCAATATAGTCACTCAATTTTCCTATTCTGTTTTGCCCAGTTGGGGTACCTGAACCCTATTAGAGGGGTAAAGCTTACAGAAGGAAGTTTTCTGCTGTGTTACCCTGTTGCCTGCCTGCATGTTCCTGATCTGCCATGTAGTGGAAGCCCAAAGAGTAGCCGTGTTAATCACCAGGATACCTGGGGCAGAGGAGACTGTTTCCCTTGCTTTTTAGTTCAAGTTGTGTAGCAGTTGGTACTGGTTGATGCCTCTGCTTAAGGGAGTATGTTTGCATCCCAGTGGTGAAGAACCAGTTCAAAAGCCAAACCCAGCATGTGTACAATTCAAAATGGAATAGCGCATACTTAAAGCAGGAGTGACATTTCATTGGAGCACTTTCAGAAGTGTATACCTGCCAAGAAAGTAAGAAGCGAGTTTTCAGTGCTTCCAGTTGCATGAGTGACTTTCTCATTGTGCTCTGTCTTGTGGAGTATACAGGTCTCATCTATTGAGCTTGATGATACTGTTTCTGCACCAGGAAGGTATCCAAGTTCTTTGAATTGAACATTTCTACTTTTTGTGTTTATACCTACTGTTTTCTGATTGTGTTAAATAATAAAGACAACATATAAATCTCACCTTAACTGAATCTCCAGACTGTACCAAACAAAAGTTCTTTACATTTCTCTGTAGGCCTTTAAAATTGTGCCATATAGCATAGAAGCCCTGGACAAACTATTAACTGAGTCTCTCAAGAAGAACATTCCTGCCAGTGGTCTACACCTGTTTGGAATCAACCAGCTGGAAGAAGAAGATATGACAGCAAGTAAGTTTAAAGACACTTGGTTTATTTTTTGGTTTCCTTTGTATCAGTTGTTTTACCTTGAAGCATCTTAACACTGTAGTGGGTGGTACCTGCACAGGCTGTCTCAGAAACCTTGGATCTCAGCCAGGAAGCTAAATTTCTGATGATGTCTATAGAAAGGGAATTGCCATTTGAGTCAGGTGACCCTTTTTTATTACATGTATAATTCTCACTTCCCTGCATTGTGGCAGATGCTATATAGACATCTTCAAACTGGAGTGAAAAGATGATGCTCCCCTAACGTGTCCCAGGTTTTCTGCTTTGTTCTTTTCTGTGTCATGTGCCTTTTTTCCACAGCCCAGTCCTTTTCCCCAAACCCCATAACTCTAAGATACACAGTGGGCACTGAGCAGTTGAGTTGGTATGCTGTCTTTTTGTAATGATGGTCTAAGAAGTCCTTACAAATCTGTGATCCTACATACATTTAAGCTATTATAGTGCCATATTCCCCACTAAGGTTATAGGACTTAAGCCTGGAGATACATGAGATACTTTGTGTAGTTGGCTCGATTTTGAAACCATATATATACTTCCAGGGATTTCATAGCTGCTTTGGTCTGTGTGTTTGCTGTGTCTGTTTCTCACCTACTAGCTGTGTTGCTACTAGAGAAAAGCTTAGCTTCTAATCGGCTCCTGTTCTCACAGATCAGAGGGATGAGGAGTTGCCAACACTGCTTCACTTCTCTGCAAGATACGGGCTGAAGAACCTTACTGCCTTGCTGCTTACATGCCCTGGAGCACTGCAGGCCTACAGCGTAGCCAACAAGTATGGCCACTATCCAAACACCATAGCAGAAAAGCATGGCTTTAAGGATCTCCGCCAGTTCATTGATGAATATGTGGTAAGAGGAAGCTGCCTCGTCTTTCTGCCTCGTCCCACACTGGGTGCAGGCTCTGGCACAGAGCTTGGCACTTTTTGTTACTTCAGCAGGAGTGATGGGGTGATAAAGTGTGTTGTGGTAGGGTGTAGAACACAGACATCCAGCCACACTGAAAGCTTTCAGGCTGGAGGGTTAGGTGCATCTCTGGAGCCAGGGAAATTCCTGGGGCTTTTGCACAGAGCAAGTAAGATGGAAGCAGAGACTGCCATGCTGGCTTCCATTCCTCCCTCCATTTAATGAAGTTTCTGAGGAGATGTGGTTGGTGCCTAGTGCATTCTTCTAGTTCTGATCTTGGGAAAGAGCCCCTTCATCCAACTTACTTTAGGGAGTAATACGGGAACAGAATATGTTTGGGAAGATACGAGTTGAGGTGCTCCCTTATTAGCTATAGTATGGGCAGGATTGCTTACTAGCTCATTCACAGCTGATCTGTGTATTCTGCCTGTTCCAGCTGATACCCATTTCTCCCTACATTGATATAGCTGTCCATTCCCTATTTGTTCTGTCTTGGATCCCAGTTCACAATTCATTTCTATTTGAGCTAACCCCACCCCCAGAAAACACACTCTGACTTTTCCAGATTATGACATGGACCTGACTCCAGCTGCACCAAGCAATCATTTCTGTGTAGTACTTGGGTATGCATAGAGTTTCTCCTTTTGTTTCAGTTTGAGCTGTTTCTGGCCTGTATGCTTCAAAATAACAAGAAACTCCTTGATTCAGGTCACGTTGACCACATCTGAATTCTATTTGCTTAGGTGGAAAAGTTGTGTTTAATTGTCCTTAACATTGTCTGAGTGCTGGGTGATAGATCTGCCAGCTTTAGTATGGTTCTGCCAGCCAATTACTGTAGTGTTGAAGCTCTATTTAGGAGGCCTGGGTAGTTCTTGGACTTGGGCCTTGCTTCTTGACATTATACATTAGAGCTAAATAAAAGTCATTCCATATTCTGAGATCAGGAGGGCTGCAGAAACTGTAAATTACGTGATCACAATGTTTGCATCGGGGTAAGTGAGAGATGTGCAGGAAGTCCTTCCAACCTCTCACTGCAGTACTGCACTCCTCCCATATTCTCTCCACCAGCACAGTGACAGAGCTGTGTTAAAAGCAGGGCCTCCGTACTGACCTGCTGAAGCTGTCAGTGCAGCACAGTACAAAGCACACAAATCACCTGCAACAGTGTGACTACTGCAAGGTAGTGACTACTATCAGTAGTATGGATGTCTGAGAATTTCATTAAACCCCATTACTCACCTAATTTTCTTTCTGGCAAAGGTTCCTCTGCACCTCTGTAAAGCATTGCATCAACCACTGGCCTGACACATTTTGACTGTGGAGGGAAGCATGTGTAGACAGGTTTGACACACATGCCCTGTGGATTGAGGGCCCATGAGTCTGCATTTCTGAATGGAAGAATATCTTTTAGTATTGCAACTGTTAAGGTGGTTCTTGTGACATAACTGGAATTTGGGAAGGAGCATGGGATGAAGTTTTACATTTTGCTTCCTTGTGTTGTGATTTGGTGAAGTTCTGCCTTCACCCGCCTGCCCCCGCTCTATGTTGCAAATGCATAAGAAAGGATTCTGCTCTCCTGTGAATCAGAAGTTGTCTGTATTGCATAACCTGCTGCCTGCTGTGAGGTTTCCTGTTAGTATCACAGAAAAGGGTCTGTGTACTCCCACTCTGGGTGTTGCATGCTGCTGCTAATGCCAAGAAACTGAAACTGAATCTACATCAAAGCTAAAACTTTGCTATTTTGCAGGTGCTCTGCATGTGATAAGCTTTGCCCCTTATGGTTAGCTATGTGTGCCCCAAAATAGCCTTTGACAAGCATTTGTATTTTTAGAATGAGCTTTGCTTATGTTCTGGGAGTTTGCAGACATTGGGTAGGACATGAAAGTGACAGGGTGAGAGGCTGTAATGGCTACTCAGAACATGTCAGCAGTCCTTGTTTCACCTTTGTTACCTATTAATACAACATAGATCTCAAAAGTTTGACCCAGACAGCCCTAAAGGGGATTTAAGTCACTTGAGAAACCTTAATCTTTGGGAATGAGCTGTCTTCAGAAGTTTTTTTTCCTATCACTGATGACAAAGTGAAGTATCTTTTGCTTGCTTTTATTCTCTAGATTCTTCATTTAAAAGACACTTGAATTTTTTTTTTTCTTGCCCTCCTTCCTCTCCAGGAAACTGCAGATATGCTAAAGAGTCACATTAAGGAAGAGCTGATGCAAGGCGAGGAGGATGAGTCTGTATATGAGTCCATGGCTCATCTGTCCACTGATCTGTTAATGAAATGTTCCTTGAATCCAGGCTCCGATGAAGAGCTTTATGAATCCATGGCTGGATTTGTCCCGGGTGCCCCAGAAGATCTTTGTATGTATATTCATAGAGTTACAGAATTATGGGAATGTTTGGGTTAGAAGGTACCTCTAGAGCTCGCCTAGTTCAAGCCGTCTGCAATGGGCAGAAACATCTTTAGATCAGATTGCTCAGCCCAATCTCTCTTACACACAATAGCACCTCAGTTACAGCTTCTCTGCTCTCACCACAAGGAAACTATGCTGCAGTTCTAACATTGGCTGACTGACAAAATTGCTCTATACCTTTCTTTAATTGATAGTGTACAGGATCAAAAGCTGTTTCTTCAGCGTTTCAAGGACTCCCTGAACCCTGAGCAAATAAATTAACATATAGAAATGAGACTAAACTTTCTACCGTGCCCTGCTTTTTCCTCCTGAGGACTGAGTACCTAGGAACGTTCTGACACTGACAGAAAAGAACACTGTCAGATGCGATTTTACTGACAACTGGGAAACTGAAAAACAAGAGCTGAGATTCTAGCTCAACAACTTGAGAGCAAAAGAAAGCAAATGTCTAGAAATATGTGTACCAAAAAGATTATAAGTGAAAAATCATTATTCTAATCTGATTGGTTCATTGCTAAAATTAAAGAGCTAATTCTGATAAATATGCATATGTTTAACTTTTTCACTATTGCATTAATATTCAGTGAGGCCAATTGAAAATACCAAATTAAATACTTCTGTTAAGCAATTGTAAATTTGCTGTTCTTACTCACCTGTCTGTTTGGTCTGACTTAATCCCACTGATCTATTTTATATTTCTCATAATGAGCAGATAATTTAGCTTCTTAAATTTTAAGTACTTCCTTGAAGTTACTTAAGGACTTCTAGTGTTTCTGCAGTTTTTAAGTGTGCTGCATCAAGGGAAAAGCTTTTTTTTTGAAACACTTCTGCTTATGGGCTATATTGGTCAAGGACTGTTTTTCTCCTCTTTTAGATTAAATTATACTATAAAACACATTTTTCTTGATTATGAAGTCCAGAAGACTGTGTTGGTTCTTTCCTTGAAATCATAAACTCTTTTCTGCTAAGTGTTGTGGGCCACTGCAGGGATAGTTTTGCTACAAAAACCGGGATTATTCTGCCTTCAGGTGGAGATAAGCAGAAAATCAGGTTGGACTTGAAAGGAACAAAGGTGCTGTTGTTTGCAGTAATGGGTGAGAGTTTCTAGATGCTTGGTAGGTCTGCCTGTAATCAGTGCACCTCTGAATGGGGTTGATTGACTAAGCCTGTGGAGGGTTAAAAAATAACCTCAAAACTACTATGCCAAACTCCCCTTCTTCCAGGCCTGAAATACACAGATCTCCCAGAAACTATGCATGGAATTTTCTTGCAAATTGAGATCCCTGTAATATAGCACTTTTGAAGTGGACTCTGAAAAGCCTCCCTTTCCTGCTTCTTCTGGAGTTCTAGTGTGTTGCTTCTACACACAAAGCTCTGCTGCCTTCCATTCAGGGGTCTTACTGAAATTCTGTTTTCCTTACCTGGTCTGTTAGTCTTTGCCTGAAGAATATTAACAGCTTGTCTGAACAGTGCTTAAAATCTACCTGTATTATAACAGATAAATTTAAATTGGCACAGTTCTAGCACTTAGATTGATTCTCTCCAAGTGAAAGTATTTCAATATCATTTAGAATACCAGCACACATGCAAACTGAAATTAATGTGAATGCTGGCTGGTTTAGAGCTGCCATCGCAAATAAAGGATTTAAGCTTTTGTACTGACTTGAAGGTTTGTGAGGATAGCTCACTAGGGAATCATAACTAATTTCTCTTGAAGTACTTTTTCTAGGAATTACCTGTATGTAAGTAAGTATGGCTGTGGTGTAGAGGATAATACCTGGGCTATTTTAGGTGTAACCATGCTGTGGCAGTGTGCCCCTTTATTGTGATCAAGATGTGGTTCCACCACAATTTTTCAGAGACTGATCAAAGGAAGTTTAGATACCACAGGGTCAATTTTCCTGGTAGAAACTTCTTTGAGAATAAGGTAACAAAGGACTGAAGCCATTGTAATGAGTTAAAAGTATTTAATATTCTCGCATGTAACCCAAACGATCTAGTTTACATAGTAGTAAATCTATGACACAGAAATAGATATACTTCAAAAATTCACTTATATCAATAAGCCTCAGCAATCCATTTATATCACTCTCGTTTTTAATATCATTAGGAACATGGTTACCTAACATTTTATTTTAGTTTTAAGATTAGTTTTAGCGTTGTGAGGTCCACATTTTTCTTTAAAATCAGAACTCTTTATGTCAAAACACTGAACTAACAAAGTATCTTATTCTTTGCTGTTAGTCCTTTCTCAATACTGAATTATCATCTGACCCTCTAAACACTTTCCAGATCCAAGTAATTAACTCAGCCAACTGTTTTGACTTTATTCTAATAAATAAAACAAACGCTATCTTACGTGTCATGGGAAAATTGCCTTTAATATCTTGTTTTTCCAAGCCACATGGTTTCCTCTCTTGTGCAGTTTCACCTGGCCAACACACGCTCAAGAACAGCCAAAACTCATTGTCTTCTTGAAGCCTTGTCAGAACTTCTCAATAGCATTGTTAGTCACCCTCAAGTGTAAGCATCAGGCAGCTGGAAAAAAATTTGTGCAGAGTGGACTGAACATAGCAACTTAGAAGCCTTTTTCAAGGAAAACGTCTGGTCATTTGCCCAGCTTCTTTGATTGTCACCATAAAATAAAGGTCCAGTTTATTATGTCATATTGCATCGTTCCATGTAGTGAAGGCTATAATTAACAGATTCATCTTTCTGGTGTTGTTTTTTTTTTTTTTTTCAGATGTAGAGATGCTTCAATCCAAACCAGACACTCCAGTTGCTGGAGATGAAGTTTCTATAACTACAAAAGACTCAATGCTCCGCAAGTTTTTAGAAGGTGAGACCTATTTTGAGGCAGTAGCACAGTTAAAGCAATTAAACAGAACCTGAGAGTTCTTCATGAACTCTTAAGGATAGCCCATACAGTTTGCTTTTTTCAGACAAAGGATTAATTCCCTATAGTACTTTGTAGACCATCATACATAGCTTCGGAAACCATTGGTCTGTTTGATTTGTTCACTATTGAAGTATGTTAATTAACTGAAATTAATTAAAATTAACCGTATCTCAAATTCTTAAAGAGAGTTAGCATTTTTTCACTATTTCTTTAAAAGAGATGGTACGGGCATAGTGGCAAAACAGTTACATGCTTGATGTTAATGACTTTATCAAGTCCTGTCATGAAGGTCTTTGGTACATTTAAGGCACTGCAAAACTGGATGGTTTTGGCTGTGAAATGGCCAACTTGGTAAGAATGTGGTACATAATGGATCTGGAGGTAACCAGTGTTCAGTGAAGTGGCCAGATTGCTATTCTTATAAACTCTGCTCCGTTGTAGGTGGTAGCATGGACGTGCCAGATTCTGAGGAAGGAGGTCACGAGCAGTATGGTGAAGATGTGTACTACTCAGTGGAACAAGACCCTTTTCCACAGGAAATGGCTAACAGACCTCCAGTTCCTGTTCCAAGACCAGAATCTAGCTCTCCACAGCCAGACAATGAGCTGTACATCTCCAAAAGTGAGTTGGTATACCATGGAAATGCAGACCAGTAAACTGTACAATGGCATTGATATGGGCTCCATTTGCCAAATAAATGCCAGGATCCCTGGACTCTGGAGCTAGGTTACCTTTGAGGTCCAATTCTGTGTCTGTTTTTTCGTCTTTTGCCTACTCTGAATGTGGGGATGTTATATCCCAAGATCTTGGCCTAAGCTTGCTATAGTAAAAAAGGCACCCCCGACTGGGAAGAAATGATGATGTTTGGTTTTAGATTAGAAAGCTGAAGGATAGTTTTATTAAAACTATACTATATGACATGAATATATTATTTAACAAGACACTACTTTATTCTACACACATATTACTTACTCATTAACTAGCTAACAAACTTGTGACTGCCTGTTGAGCGTTTGAGATGCAGCTGGATTTAACTGGTCATTGAACTCAAACAACTTTCACTAAAATTTAATCAAGTAATCACTTCAGGTAAACAATCTCTATACCAAATTCCACATGGGGAAAACGAAGGAGCAGAGATAAAGATTGTTTTCTCTTCTTCTCTCTGTGCTTCTTCTGAGAGACAGCATTATGTCTCTCTGTCCAGAGAATGTAAATGCCACAAGCTTGCTCTTCATGAAAGTAGTATCATGACAGATTACCCCCAAATGGAATAAACAAATCCAACTAAGTAGTAAAGATCCTGATATTATAAGGACACAATCAAGCTAATATATTGAGACATTGTTGATCTGTAATGCTATCATTGATTCAACTGCATTTGTATAGGACATGATTTTATACCTCAGTACCTCCCTCTGAGGTGGGGTTTTATTGAAATTGAAGATTGCTCCTCCTAGTTCATTAGCCAGCTTTGGAAATCTGGGTCATATATCATGAACATTCTAACAAGAACCACAATGACATCTGAGAGAGTAATTTCAGTGACTTTTCCCACTGTGACAGGACAATGGAAAAATCATGTCCAGATTTCTCTTAGAGGTGACTGAGCTATATTCTTTGAGGTCAATAGAAAGGGAATTCTGCCATACAACTCTTTTTCTTCAATGGACTTGAAAGGGTAACAGAAGCTGTAAGGCAGTGTAGAATTGTGTATGCATGCCATATTCATCCTTGCTATTTCTATTTTCATGGGATGCTTTTCAGTATCTAAAGAATATTTATTTTTGCAGTTTTTGCACAGAAGGCTCAAAGACCTGAGAATCTTTATGTCCCTAGAGGAAGGGTTAAGAAAGGTAAGGCAGAAATTCACCCTGAAAATCCTTTCAGTAATCTAAAAGTGTATCTGTTATGGTGAAATATGTATCATTTGTGTGAAATATGATAGAATAGACTGTTTTGCAAAGCTGTGGGGATAACTACCCTCTATGAATGACCTAATCTTGTTGACCATTTGTGACACTGGAAAATTTTATAAGTGCAGAGTGGGAGGGGAGCACATCTCATGTCTTGGGAACTCTTCTTTATGTTACAAATTAGTTAGACATTGCCAGCATCAGTAGAATGAGTTTTCAGTTTCTGGACTTAAACTACATAGATTACCTAGATAAAATCTAGCTTTGTGGCTGCTAAGATAAAAGCTCTGCTCTGTGAATAGCTGAGGAAGCAGGGTGCTTTAAGGAATGTTTTGTGCTCTTTATTTAAATTATGTTTTTAAGACCAGAACTTATCCCTGGGATATATTTGTCTATGAAGCTACCTCTCAGCTGGGCTTTTAGACCGAACAAATAGTAGAATGGCCTAAGAAGAAAACACTTCTTAGGAAACACTCAGTCTGTAATACTATTTTTCCCCCCTTCTTTTCTTTTTTTTTTATGTCTGCCAGATCAAGGGTACTTGATCTCTTTGTATTCAGTGAGGAAGGTAGATCCACAAGTTTAATAATATTTTTGCTGGTTCTCTCTCTTCAGATACAATAGTTAGGCCTGTAAGGGACCTGTCTCAATCAAGTATATATGATCCATTTGCTGGAATGAAAACCCCAGGTCAGCGGCAGCTGATTACATTACAGGAGCAAGTGAAAATGGGGATCCTCACTGTGGATGAAGCTGTACTTCATTTTAAGGAGTGGCAACTGAACCAGAAAAAGAGATCAGAATCATTCCGGTTCCAGCAGGTACAGACTTATGCTACTGTTTAAGAAATACAGCTGTCTCTCTAGGTATATATCACAAGCTTCTCAGAATGGGTACGTTTTTTTTCTGGTTAGAGCAGGAAGACTGCTAACATAGCTAACAGAGTTTTCTCCTGGCATGGGAGAGCTGTTCCCAGTGATCAGCAGGCAGTTTTACAGATCTGTTTGTCTTGCAGTAATATTGTCACGTTTTGAAGATCTGAATACAAGGAATTGGATCAAATCCAGTTGGCTAAATCACCTTTCTAGAGGTCACCTAGCACCTACCTGCTGGCAGGGGACTTCTGTGATGAACATTTAACTTGTTGGTTCTCATCCATTTCAGATCAGTGAAGGCTCTGTGTCCCAGATGATGTGTTGGCTGTAAAGCCCTAGTTGGTAGATGATCTGATTCCTCCAGCTGTTTGTTGATGGCTACAGGACTGTTCATTGCAGCTGGGCAAGGTCTAGTAACTGTCATTATTAAAAGCAGAGTGTTTGGGTGCCTTAATAGAAAGAGGGAGTCAGTTGGCAGCAGTGACATAATGACTGGTGGAACTATCAGTTATAGTTTAAGATTTTCGTTCTCAAGTTAGAGTGAGGCTCCCTCTTTAAAACCAGTGCCTGCTTCTTTTGGAGCGTTTTGTTCATGCTGTGGCAGTCTGGTCTCCAGTGGGTGACATTGTTTTGGAAGTTGTCAGAACAAAGGCAAAGTTTTTCTCCTCCTGATTCTCACTTGGAAAGGTCCTCTCTATCCAGAAACGGTCAGAGGAGTTCCTTCTTCTACCAGAGAAGAACACGGTGCTATTTAAGTAAACTGATGTAGTAGAGATGAAGTGGCATGCTCTGTGCCCCATGCCATAAGCAGCTTTCAAAGTCTCTGCTCTGAATTTTGCTTCAGCAGTTGCTTCCTCTGCTTTTCAGGAGTTTCCTCCTCTCAGATCGGTACATATTTCCCTGATGAAAAAAGTAGTGTTTTTTCTCCCTCCCTTTTTGTACTGTAAGGTGTAATATGCTGCCACACAATGGTAAAGAGTCTTTGCTCCCAGTTACATTTCTTCATTGGGGATAGCCTGAATTCTGAGTTGTACCATACCTCTAGGATGCATGGCAGTCTTTTCTGTCCCTGTAGTCAAAATAATCTGTTCATTAGTACAGAAAGGACAGTGCAGTTACTTGATTGTGGGTCTTGTTTCTGTGCCAGTGTCACAGTGCAAACAGAAAATACAGGGGGCTGTAAACCCGATTTGCTGCTTAAGCGCAACTGCCCGTATGTGAACTTGACCTTAACATACATAATGAACATCAGAAAAAAACTTGGCTTCTGAAAGGCCCACATGGCTTTCTGAAAGGAACAGATTAAAACCTGTTGACATGGTTAGGACTTGAGCCAGGTCTAGCAAGCTTTGTTACAGCTTCACTGCAAAGTTAGCTAAAATATAATACTGGTTTTGTCAAAAAGCTGCTCATCTTCCTTTATCCAAAGCCCTGAAAAGAATATCTTATGATGTTTTTAGGAAAATCTGAAACGTCTACGGGACAGCATAACCAGGAGGCAAATAGAGAAGCAAAAAAAGGACAAAAGTGCAGGTAACAGTCTTTGATACTGATGTTCTCTGGTAATGAAGCAGCTAACCATATTAATAAGCTCTTCAAGCAGATATGTGTCCATGTGTATTGTGGTTCTATGATATTTTAATATGCATATGCATGTGCCATTTGGCAAAAACTTAGCGAAGTTGCTTTGCTCCTCACTTTCACAGCCAAGAAAAGGATGCTCCCGTCTGTGTGATTCATTCATGTACAGTTATGATTGTCTTTATGAAATTGTGTTTAACTCTGTCCTTAAGTGCAAAACTCTCTCTTGGGGGCTATAATCACATAGACCTTTCTGAGCTGTTCATTTTCCCTTCCAGATTTGGAAATTACAGTACCCATTCGACATTCTCATAATACTTTGGGGAAACCAGAATGTGGAATATATGAATACACCCCCAGGAGAAACATTTTTCCACCGAAAAAGGAGTTCAGACGAGGAGACTGGAAAACAGAAAGCACATCCAGCACAACAAGTAAGCAACCTGTGAACATCACTATTGCTACTGGAAAGCTGGATGGAACACACTTCCCATGCCTTACCCTGGAGTCAACCCAGGGGGACAGGACTGTTGTTCCTGAATCCCAGCACTGCCAATGCCACACCAAACCTTGCATGCCTCAGACCAGCTGTTCTCTAAGCTGTAAGAGCAATTCCAGGTGTGCATCAAGTGGTTTGGGCATCTTTTGTCTGCATCTCTGCAGGAGGAGAACCTGAAAGCTGAGCAAAAGATTCTCTTGAGCCCTTCTCAGGGAAGGCACAACACCTGTTTTCAGTTCTTAGAAGTAGATGGCAGCTGCTCCCTTATTGGAAAGGATGCTCCCATGCTGTGACTGCCAGCAGGTTGTGTGCTCTTCTGGCCTGAAGGGCTGGAAACCAGTCTCTGCATATTGTTTCTTCAATTGCTTTACGTAAAGGACAGCATTTTTCATTGGTAACTCTGGGACCTCTTGAGTGACTTGGGCAGTCTGCACATTTTTATTATCTTTGCTTTTCATTACATTTAATTTTTGCAAATTAAATCCCTGCATTCTTGCTCTTACTGCAGACTGAGCAATTCTTGCAGAAATCATTTGGGATCACTTGGGTCCTTTGAAAGGAAACCTGACTTCCTGTGAGGTTACCACATTTGTGACTCTTGGCAGGATGCAGCTGGCATACATCCAGAGGCAGCTGGCTGAGGCAGTAACTTGCATACAAGCACATGTGAGAGAAGTATTAACAACTCTGCAGAGCTCTCTGTATGCAGCCTGGTAGTCTTTCTCAGGTGTGATGGTGAGAATGGACCCTATTACAGTATTTAGCACTCTTAAGTATTGCTGTTTGTGTAATATGCTGCCAACTGATGAGACACCAACTGATGAGACTTACCAAAGTTAGCAGGGAGGGACTGCATCTTAGGAGAAAACCTCTCTAGCCACCAATTCAGTGTACAGGTTTCTGAATATTAATGTCCCAGTATTTCACAGCCTTATAGGATGTAATCTATTTAGGACTGAAACCAGCCAGAGCAGCGTAAGATACGTTTTTGAGTTGCTGTCACCTTTGGAATTGGCATGACTGATTGAAGAAACAATCCCTGCTCTGAGTCCATGACAGTTTAATGGGTTTGCATAGATGGGTGCTGAAGGTTGTTTGAACAAACTTGGTTTTAGCTTGGAAATAGACTAGGAAACATTCCTGTGATGATTTAGGATTGCTGTAAGAAGGGGTAGGAAATGTTTATTTGGAGCAATAACTTTTTAAGTTATTTAAGGAATGAATATGTGACAGCACTCAGCCATCTATCTTCATGCAGGTGTTAAAGATATGGGGACTGATAATTAAGTGTTGGATGTGTAACCTTTGTGAAAATATTTGCCTGACTTTCCAGATGATATTGGCATTGCATCTTTTCAGTTAGATTATGGTTGTGAGTATTTAACCAGAAGACTGGATAAAGAAAGATAAGGCAGAAATCTTCTAGAAAGAAAGCATAATTTAATGGTTTGGTCCTGTGGTATGAAATGCTGTTGTTTGGATCCCAAATATATTTAAAAAAACAGTAAAAATAAATTAATCTCAACAAGAATTAATTATATTTGCAAGAATTAAACATGAGGTTAGAAAGAGCCCTGAGTTAGGGATTTGCAGTTAAATCACCAGGGTTTATTAATCAGTTTTTCTCTTGCTTCCTCCAGGTAGTGCAAGTAACCGCTCCAGCACACGGAGTATATTGAGTGTCAGCAGTGGGATGGAAGGGGACAGTGAGGTAAACTCTCACCTCTGCTATGTACTGCTCTGTTGTCCTTAGGTACATGCCTGTGTTTTCATGCAGAAAAAAGAGCTCAGAGCTGGCATTGCATTTAGAGAAATGCCAAAATTACTTTTGTGAGGATACCAAGGACCAGATTCTGCTGTTCTGTAAACATTTCTCTTCATTTTGTAGGACAGTGAAGTCCCAGAAACAGCAAGGAGCCGCAGCCCAATTTCTCACCAAGCAGAGAGGCTTCCTTTCCCAGAAAGGCCTCCCAGAGTGCCTCCTCGAGGTGCAAGCAGGTAAAACTAAAATGCAGCTCAAAATGTGTGCTTTCAGTGAATGCTTATGGAAGCCTTGCACAGAAAGCAAGGCAGTTAGCAAAGGCAGAAAGTGAGTGTGGTTTTAAACAAGGTCTACCAGACTGCTGTCTGTCAGCACACACTGTTAGGGACTGTAATGTCATTGTTTCTCATCTGTGTGTGGAGGAATATGTTTCCTAGTTGGTAACAAGGCTTTTGCAGTGCTGTCCCTGTGGTTTATGCACAGTGAGGGGCAGCATTAGTGAAACACACAACGCTTGCTATAGCAAGACTGACCCAGGTGGAATTATATCCTGCCCTTGGCAGAGATTTAGTACCTGACCCTCCTGAAAATATCCTCTTGGCACATACAAAGTATAGTTCAGGGGGAAGTTCTTTTTGGCATTCTCTTGGACTTTTTCTTTTTGCAAAGTTCGTATCTCTCCAAAGCATGTATGTTTACATGTGTTACTGGCCTCAAAGAAAGAACTGCCCTGGTTTTATAAAAGGTGTTGAGAAGATTTGGATAATAAACTTAAATAACTTGTAAATATTCCTTTAGTCAAACCAGTGAAAATCTATGAAGTCTATTCTCCAAAAAGTTCTCTCAGTACACATACTAGTAAAATTCTCCACCTCTTAAAGCAGTAATTGCCACTGTGTGGGGGCAGCAAGATCTGTGTTGTTGGCTTGACTTTGGCAAGGAAATAGCTGGAATTTATCTGCAGTTAGTTTGAAAAAAGGTTTTGAATCTTTTGATCTCTTCCTATTGCATCTTCATTTCAGGAGAAAGCTACCATACTATCAAAGTTTTACTCCAAACAATTATACCACCTCTTTGCAGTAATAGTAGAATTACTGCAGCTTAATGACAGAAGAAATAGCTTGGACAGGAACAGTGCTCTGGCAGCTTGGCATCTGCTCTGTTGCTCAATCAGGCTGTATTTCTTCTTGTATGACTACTGATTGTACAGTATGTTTACATATGATACTATTGCAGAACTCTATTTTCTACTACTTTTACATGCATTTTCATTATCTGTCTTTCTATAGGCCTGTAAGCTGTGAAGGCTTTTATCCTCCACCTGTGCCCCCAAGAGGTCGCTGAAACTCTCAACATCTGTGGAATATGAGATTTTTTTTTTGTTTATATATGTGTTTGTACAGATATTCTTTTGGGCTGTGTTAAATTATTTATAAGTGGGACCCAAATAATTTCATCCTCCCTGAAGCTATGGTGACTTTTCCCATGATTTTCACTAGGACTTTTTGGTGTTCTATAACTTTTTTTTTAGTTGGAAGAATTTTGGTGCTTTGGGTCTTCAAGAAAAGGTATCATCATTGGGAAGAACATTGTGTGTCTTGGGAGCCCTGCACCAACATGAAGATCCCATTTGATCAAGAAAGCATATGTGTCCTTTTAGGAACTAAATCCTGATAAGCATTGTTACCAAACCTCAGTATGGTCTACCAGGGCTTGACTGGAAAACATGCTTAAAAAGTAAAGAAAATAAGATGTTTGAAAAATGCTCATTACATCAGGAACAGGTGAATGTACTACTGCTTGGCATAACATTTTGGATACAATTATACTAACCTTTCATAAGGTGTAGCATCCCCCTTTAGCAATCATTAAACCATGGGGGATGAGAAATTGTCTTCAAGAATGTAGTTTGCATACAGCCTTGAAAATGCCTTTCCTTTTCCAGCTGGCTTCCTGAAGAGGACAGACAAGGTGTTGTGTGTGCTCTATTTACCATGACAATTTTCAAGACAGCTGCTAAGGGACCTTCTGTATCACAAACAAACTGTGCTTAAACCTTTTTCAGGCAGGGTGTTACAAAATCACATGACTAAGCTCTCAAATTAGAGAAGGACTTGGTGGCAGTGCTGTGTTCTGTGTCTCTTATATGTGGTCATTATGCAGCAATATGAAGGCATTTCATTTCATACTCTGGAACAGGAGTCTCCAATTATCAGTGCACACCTCTCACAAATACCAGCTGTATTTTAACTGGCTTCAGTGGGAACAGACAGCCTGAGGCTGGACTCTGCTTGCTCTACTGTCCCTTTCTACCAGTGTGAATCTGCAGCAGCTATGTGCAGCCCTTTTTCTGAACGAGGGCTTACAAACTTAAGGAGACTTCCTGGTCTGGCTCTCTTCCAGACCTTGAAATCTTCTGTGCATATCCCATCCCTTGAGAGACAATTTAAGGTTCTGGTTGTCCATGAGTGACACAGATGGGAATCTGCAAGATAGCATTCAGGGTAGAGAATTAAACATCATTGCATACTTGGTTTTCAGGGATGAAAGAAGGGGTAATGGCTTGAAAAACAGATCTGTAGGTGATCCATCAGGTATAGGTAGGACACGCAGAGCTTCTGTCTGATCCTGTCAGCTCCCTTTCATCTGTAGGAGAGCAGGTGACAGAGTTGCAGTTCCTTTCTCTTGCGTGGTGGCAGACCCAATGCGTGAAGCTGCAGAAGTGACAGCAACTGTGACTTTACCAGCACTGAATGAAGATGGAGAAGCCCCTGCTGCTTTCAGGGAAATAGGCATATGCTAAATATCACCTATACATTAGGCTCATAGGATTTGGGAGCTTCCAAATGCAGTTAATAAATCCTCTCCTTTTGATGGCAGAGGAATGCAGGTCTTTTGATGGCAGAGGAAGGCAGCTGCCTTCCTGTGCTCTTCTTGGAATGAAAAAAGGTTTCCAGCTCTATTACACTCAAATTAGAAGGAGGTTTTGGTGCTGAAATAAGGAAACCAGTAACAAGGATAAGTGAAGAAATTAGGGATAAAAGAGATAAACCAAAAGAAATTCAGCAGCTTGATTGTCTTCAGCTGTCACATGCATTGGTTTGCACACAGCTCCCTAGTTTTACTCCAAAATTCCCTATCTTCTTGGTGCTGATTGCATCTGTGCCCCAGGCCTTGGGAGCTGTGATTGGTAAGAGAAATTTGTCTGCTTTCACATCTACCAGGTACAACTTAATGTAGAGCTGTGGGATGTGGGTAAAACTGTAATAAGGCAGGAAAAGAAGAGCAAATTATATGTGTACCATGCAGATTTTCTTTCAGCACTGTTGGACTGAAGCAGCCCAGGGACCCATCTTTCCAAGCTAATTTTTAATTCTGCATCCCCTCCAAGTTATAGCCAAATATCCTCTATGGGGGGGATTTACTTGAGCATTTGACTTGCAGAATCCTAATAGCTGTGAACTGGACAGTTATTCCATGTGCTGTGGAGAGATGGTTATATCTGAATTACTGAAAAGTAGCTCCTACGTAGCCTTTCAGTCCCTCTCCCATTTGAAGCTTAGATAATTCATTACTCTGACCTGACCTATCACATAAAGCCAAATGCTGGTGGGGCTCTGGGAGAGGTGAGCTGGGAAAAGGGGAGCTGAGCCATACTATAAATGCATCCTGTTCAGGCCCTTTCTGCACTGCTTAAGGGAGGGAAACTGAAGTTGCAGCTGTAGTTTTAAGCATTCCTGTCTCACTCTTGCAGTGATTGTTGGTTACTGAGATCCCTCACTAATCCAGCAAGACTCTTACCCTATCAAGGAAAAAAGGAACAGCACTAAGATGGCTTTACTGTTGGATGCAGGTAAAAAACTGGATGCAGTCATGTCTTTCAAGCCTCTTACAGGCCAACAATGATGTACCTGCTTAGCCACTAAAGTGTGTGTTCCACATAGGTTGGATTCATCTAGTTGCTTTCAGCCACTCACATTTCAATGTATGCAGCCCCTGTATCTGTATTTTTGCTGGTGAGCGTGTGATGTGTGTTGCTTCCACCCAGGATGAAAAAAGCACTAAAACTGAAGATCAGAAAAGACCAGAGAAGAAAATAGTGTGCATGCAGATTGCTGGTTACTTAAAGAATATGCTTGGGAGGGAAAGTGGAAAGGGAAATATGAACAGGTTTTCTGATGCACATTAGAGCTCAAGGACTGAATAGATAATAAAATTGCTTGTAAAAATTAAATTGCCTGGCCAATTTTAGGGACATCAACCAATCCACCAAACTCAGGTGCCAGCTGGCAGGCCTGGGGAAAGTGTTTGTACAGCATGCCTTGCAAACCCTGCTGCAGCAGATGGCTCTGGTTGGCCCTGGTGCTGACTGAGAGGCTTAAGTACTGAATAAATTGAAGATGCTGAAGCCTCCTCTCTCTGTCTCCCAAGGGTAAGGTACTCTATTTTGGACGGAGATGCATTGACTAGAAAGAAACATATGGTGTTATCAAAACTGTCTAGGTTTTCTTTTTTTTTAGTCTGTATGTGTGTGTGTGTAATACAAGCATGGGTTTTGGCAAGTATTTATACAGGGATTTTGCTCCTGCTGAAACAGTGCATGCACGATCTCCTGAATCTCTGGAAAAATCTTCAGGTAAAATATACCTGGTGAAATATGTTCAGGGAAGGTAGAGTGAATGAGAGAAACCACAAGTGGAAAAGCTTTTAGCATAGGTATAACAGTAACAGGGAAATCTGTTTTCTGCATCATTTCCACAAAGCATGGATGACATGTAACAGCATGGAGTTCCTGCCTTCTGCTCATATAATTTATTGTCTGTCTGCTTATTTGTTGGCTCTGTTTATTTGAGAAGATGGTATAGTGCCCCCCTTTTTAAAAGAATATATAACTTTTGACATTTTTTACTGTAATTAATTTTAACGTTGTCTGATGAATCAGTGTTCAAATACCATGAGCATTTTGGATTTAGGGTTTTGTTTGTTTTGGTTTTTCTTACTGTGAACTTCTACTTTGAGGTAGGTCCAAGTCTGGAGGTAGGTTTCCTCTGGAGGTGGGCTTCATCTTAGCCAGCACTGATAGAAACCTTATCCTGAACAAGGTCCAGGTGTGGCTGTGCCTGCCCTGGGCCCCGTGTGCTGCTGCTGCTTGTGTGAGTGGCGTAGAGAATGGGCCTGTGTGTTTCACAGAATCACAGAAATGATGAGCTTGGAAAAAAACCCTGAGAGTGTCGAGTCCAACCTCGGCCTGAGCATGACCGTATCAACTCAGCCACGTCCGGTTTTTCCTTAAACACCTCCAGGGCCAGGTGCCCCCACCATCTCCCTTGGCAGCCCCTTCCACTATTTGATCAGTTATTCCGTGAAGAAATTGCGCCTAGTGTCCAAGCTTGGGGCCCTTTCCTCTTGTCCCTGGTTCCCCGGGAGCAGCGCCCGCCCCCCGCCTCGCCAGAGCCTCCTTTCAGGCAGCCGTAGAGTGAGAAGAGTCTCCCCTAAGCCTCCTCCCGTCCAGGCTCGAAGCCGCTGCTCCCGAGACTCGTGCTCCAGAGCGTTCCAGTACCCAGCCCTGCGTCCCGCCCTTCCCAAAGGCCTTTCGATTACTTTGTCCATCAAAGCGAAATACCAATTACAGTTGGTCGGTAAGAGGGGCGCTCCCTCCCGCCCCGCAGCGCTCCCGGCGCGCCCCCGCGGTTCCGGCGGGCGGGCGGGTGACGTGGCGGGCGGGGCGGAAGTGGCGTCGGCGGCGGGCGCGGGCCGGTGCCGCGGCGGGGCCTGCTGGGGACGCCGAGGCCCGAGATGGCGGCGCCCGGGCTGCTCCTGCTGCTGCTGCCGCTCCTGCCGCTGCGCGCCCGCGCCGACGAGCACGAGCACACGGTGAGGGGTGCCCGGCTTCCCCGGGAGCGGCGCTCGGGCCGGGGCCCCGCGGCGCGGAGAGCGCGGCTCGGCGGGCGGGAGGGACGGGGAGCCGCGGGCCGCGCCTGGGGGCAGCGGGCGGCAGCTGCCCCGCGGGGCTCCCTCCGCGCCTGCCGCGCCGCTCGGGCTGTGCCGGCCGCGCCGGGCCCCGCGGTGCGGCTCGGCGTCAGGGGGACGCCGGCGCGCTCGGGGCAGGCCCGCCGGGTTCGCTGATCCGGTTTGCACATCCTTGTGCGGCCGGGCGGGGTGTCCCACCTTTTCCTGGAGCAGATAAACGCCCCGGCAGGTACGCGTGCTTTGTTTGGAGAGCGCTGTTTGCTCGGCCCTCCTCGCGGGAGGATGTTTGCTCTTGCCTCGGAGCGCGAGTGCGAGCCGGAGCGCGGGTCTGACAGCCTGCGGGACAGCGGTGACAGCTCCCCTCGGGAAGGGGCAGGGACAGCGTGGGAACGGGCTGGGCAGTGAGAGCAGGACGGGGACACTGCCACGGACCGCAGGAAAAATGGCTGTATCAAATACCACTGATCTGAGCGCTCACGCATTGGCATGAGAATAGTTTTTCTGAAGTGCTTTTAATATTACTCAAAAAGAACCTCAAGGAAAAAATACCAGTGCTTTGTCAGTTTCTCATTTTACATCGGAGTGTTGTTTCCCGTGGCTTTCAGTGTGAGAAAGTGGAAGTTTGTGTGATGAGCTGAAGATGTGATTTTGGAATGAGACTTCCGTAGAAACCATTTCTGTTTGTTGCAAGTGTAGTGTATTAAAACGTGGCTATGATTAAACACTGTGTCTGCCTGACTGCCAGGACTTTTTTTGCTCTTGAGCAGCCTGGCTGGTAAACACTTGCTGAGTTTAACATACTTGTCTTAAGGTGAGGTGTGGTAAAGTTTAGGAAGTGTTCTTAATAAAACAGATAAATAGTATTGACAGCTATTGTGTAAGATAATTAGTTACTTTTTTCCATTTATTTTTGAGGACTTTAAAGATTATTAGGATTGTGTTTATTTTTTGAAAGGGAAAGGGTTTTATTGGTGCTGCAGTTAATGACAGAAAAGTTACTCTAATATTCAGTACTTTCAAGAAACAAATATTCTTTGAACTAATTTAGGCCCCAGTTTTGTTGCTGAACCTATGCTTTAGAGTGAGGCTTCTGCTGAGGTGAGATGGTTTTCAGCATAGTTCTGTGTTTATTTTAAGGGCTGGTTGACTTGAGGGATTATTCATTATTAAATTAATATTTAATTTAATAATCTGGGGGGGAAAAAGAAAGCTGTCACTGAATTGGTTTGGGTTTGAGCTCTCCCTTCAAAAGTGATTTCTGATGTTTTTAGGTCTCTTGAATGATTACTTTAACAATTACCCATGGAAATTACTAATTCGTTTTGAAGGCTTGTCATTTTTTCACCTAAGCTACTCAACTCTGAGAGATTATAAGTCTATTTTGGTTTAGTATTCTTGTTCACATAATGTCCAGTTTATTAACTGGATAGGTTATGTGATAGGTTAGGAATAGCTGGTGTAGAAAGACAGTTATCTTCTTTTGGAAGGCTGTCTCCTTGCTTGGGTATTTTGATATTTTAATCTTGTATAGGAGATTGGAGTGGAAGCATTAATAGCATGAATAAAACATGACCAGGGTTTTGTAGTAGTGTACTGATGTTAAGATAAAGAACCTGAAGGAAATATTCCTTAAATACTGCATTTTAATAAATTTCAGTTTTAAATATGATTTCAGCTGGGAGATTAATTTTCCTGTAATTAAAGTGCTTTACTACATTTTGAAGGCTCAGCTCACTTTTGGAGAAGTGGAAGGGAAATTTAGGATTTGGTAATCTTAAACTAAATTTTCACTGACTTTAGGATTCGAGAACTGTTGCTAGGAACACACATCCTTCTCCTTATCCTTCCATTTCCTCAGTGTGCAGCTCCCTGGGGGAAGGTGTGCTGGTGCATCCTGACACAGCTGTACAGGGTGTTGTCAGTGCTCAGCATGTTGCATCTACAGAAGTGCTGCCTTAAGCTTTTAATGCTGCTCTAACATGGAATAGTTTGCACTGTGTGCTGTAATATGTATTACACATGTCCTTTATTTTGTGGTTGTGGACTTCTAAGCAAATACTATGAAAGTTAATTGTGAGAGGACTCTGCATGAAGCCCTAGGTCTATACTATTGTTTTTGGAGATATTAGGTATGGATAGTGTCATTGAATCAACAGCTTATATCCTTTATCTTTAATTTGAATTACTCTTTAAAAATTATATCTGCCTTTCTTTGGAGGAAGAACAGTGTAAATACAATTACAAGATAAAGACAAGGGTATTTAAAATGAAGAGTAATTGAAGAAATTTTTGCCACAGTATTGAAAATTTCCATTGTCTAAAGAAAGTACAGCAGTATAACTTCAGACCATGACAGAACTGAAAACATATTTGGTGATTCTTTCACTTACTTTCATACTTCAGAGCATGTAATGTAATGCTCATTGCCTATATTATAGTAATTGCAACATTTTTTGACAGTTGTCCTTTTATTTGTGGAAGTGATAGTATCAATGGGGTGCTGGTGGCCTTATCACATTGTATACTGATCCTGCAGAAAAAGGGCTGAGGGGCTCCTGCCTGGCCTTTGCTTTCACATTTTCTGTTGCTAGACTTGTTGGAATTGATGATGTAATAGACAAACCATAAAATATCCTGTGGTTTTTGTTGCAGGAGAATGATCTAGAGATTAGGTAGTATTTAAATTTTTATGTTGTTTTAGTTTGATTGTCTGTGCTCTGTAAGAAGAGAAATACATGAAAAACATTGAAAAATAAACAAAATCCAGCCTATATTGTGTAGCAAAATGTTTATTTTTATATGGTTGAAAAAAGCATTTTTGCTTGACTTATACTCTGATTAAGTATGTTAAAATCCTGAGCATGTAAGGCTTATTTAAAATTAGTATATAGAATTAGGAACTTTGTATAGTATCTGAAAATTGTCAGAGAAACACTGTGGAAAGCACTTCAACTCATGTAAAATACTTATTTGCATGTGAAGTCGTGTGCAGATGAGCAGCCTGATTCCTCTTTGAAGTTGTGTTTTCATTTTGAAGAGGTGAAATAAATGTCATGGAAGCAGGACATGGTGTGCCTGAGCAATCTTATGCATCTAGGAAGTGTAACAGTAAAAGTACTGCATGTACAGAAGTTCAGCCTGTGCCACCAGTACAGTCCTAGACACATCCTGCTGAGGCCTGAAATTCAGAGAGAAATACAGAAGTGTTACTGGAAATAGCCTGCTTTGTCCAAAGGAGAGCATGAGGCTGAACTCCACAGATTAATGGGTTGGATTTAATGTGGATATGAGCTGCAAACATTGAGTATTATCGCAGTGCTTGATAGATGGAATATCTCTAAGATACTGAGAACTGCAAGCCTGGGATATTACTTGCCAGGTGAGTCTTGCTTGCTGCTTCCTGTATTTCTTGTCTTGCTTCTATATCTTTGCTTTGCCATTAACAAATAATGTTGGTTCTTTTTTCCCCCCGAAAGATGTGCATTGTAATGCATGTAATTCCAGACTTCTGTTCGAGAAAAGGAGTAAAACTGCATGTTTTCTGAAAGAAACTCTCTTGATTGGAATTTATTTTGCTGAATCATCACATGAGATTTGGCAGTTGTAATCCTCTTTTTGTCTCCCATCATTTTATTGGAAAGTGATTTCCTGGTTTAAAGAAGAATATCAGCAGCAATCTCATATATTTTTCTGCAACCTTTCGTATGCTGAGTTAATCTAGCCTTAATTGTTTTGTAGAATAAATAGTCTATTTTTAGGGTTAGCATGGTGATTTCTACAGCTGTGCAAAGAGAACATAAAGTTGCTTTCTACACCATGAATGCCCTGTTGGGTAACAGGAAAGAAAGATGCATGTGCTGTACTGAAGGTAGTGTTAGTATTGCTACACTTGAATAGCTTCTGAACTGTATAGATGTATGGAAATTGTCTTTATATTAAGTCTTAAAGTGGTGCACACCCCCAGTTTTTCACTAATTGTATTACATAGAAGAGATGCACTCCTGGCCATGTCAGACACAAGCTTCTGCCAGTTTAGTGTTCTGCAGGGAGCTAGAGTGGACCCATCAATACGGGCAGCAGGGAAGAACTGTAGATGGGTTGGGTGTGATTTTAGCTTGGACAGGCACATCCCTGCAGCCTGGTGCCCTGAACAGGCAGCGTGACCATATTGTGCTGCTTTGGAACAGATGCCCTCAGCTGTGATGGGGGTTGTAGATGATATGTAGTTGAATTTGAGGTGCAAGATGGTCCTCCACCACCTGGTTGGCAATTACAGAAAAATGTTTCTGAAGATGTGTTTCCATTAGCTTAACAGCTATATGGTAGGTGACTTGTGTCTATGCTGAGACTTTTCAGGCAGCATCTGTAAATATATCATTATATATTCCATATAGCCACAGAAATTACTGAGCTGATATTAAGCTTAGTGCAGAAAAATATACAAAGCTTACAGACATTTTTTCATAAATGACAGTAAGTGAAACATAAATAAAACGGTGTTTTGTAGCTGTCTCTCACATGTGGATGTACTGGACTATGTGAGTTGTGGCACTGTGACCACATTGTTAAATGCTTGTGTCTGTAAATATAATTAGGATCTCTGAGCTATATGCAGTATATTATCCCTTCATATGAACCAAAACCAGAGGAGCTTGCTGAGATACACCACATTACAGATTGCAGCATCTTATTTGTTGACCTTCTTTGCCTTGTCATTTACTATGTTCATCTTGGCTTACTTTATGTTCTCTTGCTCATAGCATGACCTTTTTGCTACAGGTGTGTTATATGTAAGTCTTCTCAAAACTTAGCAGCCCTCATAAAGAGCTGACAGTAGTCTCCTACAAAATACTTCAGTGCTTTGTCTTGCCTAAATAAGTTTTCCTTTGTGTTGGCACTGTTATTTATTATAGACATTTTGATATTACAATGGCTCTAATGAAACAGAACAAAAAAGAAACCTGACAGAAAACTGCCACGCTTGAACTCTTTAATAGCACTGTGTTCTTCCACCAAGTTACCCTACCACTAGGCTAAGAATGGAAGGATGAGATATGTCATGTGAGAGAAGTGTATTTAAATATGAAATTGTAATTGACAATGAACAAAACCCAAGAAATACAGAGAGAAGAAAATGTCCTTCAGTTTCTGCTAGACACCACCCCTCAGGTTTAAGTTGAAGGTGCTTAAGTTGTTTTGCTTACTACAGTGCTCTTAATTTGAGGAGGTCACCGGGAGCACCTGATGGATGAGAGACGGCTGTGCCTGCTGTGAGTGAGGTGTAGCCTGGGCTGGCTGAGGTGTTGTGTTTGTTTACATAGCAGTCCTGAAAAGATTTATCTCCTGCTGTTCTGGGGTGGTTGTGAGAAAGGAGGAAGTAATAGATGCAGACTGAATTCTTTGCATCTGTTTGATGTGGCCCCTTTTCTCTCTAGAGTAGGTTGATGGCATCTTGGAGTCATTGTGGGAAAAACTTGTAGGCCCTGAACAAGGACTAAACCCAATGCAGATAAGAGAAAAGCAAAGACCAGATTTGTTATTGCAGATTACTATTGCTAGTTGTAATTACTATTTAGTTATGTTGGTAGATCAGAAAACATAGCAAGATTTTGCATATTATGTTCTTGATCTGTTGGTTTCTGCCTATCTGTCACATCTGGTATAGTTCCAAAAATGTGGAGGTCCCAGCTCAGTATGAAGCACGTCAGAAATGAACAGCTGAGAAAAGCAGTGGTCAGTGCTTTCTTTATTCAGGCAGTCAAAGATGAACTGACAGACCTAAGGATGTTGTCATATTCTATTACTGAAGGTTAAACAGAGACATAGGTCAGCTCACATGTAAGCGGTTTGGTACAAGTAGTGCTAAAGTGGGCTCTTGACAAGTAGAGACCATTTTAAGAAAGGGCTGGAAATATGTTCTGCAGCTGTTAGAGGAAGAAACAGAAGGCATGATAGAAATAACAGGCTAGGAAGAGACAGGGACCAGCTTGTCCCGTGCTCCTTTGGCAAGAGCTAGAGGCAGATTCAAAGTGCAGATTCCACTGTTTCTACAGCTGAGGGGGTTGGAACTGGGATTTGCTTTCTTTCTGTTATCTTTACCAACTTTCTTTGGACAACTGTGCTGCACTGATATAACCTTTCTGGTTGCTGGCAGGGAGAAGGAATGTCTACTTTCTCTTGCTTTCTCTTGTTGCTTACTTTTTATTTGATGATTCTCTGACATTTTTTACCTGTCAGAAATGCTCTGAAGTATGTGCTCTGCTAAGGGGCAGGTTTGTGAAACTGATAAGTGTTTGGTCTCTGCTGCAGCTCAGAATGAAATTACTAAGATATTTTAAGTTTCTTGTTGGATATCACTCACATAAGAGGCTGGAATGACCTTTTTACATCTTTATAAACAAAAAAGATGAGCCTTTAATTGAGATGGTGTGTTAGTTTTAAGGGATTAAATTATTTTTCCAAAGCATGTTTGTTTAAATCCTTGAGTTTAATTTATAAACACTTCATCGGAAATTTTTTTTCATTTAATTTCTGCATTGACATCTTGGTATGACAGTGGTTGTTCCGAATAAATGGAGTCGAAGAACCTTTGTTCATTTGTTAAAAAGGGAGATTCAAAACTGTGTTCAGTATTTCACCTGTGCACTATATAATATGTTTAATTAATGTTTTGCTTTCTTTTCTTCTCCAAAGTGTTCTGTGTCTGTCTTTTGGTCTTATAATAGTACTTTATATTTCTGTACCTAAAAAAAAATCAGGACCTATATAGTGATTTGCTTTTATGTGCATATAAGTAGGGGTTTTTCCTGCCTTAGAACTTATATCGCTGTCCCTGTCCCTCTTATTCTATTGAAATGATAGGTGAAGTAGTGTTGTGTGAGAGACTTTGTGTAGTAATCAGCAGATCTGATACCTCATCCAGATGCATACAAATATAATGCAAATTATTATTTCAGGTAATTTAATTTTCCTGAATTTGTCCAGTATTTGAATACTGATAGATTAATGACTTTTAAGTACTTTTTTTTTGCTCAGAAGTAATAAGGGCTTGAAAAAAATTATTGGCTCCTAGACAAGGAATGTATTTTCCTGGCTAACAGTAGCTGTGGAAAGTGAAGAGTGAACATTCCAAGAGAGAATTTCATGGCAGCCACCAGACTTCTTGCTGTTCTGTTTTTTCACTGTGGGAATGTTGGAAATGCATCAAAATACAGTTCTTCTGTCTGACTTTGGCTCTTGGCTACTGTAGGTATGCAACAGTTTAATTTTAGTGCTTCCTGTGAGGCATTGTGCTCTTCTGAGAATTTTGAATGCAGTTTATATCCTTTCTAAAACGAAAGCTGCATTTTAGGAAAATACAAAGTAACTGTCATATCTGACTATTTTGCTAAGATCTTGTTTAACAAGACATTAATTCGGTGTTTCCTTTATTTCAGTTGAGATAAGCAGTTTTGCTTTAACTGCTCTGTGTTTTTACAAAATTATTAAAAGCTTATTTATTTTCAAAACTTCTGCTCGCTGCATCTTCTGCATCTTTCTTAAATCTCCCTCATCTGATACTTCACTGTAAGAAACTGTATGATCAACTTGGCTTTTTTTTTTCCTATGAAAGCAGCTGAAATTTTATCCTAGAGTCCCTGTCAGGCAAAAGACAAAAATGCTCAGCTGTCTTTAATGTGGCTGTTGCCTGTGATTGAGCAATCCTGCCCTGCTAGTTAATATGAATAAGAGCTTCTCTGGGCTTCTCATCTAACTCAATAACTTTTATCTTTCAGTACCAGGATAAAGAGGAAGTTGTTCTGTGGATGAATACTGTAGGACCCTACCACAATCGCCAAGAAACATACAAATACTTCTCTCTCCCTTTCTGTGTGGGATCAAAAAAAAGCATCAGCCATTACCATGAAACCCTAGGGGAAGCACTTCAAGGAGTTGAATTGGAATTTAGTGGTCTTGACATCAAATTTAAAGGTAAGTGATTCAAAGTGCATTTAGCCACTTAAAAAAATACACAGACTCTTCAAACTTGATCTTTTAACAGGAAAAACTGAAATTTTCTTGCTGCTAGCAGCTGAGTGTATTTTCTATGGTTGATTGGTACTATCAGTGGCTTTTGAGTTTACTGTGAAGTTTCCATCTATGTGCCCTTGAAGAAAAACCAGATATTGTTTCTGAAGTAGCTGATATCATTTTACAAAGTAAAACTAAGTTTTCTGCATATGACTATTTGATTATTTACTGAAATTAATATTCTGGAATTATCAGTTCTGAAGATGTAATTTTTTTCCTGTGATGATGAATACTTGTAGACTCACTGCAATTGTAAAGGAGTAGCAAGTGCTCAACATCTCAAAGTTCCACCTCAACACAAAGTTGATGGTTGTATCATTCTGGTTACTTTGACAAATACCTTTATAGTGCTGTCTCTAACTCATCTTATGCCAGTCAGGATGGAGCAGGATGAAACTGGTGTGTTGATTTTTTTTTTCCTGTTGTTCCCCGTCCTCACAATCTTGCCATACAGTTCCAGAGAAGACATTTAACTTCTTTTGCAAATATATTTCTTGCTATTAAGGCCTGAGTCTTCTACTGCATCATTTCTCTGTGTGTGGCCTTTCAGATATCTGTAGCTAGTAGTTGCAGAACTTCAAATAGTAACAGATTATTTTGCCTCTTGAATTCCATTTATGTTTCTGTGTATCTTTTTTTCCAGAACACTGCATTTCATCACTAGTGCTTAACTGGATGAAGAACTTAAGCATAGTATCTCTTGTCTGAGCATTTACAGTCAGATGAGATTTAGTTTCTGTAAGCTGTAAAAGTTTTATCCAAAACTGGACATCTGCAAGATAAAAGACCTAATGATGTTTTTGCTAGCAGCAGGATAAGTTGAATAAAAGATTTTTACAAAGTTTTTTAATACCTTAAATTCCTCGTACTTTTTAAATTTGTGTAGATGATTGCCACACTAAAGGAGTTTGGAGCTGAATCTTTTCTTTTAAGAAAGAAAGAGTAACTGTACAAACACTAGGAAACAGTCCTACTAGTGGTTTGTAACACTCGTAGTGTGCTGAAAATTTTACTCAATGTGGGAGAAATAGTTCTCTTGTCAAACCTCATAGAATGTCCTCAGAAACACAAAATGGAAAGGCCAATGAAGGCAATTGACAGCAGTTCAACACATTGGTGAAGATTAATAAAGTTCCTGTTGTCAGTATATGGTAAATGTTTGTTTGTATAGCCAGTTCAATGTGTAACTTTACTGCCTTTAAGTACCCGAACTTTACAAAGAGATTCTTTTATTCCTGTGACAGGTATGCTCTCTAGGTGCAGCACCAAATTGGAAAGACTAGAAAGTTTGTGAGTTGATGTTTACTGCTATGATGTAGCCAATGGACAGAATTTAAAAAATTTTAATTCTTTTTATGAACACCTTGGAGTTAAGTAGATGGATAATCCATTTTGGACCTGCAGTGACTTGAACTCTCAGCCAAAGTGGCTGCAGGTCAGATGTGTTCAGTAAAGCAGATGGTACATGCTAGCTGGGTGATTACTGAGTATATGTGTATGATGTGTGAAGCTGTATATGTGCGCTGCTAGTTTTTTATCTTGGAGTCTATGTCATCTGGATAAAAGATGAAGACAATAATCTCTTTGCTGTTAACTTTTATCCAGCAGCTTCTTCATCAGGAACTGTTACAGTATTTCTGGCAGTGGTCCATGAAGTGAAATCTGAATGGGAGTCAGGTCTATTTTACTATCCTTAATCTGCTGTTAAAAGTATTAAAATACTAATTTTTCCACATTTCAAAGTAACAAGCATAAATTAGTTGTAATACTAATTATTAGTACTTAGTATGAAATTAGTATTTAATATGAAATTATGTACCATTTGTGTAATTCAAATGCCCTTCATATACAGGTTTTAAAAATAAAGAAATAAAGCAGAAGATTGCAATACTTAAATTTATTTTTTAGAGGCTTAAAAGTTATAATAAACACAGTACAATTCATATCCAATTTATGTATTGTAAAATTTGGATTTCATAGACCAGTCCTTAAAGTTTAACATTTGTATAAAGAATTCCTTTCCAGTTTGATTGTTGAAATGTGATGGTAGCTCAGTTTTTTGGTGACATTTTTGTGGTAGACCTTGTTCTTTGCAGAAGTGATGTTCACTTTTTGTTTGTTTTTGGGGGTTTTTGTGGGTTTTTTTTGTAACTAGATTGTGTCAGTGAAATTGAAATAATCTTTTTGCAATGGATAAGTTTTATCTCAGTGTGATTGATACCGGCTTCAACTCTTCATCAATGTTCCAGAAGTTGCTGCAATTAAATTGAAACAAAACTGGTGGTGTTTTTGTGTTGGTTTAGTTTTTTGGTTGGTTTTTGTTTTCCTTTTTCTTTTTGTTAACAGATAGAGGCTAGGTTGGTACTAACAGATTCATATGTTCTTAAGTAAAAGATACAGCTTGAAGGAGTGTTGAGTATCTAAAATCTGCAGCTGAAATAATTAAGATACAGATTTTCTTCATGAATATGTGAATCATATCTAAGTTCTGAGTTAACAGGCATCTGTGCTTTTCTTTATGTGTGTTTGGCATTATGGCAAGATTAATAGTTGCCGGTATTTCTTTCTCTTTGAACTCTTGTATGAGTTTACAAAATTAGATTTGAACCTCATACTTTTAAGTTTTTATCCTCTAAAGTGAGTAAAAGGGAAATAGAATTGTTCTAATAAATTAGCTTCTGCAATAAAAAAAATAATTTCCTTCTCAACATTATTTGACTGGACAGCGATAGCAGGTAAGCATGAAGCTGCATGTTCATCATATTCAAAGAATTGTTTAGGCTACGGCTGTTCCTAGCTGAAGTACTAACCTGTGTAAGTAAAACTGACAATTGAATCAGTAAGCATTGCCTATATTTTTGAACTCGAATATGAAAAATTATGATTCTGCAGAAATGTGCCCTTCTGAGGGTGAAGGTTTCCACTTGAACTCTCATAGTGCTGACTGGTGGGGCAAATTTACAGTGTGTTCAAGTCTCCATGAAGCAGTGTTTCTTGTATTAAGTGTGGCTTATTAAAGGGTACATGCAATCATAGAGGATCACTGGATTTTCCTTTTGATACAATATGAACAATGTTGTTCTTATATCACAGGTCTCAGATCTGTATAAATATCTGCGTGAAGGAAGAAATGCATTATTAACATACATTCATATTGTACTATAACTTCTGAGTTTTCAGTTGGCTTAATTATCTTGTCAAGCTAAATCTAGGATAATAATGCTTTTTAATTAACGTGTCAAATTCTTTACTCAAGTATTTGAGTGACATCCAGTGTTACACCTGAGACCTAGTAAATTATTAAATGTACTGAACATTGGTATCATAGCGACTTCAATTTGAAAATTTATTTTTGATATTACCCTACAGTACCATTAGAGAAGATGAATTTAAAGAGGAAAAAGATTATTTAACAAAATTGCATTCAGAAATGTTACTAAATGACCTTATTTCTTATGGAAAGTTCTTCACCCAGACTTTCTACTGCAACTCTACAAGGATGACATTTAGTGTTGTCAGATATAATGAGGTTTTATATGGTTCACATGTTTGAATAAAACCCCATTGATGTGACTGTTCATAGGAAATTTGAAATCTGGCTAAGCACACTAGTTTTCTAATGAATCATGCTTTTAGAAAATTTTCTAAATGTGATACTGACATTCCTGAAGCTTTATTACATGGCAGGTATTCCTTTGACATCCCTGATACAGAGGCACCATAAAACCTGCTTTTAACTTCACTCTCCTTTTGGATACACATCCTACCATAACTTTGATAAGAATTCTCTAACATGTGCAAAATCTTAGATCTGGTAAGGTTGTAATGAAGTAGACATCAGGTTCCCCCAGCCACCAAATGCTGTTTTAAGATTCTTTCATTTAATCATTTAACACAGTGGATTTAAGCTTGACCACCTAATCCTGTCCTGTAACTCAACAGCAGCTTCATCTGACAGTGGCTGGAGAAAGGAGCACTTGTCTTCCTTCCCTTGTTTAAAGGGAGGTGAGAGGAACTGTAGTGTGCAGTATGGCTGACACCATACTCCATATGTAATGTCGTTCCCTGTGTTTTGCAAGAATTGAATGAGATTGTTTCTAATGGTTCCGCTGGGGTTTTGTGTATGTGCCCTGGAGCAACTTGTAACACTGTTTATCCAGATGTGATGATACTATCTCTGTGATTTCTTCTGGTATTCTGAATGCTGGAAATAAGATCTATAAAAATGAGTGAAGGCAGTTTTTTTTGTGGCACACTGCTATCTGCAGCATTGTGTCAGTGCAGTTGTTTCCCTTCAAATTATATTTGATGATAAATGATAAAAAAATGTGTTTTTTTGTTTCAATAGCAGCAAACCTCACTGTATATCCTAAAGCATTAGCTAATTTCAATTGGTAAAATAAACAAGTGGCAAAGTCCACAGTCTGAAAGCCCGTGGAGTAATTTAGAGTAGTTTACAGTAAGCCAGCCTGGCCCCCATAATACCTCTCCAAAACAGGTTTCTTGCTTCAGCCTGGGAAATGCTTTTTTCAACAGCCTCTATCAGTTTCTCTTTTACCTGTATTTTAATTTATGGCTTATTTTCATTTGATGTCTGTGTTGAACAGTCCTTTGAGTCAGAAAATGTAGTATTAGAAAGGTGTTATCCTTTATTTGAACTTAGTATGACAGTGAAGTGCCAGATATTTTGGAAAGAATCCCTACTTAGCAACAAAGCGAGAAAATAATGATACTGGGATTTGTGGGTTGTTTTTTTTCCCCCTTTTTTAATTAATGGCAAGATAATTTTAAAATCTGTTAAAATGAAAAAGTGCCAAGGAGACACATTTGCGGGTGGGGGGGAAACACACTCCAAAAATACAGGATCCAGCTTGGTAGAGGCATAAGTGAAAACTTGAATTTGTGTCTGTTTCAGTTGTGATGCCAACTTTAATGGCTTCCTTCTCTTTAACGTACCAGTATGGGCACTGAAAGTCATCTTGGTACGTTTGTTGACTTGAATGGTTTTGTTACTCTTTTTTTTTTTTACTCCAGGACAAGTTTTGTTGACCAGATGTACTTAGCATATTTTGATTTTTGTTGTTATCAGAGAAATTATGTTTTGTATTAGAAATATTCTGCTTGGCTATGCTTTTTCTGTGCAGGTGATTTGATTTGCCTTTTAGGCTTTATGTTGTAGTTAGTGTATCAAAGAAAGTAAGCTGAATTTTGATACAAATTAGAACTGTATTAGGGCAGAAATTAATTTTGTCTACTACAGTGGGTCTTCAATTCCAGTGATGACAAAAAGAGGAGAAGTTGGAATTCTTTACTTTTATTGTGCTTCACTCATTGTAGCATGAAAACAATTACTAAGATGTAGTTGAGGGAGCTTGTTTCTGAATCTGTTGCTATCTGAAGTCTTGTAAATGTGAGGCCTTTCATCTTTCTTCACTTGAAAAGGAGACATTAGGGAAGGAAGCTGGGATGCAAAAGAATGGCTGCTAACCGTATAACTTAGGAATTGTAGATGGGGAAGAATAGCTTTCTGGCTGAAAGAGGTGCATTTATTTTATTTCATTTCCAAATGCAGTCTCTTGTGCATTCTTTGCTTTATTCCTATTTTTGTCTTCTCTCATTTTTTTTTTCTCTGTCTTTACTCTGATTGCTTTGTTTCTTCCTTAGGGTAGTTTCTTTAAAATTGCTGAGAACTTTAAAAAGTTTTAGGTTTTTTTTCAAACATTATTTCTAGTCAGGGAAGCTGATTATACTAAAACAGAGATAATGTTGTAAACAGTATTAGGTATTTGTTAATAATTTCATACCTCTTGTTTAAGTTAGAGAGATCTCATTATCTGCCGTCAGCTTTTGTACCTTAATTTAGTGTGGGTGAAGCAGCAAAAGGATACTGTGAAACCTTTCCTTGTCCAGTATGTGTAAAGTCTTTGCATGCAGAAGTGTGGATTTCTGAACACAATCATGTATTTGCTTTAATGGTTCCTTTTCAAGTGTCCTTTATTGTTATCTACTTGAGGATACACAGGAGAGCTTGGAGACTTCAGCTCTGTTTTTCCTCCATTTATTTGCTTGATTTACCTTTGCTTTGAGCCAGCTCATTAATAAATCTTCAACTGTGCTTTAATTTTTTGCAGATGATGTGATGCAGACCACTTACTGTGAAGTTGAGTTGGACAAGGGAAGAAGAGATGCATTTGTATATGCTATCAAAAATCACTATTGGTACCAGATGTATATTGATGACTTGCCAATATGGGGTGAGTTATGCATTAATGACTGGGTTACACACTAGTCCTGTACTAGTGGGTTTCATGGACTCATTTAATGACTAAGCTTCATTACAAGATTATCAAAAGAAACTTTCATGCAAGTCAAATTCACAAGAACGTGAAGTAAATAAGAGGACATAATCTTAAGCTGCACCATGGGAGGGTTAGGTTGAACATTAGGAAGCATTTATTCACAGAAAGGGTGATTAGACTTTGGAAAGGGCTGCCCAGGGAGATGTTGGAGTCACCATCCCTGGAGGTGTCTAATGAAAGACTGGATGTGGCACTCAGTGCCATGGTCTAGTTGACAAGATGGTGTTGGGTCATAGATTGGACTCAGTTATCTCAGTGGTCTTTTCCAACCTAATCAATTCTTTGTGAAGTAAGTTGAAGGCTTATTGCACTGAAAGAACAGTAGGATGGCTGTACTAGTGCAATACAAAAACAGTAAAAAGCTGTTTTGTTACTAAAGTCCTGATTTAAATGCAGTAAATTCTTAGGTTTACATTTGTTCAAATATTCAAGTGAGTGATAATTAGATAGGTTACAGTAAGGTCCACGTTATTGTGATCAGCAAACTTCTTATTTGAGAGTTGAAACTTTATTTTGCTACTTTTCTTTATTACTCATGCAAAAACTGTTTTGTTTAATTTTATGTTAATTTAGTGGCAGTTAACAGGGTTGCTTTGTTGTCTGTTTACATGGAGTTTTATTTTACTTATTTTTTTACAGTTCTCAAAATTTCTCTTGCTGAGTACTATTAATCTGTGTTTAGAAGTTCTTGTGTCTTGAATAAAAACATGTGTATCTTTATTGCTGTTGTCTCCTAAGGCCTGTGTGTTTTGTTGCTCCCTCATAACCTGTGATCACATACCTAGTAAAGAGTGCTCTGCAGATTGCACTTTGCACTGATAACAATCAACCAAACTCTCCAAGGCCCAATCTCCCTAGTGTAGATACAAACTGAAAGGAAATGAAAAACAGCTATAAGGTCTTTGTTGCCTGTGTTCTGTCAAAGAGGTAAACCTGCCCAAACTAAACAAAGTCCCACAGCACCTACAAAAATGCAGTTAAAGTCGTGCAAGAAAAGTTCTTTGATAGCTGGTATGAGTAATGCAATCCATCACTAATTCATTTTGACAAAGTGTTCTTTTTTTTTAGCTCTTTCTTATTTTAGTTGGTTGTAGAAAATATCTGTCTGATGAACATGGCAAAAATATTAACACTTTATTTATTATTTATCTGGTAGTCAGGAAGGTCTGATGTTGTTTTTAGTTTGTTTGTTTGTTTTAACATGTCTGTTTTTAAAAGATACCATTATAATGCCTGAAGAGATGTACTTAAGTATTGGTTCTGTTCTTTTCAGATTTGTTTATTGTGTGTAATGGCTCTGTAGCCAGGCTTGGAGTAGACCTGAATTAGTCTGTGTGACCTCTACTGTACTACTTGTGCAATTGCTGGTAGGCTTTTTAAAAGCATGCATGAGTGACAATTGTTCCTACAATATTTTTTATGGCTTTGGCCTTTCAGCAAAAGACCAGTGAATTCTTTTGCTAGTCTAGTGGCAGTTATGTAAGCCTTGAATTGCCCAGGGATGATGGATGCTAAGCTGACTTCTTTGGAATCTGATGTGGCTAACAAGTCTTGGAGGCTTTCTTTTTTAGGATTTTTCTGGTCATGTTTCATCCCCTAAAATGCCAAAGAACAAACATACCTACTAAATCTTCTATGCATGACAAATTTTATGCTCTCAGCTAAAAAATCTGGTTTCCTGTGATTCCAGTGTTTTTAGTGTTTCCCAGTAGTATGCTTTTTATGCACAAGAAGTCAGCTAGAAAACATGTGGAATATAGGTGTTATCTTTCTAAGATGTTAAGAAGCTGCTTTTGATAGTTTGGAACCAGGATGTCAAGCTGTGCTACATAATAGAGGACTGCAGGATCATAAGTACAGGTAGTATTATGTAAGGATATAATCTGACATCAGGTGTGAAAGCAAGTGGTGCTGACAGTTTTGGTCTGTGTCTCCTGCAGGTTAGCTAAAGTAGCAGGACTGCAGATTGGTCAATATTAGCCTGACTTTTGTTCAAAAAATTAATGAGTTCTTGGTGGGGGGCTGAGAAAGGAGTGGATGCAACTGAATCAATCAGAAGTGTTTATCTGAGAGTCTGAATTAGTATTTTGGACCTTTGTGTTCCCAGTATAGTGGAGAAAACTGGGAATATAGTTTATCTGCAATAATTTTGTTTCTCCTGGGTCTCTGTTCAGCAACAGAAATGTTTCAGGCTTTGAGTGCTGCTTAAAACTTGAAGCACTGAGACTTGCTGCTAACTGAACAGTTTTTATTTTAAGCATTTCTGTTATGAATATGGCATGAATGCTTCTGTACACATGCCTCAGCTTACTGGTGCCTTTGAGTGTGTCATGTAGACTTGTCTAGTACCACATGATGGCAGGTAGAGACACTGAAGAAAGCAAATATCTTTTGCTTGTCGTTGCATAGCTGTACTATTTCTAAATAGTTACTAAATTTCAGTAATTAAAATGAAGAAAACCATTAGGACTATTCAAGGTACATGTAAAAACTGAAGTAGTTATGATGGCATCTCTGAAATACTCTGAATACTGAGAAGGGTTGTTTTGGTTTCATGAGGATAGTGTTGAGAACTGGTTACCCTCAGCTTGCATTAAAAATAGCTTGTGCTGAATGACTTTTTTTTGTTACTGTGTGAAGGCTGTCATGTTGATCCACTTTATTTATCTTGAGAACCTTAGTGGCCAGCATGTATTGTGTATACTGTATGACCCAATATCCTATTTTTTTTCATTGTTGCTTCGTATCTTGTAGCTGGATTAAAGTTCCCTAAATGTAGATGACTGGAGTCCTTTTTTAGTGCTACCAAAAGAAAGTTCTTTGTGAAGAATGTAAAAGAAAAGAATTCAGATGGTGCTAATGTTTGCTGAGAATTCTAGGCAACTTCTCTTTAATTCTAGTCTTAAAGCAGACCATTTACTTCCCTGGGCTCATCCAGATACATTCATGGCATTCCACCTGTCTCCTGGCAAAATTTAGTTAAGTTCATCCTTTATGTTTTTTATGATTTTTCATCTTGCTAAGACTTATTGATACCAGACATATGCACAAACACTAATTCTTAAAATTTGCCCTAGGAAGTCCTCAAGCCCTGTAAGTATCTATTTTCAGTAGAGACTAGGCATAACTTCACTCAACCTTTCTTAACTGCTGATAACTGAAGGTAATGACATCAAAGTGCTGTTTGAGGGCTCTGGAAGGTTGACACTATTTTCTGACTTAAAAAAGGCAACAAGATCTTCCTAAGTGCATTCAGAAAGTATTAGTCCATTTTATATTTTTTCATGAATTGCTGTCCCACAGTGGAGAGAGAGACTAGGCTTGATTGTTTCAGGACATTCCGTAACTGTGTGAAGTATTGTGTTAGTTCATTCCTTCAGTGAGTGATTGATCAGAATGTCCTTTAGGTAGTTTAGAGGTCTGTATTGTCATGGTTCTGGATACTACCATGGGAACAGATGGCATGGCAGGTGCCAGGCTATATGGTGGGGGCACAAACTGGCACATGTTTTGTGTAGATGTCATATACAAGGCAATCCTGACAGATGAGCATGAGTAAAAAACTTGACAGAAAAATACCACCTTGAAAATGAGAAAACACAGGTGATGCAAAAAGGCCCTTCCTTCATATGCCTGGTGCTTTGTGGTAGTCTGTTCCATATCCTTCACCTACTTGTTCTCCCATTCCTCTCAGCCTTGTGTATCTTGAGTGCTGCTTTTCTGTGACTTTCCATCTTGTACATCTTGTATGTGATCTTTGATCTTGACGTCAAAGGTGACACTTATAACCTGGGAATTTGCTGACTGTAAAATTTTTTCTGTTTTCATCCAGCATAGCATAGTCTCTGGAATTCTTCTGTAGTTGATGAAACATTTTGCCCTAACTTACTGAAAATTAAGAACTTAATCATAGAATGGTTTGGATGATTTGAGTTGGAAGAGAACAAAAAACTTATCATGGTACAGCCACAACTTCTCTTGGGCAACCTGCAACCTGTATCATTCTCACAGTAAAGAATTTCTTCCTAATATAAAAACACAGTTTTGACAAGCATTGGAAATTAGTGTGCAAACAAGAGCAAAAAGCATGTGTTGGGAAGTAAACTAAAGAGGATTACAGAGAAAAAGTCAAATTCTTAAGAGGAAACAAAATGAGTGAATAGATAAATGGAAAATGGGAAATGATAGAGGTTTTGGCTACATTCTGTTAGGAAAATTAATCTCTAGCTGAATGAATTTAGCTAGTTATTTACCTGGTAGAATTGCAAATAAAAATAGAGGCACTGTTGTTGTGTCTTCTGCAGTGTTTGTAGCTACGTGCTTTTTCTTTTAATGCCATTACAAAATGCTTCTTTCAGAGACCCATGGATTGAAAGTGGAGGCCAGATAGTAGACTTGAAAAGAAGAGCATAAGTTCTTCTCTGTTCTCTTTGTTTATGTTGCTTTTTTAGCTGACAAAACTTTGTAATACACGTTTTTAAAAAGTCAGTGCAAAATATCTGAAAAGCATACCTGTAATAGTTGCTTGCACTTGTTTTCTATGCAGGGATTGTTGGAGAAGCAGATGAAAATGGAGAAGATTACTACCTTTGGACTTACAAAAAACTTGAAATTGGTTTCAATGGAAATAGAATTGTAGATGTCAATCTGACCAGTGAAGGAAAGGTGAAACTGGTACCAAACACAAAAATCCAGATGTCATATTCAGTAAGTAATTTGGTAATGCACCTGTAATAAGAAATTCTACATGGTGAAATAGCTCAAAAACAGGTACTTGTATACTACAATACATACTGATATGTTGGCTATGTTAGAGGAACATGCATCTTCACTCCTTCAATTATTCTGTTATTAACAAATTTATGATTTTTGAAGTACTCCAAACAAACTGGAGCTTCTGTAATGTGCAGAAAAGTGTTTTAGTGGGAGAGGAAGGTACCCTGAAAGGATGGAGACTCGAAGTATAGAGGACCCATGAGTAGGTACACATCATCGTCATGTCTGGAATAGTGACATTTGTATCATGGGTTTGAACTGTATTCTGAGATAGGATAATAACCCACTGTAAGCCTTTATGATTTGCAAGCAGTTAATAGCAAAATTTACTTTGTTTTGCAATTCCAGTAGAAATTTCTTATTTATATAACATGATTAATAAGGTTTTAAGTTTCTTTTTCCGAAGCTCTCTGCTATGATATTGAGTTGCTGTGATAAAAGGTAATGAATAAACAATGCTTGGTGGTTGAGACAAATTAATTTTTTCAGTTTTCCTCTTTATTGATGTTACTTAAAGCAAGTGATGGTTCACATGCCATGTTCAACACATTTGTATAGTGAAACCATTTTTTAATGCATTGCTTTTCTTCCATGTGATAGCAGTGGATGTCAGCATAGGATTTTATTTCAGAGAATATTTTTGCCACAGTTACATTTCTTTTGCCCTGAATAAGTTTTGTAGTTTGAAGTGCAGATAACCGACCGGGTTTTATATCTGCTTTTTAGAATTACATTTACACTAATTTCACTATTTTTGCTGCAAAATTGATAGTAGAAATTCCAGAATTTGCTATTTCAAATTCTACTGTCATTGTGAAGTCTATTTGCTCTAAATTTTAAGTTGGTCAGCATTGAGTAGCAGCCAGTAATGAAAATAACAAAAGATATTCCCTTAAAAGACTTTTTAGCATGCAAAGCTCAGGACTTCTCTATCAAATTCTGTTGGCACCACTGGGCAATTGCTGGGCTGGCCTGTGTGTGATGTTTGATTCACAGATTGTCACTGGGGGATTTGTTCTAAACTGTGTTTCATAGTGACAGATACATTTCTCATTAGAGCATCTGCTTGAAACAATTTTGAAAGTTATTAATGTTTTGAGCTAGTAATCTTGAACAAAGTTGTAATTTGAACTGAGGAACATTGATATCAAACCTCAAAGTGAGTAGTGCTGGCATCTTGAGCTTTTTAATATATCTCAGGACTGTGGTGAGGCATTGGGGTGTTCAGTCGACATTTATATGCTTTCTTCTATACTCAGTAAGAGAACAAGCTTGTGGAAGGCTTCCTTCTCATTGATTCTAAAATAGATGTGTACAAGGGGGCTGCATTTGTTTCAATATCACTACAAATCCTGATAATTTTTGGCATACTTTGGAAAAATATTTTCAGGTAGGCTTTTATTTAATTCATAAAATTGTTTTAATTTTAATTTTTAAATGCAGTCTTGTAAAAATAGTAAAAAATACTTTATGCTACCATATTAGCACCATATAGTTCATTAATGCAATTACATTTTCCAAATCAAAAGCAGTCCTGTCTGCAGCTGGTGGAGAACTGACAACTGTAATATGGTGTTACCCTGTGATAGTCTGTCCATACACACATACTTTTCCATTTGGTTTCAGAGTAATTTCTTGGCAATTGAAGTGTCTAGATTCATGGTAATTGCATGTATGTATACATAATATATACACACACACACATTATATAGATTCTGTAATCATGAAAAAGGTTTGTTGTATTTGTCAACTGCAAATTTGTTTCTTTGGTTAGCCACAGAGACAGAGAGAATTGAGGCAGTGCAAGACTGATTCTTCCTGGTTCTTAGACATAAGCATGGACAAGATTAGATCTTTAGGAGGGGTGGCTGATGTTCACTCCATGCCTGACCTGTAGATGCCACTCTATAACAACATCATTCCAGCGTTCTTTGCCAGACCCCATTCATACTGAAGAAAACATATAAAGTGAATTATTTTTAATATGTGTTGTGGCTTTCTGCATGTGAGTATGGCAAAAAATATTGTACGGAGCTTTTCAAATATAAACATTTCTCTCTTCAGGTGAAATGGAAGAAATCGGATGTAAAGTTTGAAGACCGATTTGACAAGTATCTTGACCCATCTTTCTTTCAGCACAGAGTATGTATTGTTGTAAGACATTCTTACAATATAATGTCCCTTTACAATGGTTGCTTTAATTTAGATGTCATGCAATTTTTGGATTACTTCTTTGAATTTTTAGATTTTCCAGCTGTTCTGGGACAATAAAAAGGGAGGTCTGACTGATGTTTAAGTGGCAATGTTGCTGCTAAAATAGGATGGCTCAATTTTTTTTAAGAGTACTTCAATAAATATGTAGGCAAGCTTCAAGCTGGCAGAAAATACAGGGTAGTTCAAGAAAATCCATTCAGGTGACCAGAAGCAATGAAACTTCAGGGACACAACTGTGTGAGCTGAATAAGTGCAGTTGGCCATAGGCACACTTCTTTCTGAAGTAAAAGCACAGAGAAAAGCATTAGCTTAACCCAGTTATCAGCTGTGGCGCTATCAGTTGTGTTTAAATCTGTGGTTGTAATCTCCTTAAGGGTAGTGTACTGATCTGTGCTACTGTCTGAAAGTAGAAACTTCCTCTACATTCTCTTTGGGGCTCAGTGAAAACCAGAAGTCTATGCTTTTGAGAGCAGTAATGCTGCTGCAAATTTTCATCCTGTGCAATGCAGTAATTCCTTTGGCTTCGCTGCTTGAACCTCTTCCCTAGGAAGGCAGCAGTACATTGGGTTGCCTTTTGCTTACCAAGGGAGCATGCACAGCCAGTTGTTCAAACTTTGCTGCTGCTTAACTAAGTTGTGATAACTGTGTCCTGAGCAAGGCTGGCTGTTGAAAAGGTTTATGTATGGTGTTTCACAGACCAGTTTTAGTGACACTCTCTGAAAATGTAGCTAGTTACTTAGCTAGTGCTGACAAGCTGTCCTTATAGGCAACAATTTATCCTTATTGGAACAATTTGAAACGTATTTACAGTTCTAAATTTTATGAGTGTGTTTTCTTTTTGTAGATTCACTGGTTTTCAATTTTCAATTCTTTCATGATGGTGATTTTTCTGGTTGGCCTGGTGTCTATGATTCTAATGAGAACTTTGCGAAAAGATTATGCAAGATACAGCAAGGAGGAAGAAATGGATGATATGGTAAGTCCTGCATCCATGCTTTAAAAACTCATTTTTTAAGGCTTATTGTTTTCTTGTCATATATTCATTGTGTTAGCAGCTCTGAATGGCTTTCTTCAATTGGACAAAAAATGCCTTTTGTGTGTCTTGAAAGTGTTACTGGTTTTCTTTATAACATGTTTCTAGGTTGCGACCCAAAAATCTCTCTCTAGTCACTGTGTTAACCTTAGGATTAACTAGGTCCATTCTGACATTGTAGTAGAAGCCTGATGTACTCCTAAGCACCTCAGAGGCTTTAGGGACAGGGAGGGATTCTGATAGATTTTATTGTGTCATACATTCAGGTAGTAATTTGTTGTTGTCTTCATAAGCATCTAGAAAGTAAACTTTTCGATTTGATGCATCCAGAAGAGAAGACACTCTTCACTTGAAGTTGCTTTACTAAATCAGATCTTTTGTTTTTATGTAGCTTGTGTGTTTGTCTTTAATTGTCATGACTAGACTTAAAATTTGTTGTTGTTGTTCCCAGGACAGAGATCTAGGTGATGAGTATGGGTGGAAGCAGGTCCATGGAGATGTGTTTAGACCATCCAGTCATCCTCTAATATTTTCATCGCTTATTGGTTCTGGCTGTCAAATTTTTGCTGTGTCTCTTATAGTTATTATTGTTGCAATGATAGAAGATTTATACACAGAGTAAGTATAATTGTGCCATGTCGTCCATATATAAATGTTTAAGTAAACAAAATAATTACAAAAATTATTGTTCTAACTGGCCTGAAAAAAAGTGTTTGAGAGTCTCTAGTAGTAATCTGTAGATCAGATGTAGTACTAAGAAGTGCTCTTCTAATCTGTAGTGAAACTTTGTCCTACTGTTATCATGTTAGTCAGTCTCCTTTGATTTTCTCTTTTAATGCTTGCTTTTTGAGTGATTTATTTTGAAACTAGTTTGTTGTTCTGCAGAATCACTAGTAGATAATACGGGAATTATACGTATTCAAAGGTACAGATTTCACTCCTGGTTTCGTCCAGAGTAACAAGATGTTAGTATATTTCTGACCCTACTTCCCCACCATGTCCTGTGAAGACTGAAATAAGAGTGTGCTCTGTTGTGAATAGTCCTGTTTTCTGCTGACAAGTCAGTATTAAGTCGGTCTTATTACAAGTCTGCTTAGAAATGAAAATGTAATTCTTTAAGTTCTTTTGAACACATAGTGGTCAGCCTGTGTTGATGTAAAATCCCCAGAAACAGGTCCTGACTGGAAAGAATCAATTAAATAAAGGAAATAATACTCAAGTTTAAATTTAACACACTACTTGTAGTTCACCTGTTTTCTTGCTTTACCTCTTAATGTGATTGAGATTTTTGGGTTACTGGGTGGACTTCATCTGCTTCTGTAGTGATTGTGTTTTGGGTATTGGAGGGAATTACTGGCTTGTTTTTGGGTTTTTTTGGGGTTTTTTTAAAGTGATTTGTTTTAAGCAGTGACTAAACTTTAATCTGTGAGTATCACCGGTGACTTGATTTTAACAAGTTGCAATACTTGTGATGTGCCACTAGAGGGAGCTCTTGCTTTTCAATGTAGTGGCCTTTTAACGGTGTGCTTTAAAGGCCACGCGGTAGTACCAGAATCTTGGCATCTTTTCATAGGGTATAATTCCCCTCCTTGTGTCTCATGGTTTTATTTATAGACAGGCATACATACACACTCTTAATTGTGCAGCATATCAGCCCTGCAGACGACAAAAGGAAACCATTTCAGAACACATGTGCCCTATAGAGAGGCTGTAGGTTAGTCATGTGGCAGTGCCATCTCTGACTGTGCTTGCTCTTGGGGGTTTTGCATGTGTTTCTAAATTGTCTTGAGTTATGAGAAGTTTTTAAAAAACAAATATTGATAAAGCAGTCCTTCAGTGTGTGTGACCAGCAGGTATATTTGCTTTGGTCGTGCTGTCATGGTAGCTTAAGTGTTAAAGATTGCTTCTTTGAGTACAGCAGGCATCCAGGAATGGTTCCTCAAACACCAAAATGGCAGTAACTAGAATCTCTCAGAGCAACTAATTTGAAGAAAGTACAGTAAGTCAGTTGAAAACCTACTGCTACTTGCTGTCAAAGAATAGCAGAGGGATGTAGAGAAACAATTCTATTAATGAATAACATTTATATCTTCCTATTCTTAGATATGATCTTTTAAAATGTATTTGGAAATAGCTTCTTTGATTTAAAATCATTAACTTTGCTTGTAAAATTTCAGAAAAAATTACACCAAAATTAGTAGTCCAACATTTAATGGGGTGACATTTAAAAATTACTAAGCTCTTCTGATTACACTACTTAATGCTGATTTGTGACTTCATTATAGTATTTATAGTTTCTAAATTTAATTTTCTGCCAGATGAGCACTTTCGATCTTAAAAGTTAATTTCTGGGGGATGTCAGAAACATTATTCACAATCTTAGTACATTTTTGTTAATACTGGCCTTTTGACATTTTATCTGCAGTTGAATCTTACACTTAATGTATGTCATGTAAATACTTATTTATGTAAAAGTACACACATCCAAATGTCAGGGCATATTTATCAGAGGTGAGAGAGTCTGTACTCCAGTTAAAACAATTGCATGTTAGGAAATAATGTAGTATGTCAAAACTCTCTTTCCCATATTGAATTAGACTTGGCCAAAGCCTTGTGTACAAACAGTTCTCATTCTTATGCAGATTTTACAGTTTAAGCACTTCTAAATATTTGTATTACATAACAATATTAAATAACTGCTTCTGCTAAAAATACAAGGGTTTTTTGCTCTAATCATGTTTGGTTTTGTATTTCATTTACCAAAAACATCCCTTTTTGTAGGAGAGGATCAATGCTTAGTACAGCTATTTTTGTTTATGCTGCAACATCGCCAGTGAATGGATATTTTGGAGGAAGCCTTTATGCTAGACAAGGAGGTAAATTGTTTTCATGTTTCAGCATTTTCATTGCATTGTTAAATGGAGAAGTTACTATTTTCTGATTTGCACCGGTGTAGAAGAGTCCTCATGGAGTTAGATGGAATCCATTAGATTCTTAATAAACAGAAAAATATTTTGATTATATTTAGTTTTCATATTATCTCCCCAGTCAGTACTGGCTATGCTTTCTAAAAAAGTAACTGAAGTCTTAGGTTAATTTAAAAGAGCTAAAGAACTCTTAATAGTTGTGATTTCTGAATTGCTTGTTATACTCTTGTATATAATTTTTGGCTCATGACATCCACAGAGTATAATAGCCTTTCCCTTTTGTGTTAACATGTTGTTAAACAGCTCATGTCATCTCCAGATGACTCCTGTTTGGTCCCCTTCTGTATGGACTAGAGGGGTTATGTTAGGCTAACACAAAAAGGACAAGTATAGTTATTTACTAGACCAGTAATTGCAGATGAGGAAAACTGTTTATATCATCTTTTAAAGAAAGTTGTTCTACTTTCCAGTATATGCTATACTTTATACTTAGCAAATCAAAGTGAGCATCAGTAGAAAGCAGAAGCCAAATAAAATTGACAGATTTGAACAGTCTTCAAATGCTCCCCACTATGCCTCTGAGTTATGACCAGTTAGATTCTTGCAGTGCACTAGCTTCATCCATTCCCTATGCTGTAATAAAAGAATAATCAATAATTATCTTTCAGAGTGCTTTAAAAAAATCTAGTTTGCAATAAATATTTGTATCTTTTTAGCATGAGATACCTGTTAGTGTTCAATCTCAACTGTACTTTGAGTTTGGAGGTTAGAAGTTTATTTTCTTGTGGCTTGTTTATAAAGCTAGCAATTTGTACAAAACCAGATCTAGTTAGAAAAGGGTTGCTGTGCTGCAATGTATTGTGCTCTGTAGTTGAGCCAGATAAGCTTTTTTTATTACAGATAAACATGTATCAAACCGTGAAATGCTGATTATGTTGGCTCATGGTGAAAATACATATGATTGTCTTGAAAAAACACACTTTTAAATTGTTTTTACTTACCACATATTAATAAATGTAGACAGTGTTTAAGAGCATAAAAAGTACAGGGACTACAGATAGGGGAAATTTTTAAGGTATTGCCCAAAAGGATTTCTTTGATTTCCTCAAGGAGCTCTAAAATTAGTAATAACTGCTAACAAGTGTTCTGTTTCCTTGATGCTTGATCACTTTCTTTCTACCTTTTCTGTTGCTGGAAATGTTAAGAGTCCAGTTTTCCTGTATGTTAAATGCTGTGATGTTTTGCTTTTCACCAGGGATAGCCATTTCCTTAATGCATCCTGAATGTGTCTGGTGCTGCCTGGCAGCAGCTGTAGTGCTGAGCTCTCCTGTGCTCTCAGAGCAGGAGCAGGTTCTGCACAGGGCCAGCTCTGCTCTCTGTCTCTTCTCACCTGCAGCTACAAACACCCTCAGGTTTCACATCCCAGGTTCATTGGCCAGCCTAGTCAGAATATGCTGTTCTTCAGCTGAAATGTTCTCGTGCTGTATCCCTTTTCTTACCTTTTCACCTGGCCTACTAAATTGATTAATATGCTGCATCTTGTGGGTTATCAGGACTCAGATGAAACTTAATTTGCTCTTAGCCCTTGTATTGATGTAGTATGTTGCTACTTACTTCTTTCACCTTTTTGTGGAAGAAGTAGTCAAATGTGTAAATTTTGATGCACTTGCTAGTAATTTCTTTTAAATGCTGTATCTTACCAGTCTCATTGAAATGTCCCTTCTTACAGGAAGGCGATGGATAAAGCAGATGTTCATTGGAGCCTTCCTTATTCCAGCAATGGTGTGTGGAACTGCCTTCTTCATCAACTTCATTGCCATCTATTACCATGCTTCAAGAGCTATACCCTTTGCAACCATGGTGAGTTGTTTGATTGGAGAATTTAAACTACACTGTACACACAGGAAAATTATATTTTTTAAATCAAAATATATTTGTGAGTCATAGTTTAGAGCTAGCTAGTTAGAAATTTATCATGGTAGGGGGCTTAAGGTGCTTCAAGTATAATTAATTTTAACCACAATAGCAACAGCTCCTGGATGCCAAAAACAGTTTTATCTCTGCTTAAAGTAACACTTTGGTTTGTTTCAAGCTTAGCGTTTTAACAATGGGGGAAATTAGCAACATGACTTTCCTTCTGGATGGCCAGTGCAAACTGATTACAGTATAAAATGAAATACAAAGAGATTCCAAGTGAAAGATACTTCTAAGTCATTGCAGTCAAGCAAAAAACAAAAAAAATAAATGATCAGGCAACAATATGAGATAAGACATTCTGAGCAGATTTGTCTTTACAAAAATGACTCACTCTTTCCACTTTGTTAAGTATTATTTACTGTCCAGTTACGGTCTTGTGTCTGTATGTTTACCTTACCACTTGAAAAACTATGTATGTTGTAGTACTTTTTCATTTAGTCGTGATGACTTTCTCTATTTCCTTTGTCAGGATTTTGTTTATGTTTGGCCCCTTTCAAGCAACCTCAGATAATCCTGTGAATAGAATGTAGGAAATAATCACTTGTCACTTGGGCAGAATTTCTGTTTGAGCTTGTAAGGATTAGTGTCTTAAAGCAGAAATGTATTTGAAATATGCACCATAAAATTGCTTTTTCTAATTTTGTGCAGTAACGCTGTTAACTTAAAAGAATATCTTAATATAGGAAGTCTTATTTTCTTTTCAGTGGTATCTGTAGCAGATCTTGGAATTTAGTATTTTTATAGATTTCTTCTTTGCATATCAATTTTTTGTGATATGTTAGGTTATTCAAATACTTCAGGGACATTCAAGTAGCCTTGGATTTCTTCGTTTAAATCTACCATAAAATGAAGCTTAGTATCAGAAATTTCTGTCTCATATATTGCATTATTTGGGTTTGTGATGGGAGTTCAGTATGTAAAAATACTTCTAAAGAACACATTGTTAGTGAATGAATGTGATAGAGATTACAAACGGTTACAAGAAGAGAGACAATTCTTCAGGGAAAGACTTTCAATAATTTTTTACTGATGGAGGAATCATTCTGGGTACGTTGCTGGTTCTAGTCACCTTATTAACAGTATTTTCAAAGCATGCCTGAATACCAGCTTTTTTCGTTGAATTCATTTTTATAAAAACACTAAATGTAATATAAAACTAAAAAACTTTTTTTTTCTCATTTTTTTCTTCAAGAAATTAGATTAAAATTCTATCTTTGAATAGTGTGTTTGTGTTAGTTGGTCAATGTGTCCCAAAGCAATATTGTGTCATTTTTTCTTTCCTATGCTATCAGCCATATACAATACTGTCATAAAAGTTTACAGCATTGATCTTTGGTATGTGCAAAGAGACTCTGTTTTACTGCTAAGCAAGCAGTTATGGTATCCCATTTCTCACTTGTATTCTCATTTGGAGGCCAGGAATGCTGAGGGAAGGCGATTCCACATGTGCTGAAGTTTATCTTGTGAATTTGTTCAGCTGATTTGTATTTTAAGACCATGGGCACGTGCATGGAAAAGTAAACTGATATATTAATCTTCAGGGTTCAAGTCATCAGGATGTTAGGACTCTATACACAGTGATTTTAATGTTTGCAAGGTTTTATGAAAGCATTTGAATCATTGTGACTGGCAATAAAACTTAAGTGGAGTTAGCAGGCAAGCAGGTTATGAATCGGAAACTTCATCACGATGAGCAATGCTCTAATGAATTCAAATCAACAAGCTGGTTTGTAGAAGGAAATGGAAATAGTTTGCAATTACAATGTTATGCTTCAGGTTGAAGTCCCCAGGAAGCCCTCTGGCTTTATGGATGAGATCCCTTTGTGTCTTTCCACCTCTGTTTTCAATGCAAAGAGGCTTCCAGAATTGACTAATGCAAATTTGCTGCTTTCTTGGGGAAATAAAACCTCTGTCACCTAAATGTACTAGAACACACAAGTAACTTCCTTTATCCTGACATATCTTGAAACCACCCTCCTTGATTTAAATTGCTGGCAAGTATTGCCCCTTCATCTTGACTGCCATAAATCTGGAAAAAGCAGAAACGGAGTTACTGAGAAAAGTTCTGTAGCTAAAAGATTGCTAAGAGACTATTCTTAAATATGTCATCCTATACTTTGCCAGTTTTGCACTGCTACTTCCCAGTGAAGTATCTAAGTAGTCTCTGTGACTTAATTCTTCTTTCCAGAGGGATTTTCCAATGGAATTTAGTCAAGGGCAGCTGACAGAATCAAATCCAGGACATCCAAACTGACACTTAGTTGCTGTCTCTTTCACCTACCTGTTTTTCACTTATCTGTTTTTCTACACTTTTTCATAAGTCCTCAAATTCATTGGGCTCTTCATGACCTTCATGCATCTCGTTGTAGTCTGTTTTGAACTTCAAAATTTCATTCACCTTGTATAACTCATTCCTGGTGTCTGGCATCTCCTTGAAGATGTGACAGGGCCTGGGAAAACACAAAGCTTGTTTCTGAAATCAGTCTTCACTCTTGGGACTCTACCCTTAGCCCTTTTAGATATACTTGCAAGCTGTCTTACCTATGGAATGACAAACCTGCAGTGAAATAAGCCATGAGCATGAACAAAGGTTTAATATCTTCCTTGAGGTAGCTTTCAGCTCTCCTTCCCTTTAGAATGATGCCAAGAATGTGACCAAGAAGGTTTTATTCAAATATGAGACCTTTTTAAAACTGAATGCATTAAAGCTTTCTGGAGCATATGGAGGAGTGCCTTTTTCACTCATCCCTTCACCTTTATAGGAATGGAATGGGTACTGTTCAGTTATTCAGGCTTTTGGAATGCAAATTTGATTTTTTGGTGTATTTTGTTTATTATATCCTCTTACCAGTGAACATTGAGTTCTGAAGGTGTTATCTTGACTTACCTTCTGTTGATGTTTATCAGGTTTTTTTTTTGTTTATTTAACAATCATCTTTATATTTGTGGTGTATGAATGATATGTAAAAGTGGAGCACAGAAGATTTAAGAAGACTTTTAAATAATGGTATGTGAAGTGATTTCTCCATAATATGTTTGAGGAGTATAGTACTAGTTCTGTGCAAAAACACTGACTAAAGCAGAATTTCTACAGAGTACAGCATGATTGAATTTGAAGGGACCATTTTAATTCTGGCATTTTATAAGTTGTGACTGCTTATGTTGTTCTGTGAGTGATGCATAATTTAAAGATTTCCATTAAGGCTACTATGACTAATGTAATATTCTGACTGCAAAATCTATGCAGCTTCTATTAACTGATTTAAGATTTATCATTTTTGTTTTGTTTGATCAGTAGGTTCCTTTGTGGCTAAGGTTTCCAGTGTGCATTTTTAATTATTTAATTAAATAAGGTTAAGGACACTGTGTTTCTCTTGGGATTGAGACCCTATTGTTTGTATCTTTTTTACCTTGTTTTGAAAAGAAAAAAGTGACTCCTCCAACAGATAGCTTAATCCAAGCTGCAGCTTTCCCTGACAGCTTTGAGTTGATATGAGTAATGACTGCCACTAAAAAAAGAGGACCTGGTAGTACCAACAATTTTCATGCCTTGAGTCAGATAAAGAAATACATCTGGCTAAAAATATGAAAAAAATCCTGTTACATGCATTCAGCAGTGAGTTTCCTCAAATTGCTTGAAAGTGACTGTGCAACCCTCCGTCAAACCCCTTCCATTTGCTAAAACCAGACAACTCTTAATTCTTCTGCCTACATTTTCAGCAGTTCAATTTATTACCCAGAGCAACAGTCTAGATTAACAACTTCCTTGTAATAAAACTAGTAACTCTTTATTTTGAAGCCTTCTGTTCTATTCTTTTTCTTGTAATGTTTGGACAATGTGCAGAAAACTGTTGTGTTATACAAATTTAGTAACCTCTATATGGGAGGGAGTCTCATGACTGAGAATGCATTTTGGTAGCTGACAAGGAAGATCAAGCTGCTGCTTTGACAGTTAATTTTTATTGCTTTTCTTCCCTGTGCATTAAGCAGACATGGCACCATAGCCTGCCAGTAGCTGTTTAATATTAGATATGCTCATAAAAATTTTAATTATCACCCTTGAAAGAAGTTTAATCTACAGTTGTCAGGAAATATGAAACATGTGGCACTAGGAAATAAATTATATCCCTCTTCACAATGTTTCCTTTCAAATATGGAAAACTGAATTCTGCACATTCAGTCAAGGGCAGTAGAATATTCTTTCCCCATCAAAACAAAAAAGGAGTTAGAAGGAATGCAGGCTTGGTGAGGTTGACAGTCTCTTCTATGATAACTAAATCCTGCAAACTAGTGTATAAGATATATTGTACAACAAAATTGCAACAGTCAAAACTAAATAAGTGTTTTTTAATGTACTGGCTTGGTACAAAAACTCACATAATTTATTTTGGGTAACATGGATTTTGAAGTACCTCTGCTTGTTTGCTTGATGAAATAACAGGTTTGAAGATCTAATGTATTTGCCTCTTTGCATAATTTGTGTTTTATGGAGTAGTAGTTAAAACGGTTCTCTGAATTTCTCATGGCTGATGTTACAGTAATAACTCTTAAAACATTCATAAAGATGTAACTTTCTTATCTCTGCTTGTCACACAACTACTGTTATTGGGATTGGATTTTTTAGTACGTTGTCAGTGACTTTGGCAGGAGGGTAGAGCAGGTATGTGTGTTGGTCTTGCCTTCATTTCTCCTTTTCATTTGTGATGGTCAAGTGGAGGTCATTAAGTGCCTGAACTGCTTTTCCCATTGTATTCTTGCTCTTGTAAACCTTTTAGGCAGAAATCTTATAACTTCACCTTTAAGACACTTGTTACCCCAGTACCCTGTGTTTGCTTCAGTTAGGATGTAGGCTTTGGATATTGCCCAGCCTGCAAACACTGTCCTTGCCATCTGCGGCTACAGGCACTACCTGTTTAGTTTGAGAGGAGGGGCACTGGTTTTACCTCAGACCTGTAATTTAGAGGAGAATGTCTGAAAAACACCAGCTATCTCCAGTCATCTCTCCCATTCAGAGAAGGCTTATTATTGCCAAGAGTGGAGAAAGTTGTTTCACCAGTCATCAAGTGAGCAGGGAGACTACCTGTGAGTCAATGAGTGAAAAGCAAGAAAGAAGATGCTGCTGAGTTCAACATGGTGTGTACAACTAGTACTGGTTCTGTTGGTCATCTTACTAAGACCAGTAGGTTGCTGTCTCTAGGATGGTCTTATCTCAGTAGAAAGAACCTACACATCTTCATTTTGCACAGCTTATCAGAGCTAGGTGGGAGTAGGAGACATTGCTGAGCCTGTGCTATGGTTCATCCTTGTTTGCTCAGTTGTGTCTCCTTTGCACTCCAGACTTGGCTCAGATAATTTTTAGACTCCTGAAATGGCTCCAGGATAAAAGGAGAAAAACGTACTTCACTTTCAGGTGTCCTGAGAACACAGCATAGCATTAAGATAGGTGGTGTTTCACTGTTTAACAAACTGTTTGACTTCATCTAATGCTGCTACTAGGTATCACTGAAGATGCTGGCTGTTCCGTTTGAAACCAGTTAACTTTTCAGCTGAATGGATAACAGAATGTAAGGTGTTACAGCATTATCAGTCATACTTTGATCTGATAATGAAACCACAGATTTTCTGATGAATGCCAATTATAGGTGTACTGGGGATAGCTTGACTGTATTTACTGAAGCCATTATTCAAGGAACCTTGATCTGTCTCAGATTGTTTTATGGAGATGAACATTTTAGATTTCCAAGCTACTGCTGAGTCAGTTTCCTGGATAACACAACAGCCAAGCCCTGCTGGATCAAGTTGAGCCCTTTCCTTTCCTACCTGATTTGAAGCCATTCAGCTGTGCAGAGGGTGTCACTAGAATGAAATGCTACTGACAGCCTTGTTTCATCCAGGAGTTTGCCAGCTAATCAGTAATTAGGCATGGATGTTCCTTGCTTGATTCCTTGCCCAAGGTTACAATATTTTTGTGTGAATTCTGTAAAATAGATACATTTTGTAAGATGGACAAATACAAGATGCTAAGTGTTGTTCCAGGTGACCTTAGAGCCCAAGACAGTTCCTGGGCAGTTTCTTTATGCAGTAAAGCAATGGATTCTCTTTCTACCATTGTCTCCAGTCAGGTGAAATTTTCAAGATCAAGAAATTAAGCTACAGTCATCTTAAAACCTGCACTGTAAAAGACAGCTGTGGCTGCATGAGCAGTAAAGATGCCCCTTCACAGTGCCTGGATCTGAGCTTTCTGCCTCAGCCAGGTGTGAAACCTACCTGCCAGAAGACACCAACAGAACAGGATGGACCACCTGACACATCTGGAGGGCCTTGCTGCAGGAAGCAGAACACACTCTTCTTGAAAATGGAAGTGGTTTCAATATGTTCAGCTCAGAATTTTTTTGGATACTATCCAGGCCTTAATTCTTGAAAATCTCTTCTACCCACTGCACCTCAAATAAGATGGGACTTTTTGGTGGGGATTTTAATAAATATAGCACTCAAGATGATTTTCTTTGATGTTTCTGATACTTTTCGACATTTTTCTGTGAAAAGTCTCATCTGCTTCTTCATTTAGACTGAGCAGTTTTCAAGGGCAGAACCTGTATCCATTGAGTGAGTTGTATGCTTCTCCTGAAATTTATTCATAGGCAACCTCAGTGTCCTACTTAAAATATATGCTTGCTTACCCATGTTTTTTGAGTAATGGAATAAGATAAATGGGAGATACTAAATTACTTGTGTAAAAACTGCTTTATTTTTATTATATAATTTATACTTCAAGTGTAAGCACAACGTAGTGTCTCCTTATTTACCAGAGATATTTTAGTGGCCCATGAAGTAATTCTTTAATAACGTCTTCTCAAAGATATACAGAGCAGTCTGGAAAGTACTTCTGCTTGTTGACCCACCAGTTTGGTGTACCCCTCCTGTGAAGCATGAAGGCTTGCTCCATCCAACCCCAGGCAATGTTTTCCCTTCACATCTGTCCTAAGCTAGCCAGTAATAGAAGACTAAGACACTGACTTTAGTCAAATGCTGCCTTAAATTTGCGTGATTCACCTAATGCTAAGTTTGTATTGAGCTAATGTCACTCTTTGTTTTCAGCTGCTTGCTGTAGATTTCTTAGATACAACATACATGAGCAGCTTTTATTTATCCTCATAGTAACTGCTTCTTAAGCAAATCAATGTGTGCTCTTAAATGTGTTCTGCTCTCTGTTGTTTAGCATTAATCTGCTGCCATGGACTTTGTATTCTGCTGGAGTGAAGACAAATGTAGCTCCTTTGCTCAGGAGGCACCAGGGTGTACACGGAGCCTCAGGCAACAAAGCCATTAAAAGGCAGTATTTTCATAAGTTTGTATAGAAAAGGTCATAGGGTCAGTATTCAGTACTTTGGTGATTGCATTATGGGCAACTGTTCTGTCTTTCATTATCAATATCAAAAAGTTACCAAACTGCCTAATGCTATATCTTTTTGTGCTAAACAATGACGAGTAGAGAACATCTTCCTTAACACTTGAAATTTTCCTATTTTTGGGAGATAAATTATGTTGCCTTTAAGGAATAGAAAAAATGGAGCTACATAAATATAGTGGCATAAAAAGATTCATGGTAGATTTTTAGAGAGGGTGTTCCATTGGAAAGAGCTGGAGCATTGGCTTGACCTTTTCTGGATTGTGCATAAACTTGATTTCTATATGTAATTAGGGTTGTCGTGCTTCTAAATTGTCTATCTTTGCATACCAGTGGCCACTGGTTTCTTTGTCAGTCCATGTTCTTAATTGTCTGGTTGGTGCATAGTGGAAAATATTGAACCAAAAATTGAATCAAAATTGGTAGCATTCTTACATGGTTTAGGAATTGTTGTTGGGTTGGGTGGTTGGTTGGCTTGTTTTTTTTTTTTTCCATTGGATTAAAAAGTTTGCACCCAACAGTTGTAATTTTGTGTGCAACTACCTAACGGGTAGGTGTTAATTTCCAGAGAAATTCCCACATGCACTCTGCAAAACTGTACAGAATGCTGACAACGCTTTCTGTTATGAAGTACCATGAAGATTTCCTTTTATGGCTTGTGCAGTGTATTGAGTATAATGAATAGGTGTATAGCAGTCTGTAATGGTTCTGATCTTTCAACTGATGGATGAAAATATACTTAATATTGTTTATTGGAAATTTTCTCAGGGAAAAATCCTCTGTTTGGTAAAATATATGGTGACTAATGCTTCATAAGTAGGAGTATGATTCTACAGCAATAACTACTAAGGACTAATACTGGTTGATTATCTTTTATTATTGTCTTAGACCTGTTTTTTTTAATTGCAAGTGTAATGTTTTTCTTGCAGGTGGCAGTGTGCTGTATTTGTTTCTTTGTCATCCTTCCACTGAACCTCGTTGGGACTATTCTCGGCCGAAATCTGTCAGGACAGCCTAATTTTCCATGTCGTGTCAATGCAGTGCCTCGTCCTATACCAGAGAAGAAATGGTAAAGACAAGCATAATGTTAACTAGAAATATTCACTTCACTACATTTAAAATTGCTTTTCTGGTGTTCAGCTTTTATGGAATAACTCCTTTTAATTTAAATTGAGTTGTGCCTAGAAGAACCGCTCAACTGACATTTTCTTAATGTGATTTTTCTTTTGAATTAAAACACCATGGTTAATAGTTGTAGCAGATTTTACAGTCTTGGATCACTGATTCACATTTTGCCTGAAATTCTCTTTAGTCCCTGTGTAAAGGGGGTGGTGCCAACTCGGTTCTTGTGTAGATATATTGACACTAAAACCTCTCCACTTCAGTTAATGCCTCTTACAGGTTTAGGATTGAGTGTGCCTTGGAGGCAGAACTGTCCTGATTAATGGTCTTCTCACACGAGCTGAGACATATTTGCAGGGTTATGGTGGGAAGAAGCTTGCAATGCTGTTCCCAATTCTGTACTTTTGTTGATGGCACAGAGCCTAAAATATTACAGGTATATGGTTTGAACTGTGAAGAAGGCTTTATAATTTTTGACCTGAATGCAAAGTGGTGCCTAGTCTCAAAAAGTATACTTAGGTTTTTGGAAAATTATGATTGCAATCACTTTTTCCTATTAATTCTGAGGTGAAAGCAGCAAGCTACGGAAATTAAAATATCCTCAGAGGATTTTTTTAATAGACTTTTTTTGCTTTTCCTGTTCAGAGGAATGGAACAGATGAAGTGAAAGGGGCACTGAAACATGTAAGCCTGTAATGTCCAAGAAGTGCAGCACACTTAGTCTCTTGTTAGTGGTAGGTTGTGCAGCTCAGATGTTAGAATTTATTTTATATTGTGACTGGTATCTTGGAAATCTGTTGGATTTTTCTGGATCAGCATGACAGTTAAAAATACTTCTCTTGACGATGATGAAGTAACAAGCCGTCAGCTTAGGCAAGTCTCCCTATAAATAATAAAAGAAGCTGCAAATGAAATCACTGGTTACTAGCTGGATTCAGCATCATTTTAAGTACTAAAGAGAGGTCACCTTTTAGTGACAGTGTCTTCTGCAGGTAGCTGGGTATTAATTTTTAACTATATGTTCATGACTCAGTATAGCATTAAAAATGAATACTGGTTCTTAGTTATGTAATCATTATCCTGTAAAATTTTTGCTTGTTCTTTTTTCTGTATCTGTAGCTATCAGCAGCACTGTGTTTTCACTGCCTTTGTGCAGGGCTAGTGGATGTCGTGGGTCTTGATTGCTTAGGCCCTTTTTGTCAAGAAAGAGTCTTTCTGTGGCCTTAAGGCTGGTTAGAAGGCTAAACTTATGCCATGAAGCACAAGCCTCATGTTTTGTTTCCACTTCCCCCAAGAGTAACTTGTTTTATCTATACATGTGACATTTTTGAAGGAATCTTCCTAATCTGCTGGTATGAGACAGAAATGTTCTTGTTAGCATGCCTTTTAAACAGTCTTCTGTGCTGTATTAATGATCTGCTCTTAATATGTTTATAAATGAAAAATTTCAGTTGTCCCTAAACTAATCCAAATATCTTTCAGGTTCATGGAACCAGCTGTTATTGTTTGCCTAGGTGGAATCCTTCCTTTTGGATCAATTTTTATTGAAATGTGAGTACATCAGCTGTTTCCCACTTTGATTAAAAATTACATTTTAAGTTAAATTACAATGTCATCTGCATATTTTGTTTATTCTCTTCAGGTATTTCATTTTTACTTCATTCTGGGCTTACAAGATCTACTATGTTTATGGCTTTATGATGCTGGTTCTGGTTATCCTCTGCATTGTGACCGTTTGTGTGACCATCGTTTGTACGTATTTCCTGCTAAACGCAGAGGATTACAGGTGGTAAGTGTTGCATTATTTTCATAGTTAACCTGATTGTGAGACTTGTGTTGAAAAGTAGTGTTTCTTCAGTCTAGAAGGGTCTTTTCCCAGTGCATTGTGCATCTTCTTGGGAAGCCTTTTGGCTAGTTGTATGATGGACACATGTGTTTACTTTCAGGCAATGGACAAGCTTTCTTTCTGCGGCATCAACTGCGATTTATGTTTACATGTACTCCTTTTACTACTACTTTTTCAAGACAAAGTAAGTTACAGTTTTCTTGCTTGAATATCAGATTACTGTATTGTCAAATCAGTTTTATTGATAAAAAACAGGGGAAATGCCTAGCATAAATTTCTGTCTTTCTTTTCCAGGATGTATGGCTTGTTTCAAACATCATTTTACTTCGGTTATATGGCAGTATTTAGCACAGCTCTGGGAATAATGTGTGGTAAGTTCCAGATATTTTGAAGGTTTTCTACCAAATTTTTTCAGACTCATATTTCTGACTTTAGTTCGTGGTTTTGGTGGTGGAATGTGTGTGTCTGCAAGATCTGCTCAAAAAGTCTTTAAGGAGAATTTGAAGAGTTTTCTGCTTATACTTGATTCCTACCTTATATAGGAGATTCCTGTGGATTGTGTCTTCTGATAGGAAGATAATTTATATATTGTGCAGGGCATTTCACCCTCTGCAAGCTTGAAAGACTCAGTATTTGGCAAGAAATCCTGCAAAATAAATTCCACAGGAAACTGAGATTATGCTAGCATTTTGCTTTGGATTTTTTACTGTCACCCAAGACAAGGAGCTAGGTGCACCCATTGAGGCATCAGTGATAGTACCATAGTGATGACAGTACCATGTGTATCTTATGGCATGTATATATGAGAGTGAGCAGAACAGAGGACTGAGAGCTTGAGGATAACATTTGAGAAATAATATTGCAATATTCGCAGGTGAGTAGAGTTCAGGATGCTCCTGTGTGCAGCTGGATTTAATTGCTTTTTAAGATACTATTTTGACAGTTGTTTAGACAAAGACATACTTCATGGCAGGGAGGTCATCTGTTAAAGCCAAAAAACTTGTTCACATGTTAATTTTATTTTTATAATTTCCTTTATGACCTTCATCAAGTGCTTCTTGATTCTTTTGCACTTTTCTGTAATGTTGTTTTTTGGTGAGGGATCCTAATTTAATACTTCTTATCAGTGAGTGAATAGTCCTATAGCTAGTGGGAAGATTTCTTAGAGTTATATTTGAGACACAAGATGTCTTACAGGAACTTACTTCTGTAAAGTATATATTTATTGATATCTCAAGAGGGTGGGTAATATCACAATGCTTTATAAAAAGGGAAGGGAATTCATCATTTAACAGCTGAGTACCTGTTCCCCTTTTCTTTCATACAATGTAATTTTGCTTCATCAGGTTCTTGGCACATTACAAGACTTCCCTGCTGTTTTGGTAGTCTTGCAGCCATTTTTTTTTCTTTAATAGGCTTATACTTTTCAGCTCTAATGTTTTCTTTCAAAAGTGCTCAGGCCAGTATTGATTAAAATGTCTGTGATGCAGAAGCCAAGCTTGTCCACCATTTTATGTAATTAAAATTATTTTAAAACACAAAAAAGGAAGATTGTCAAATGATTTCTTCTCATGGTATGACATTATTTGATGGAATATTAGCATAAAATGCAAATATTTCAAAAACATAAAATACCTCAGCATACTAAACTTTATTTCCACAGCTCTATTGAGATTTCTTTTTGTCTTTTTCAATGTCTTGGAAGAGAAGCTGTGAGATGCCTTTTTACTGAGAAGTGCCATTTTCAGCATGTGGAGTGGAGAAAAGAAATCCCCTGTCAAAAAGCATTTGTGTAGGGAACTTGCAGCCATTGAGGTCTAACAAAAACATTTGTGTTAAAGAATTGTGCAGTGTGTGTGCTACTGACTGTAGGTCTGTGAAAAGTGTGTGGAGCTGTTCTTTGGAGGCTCACACGGGTGGGCGTGTTGGGTATCACAGTTGGATGTGAGATGAACTAGTTAGGGCCCAAAGCAGCCACAGGGAAACTCTCTGTAGGAATGGATCATCCAGCTCTGGGTTTAATGCCCTTGACAGTGCCTAGTGAACTCAGTCCCACATGTAGTGGGGTGCTTTGATCCACAAAGTTTGCTGCTCTCTGCAGAGCATCTCAGTTCTGGGACCGGACAATAGGGAGCCCGTGAGAATTTCCAAACCTTTTGAGCTCCTCGTGTTTCCCTCTTACTGGCAAAGGTTAAGACTCATTTCCCAGCTTAGTGGAAGGCTTAGAGGCTACATAACATAGAAATACCTCTTGCAATACCACACTTCAGTATTTAAGTATACTTAAAGAGCTTTTAAAAAAATTAGGTGCTTACAAAGTCACAACTGCAGTAATTGGTAATTGGTTTGAAGTAATAGATGGGAATTAATCTTTCTGCTTTGTGGTTGTTCTTCCTCAGTATTTGGATTTTTCTTTTTATTTAAAAGCTTATTGTTATGCTGAAATACACTTACAGTCTATTTCTGCTGAACTCAAATAGGCCATAACCAGGTTAAAAATATCACCTGGTAAGGTGTTTAATAAATAAATAAAATATTTCCCTTTACTATGTTTTTTTTTAGTTCAGATGAGCCAGCTGGCTTGCATTTGAATCAGGAGGATGTTCTTTAGTCCTCATTGCCCAGGGTTTCTGCCTCCCTGCTCCTTGTTTTATTCAGTGCCTGTGAAGTAGCCTTGAGGCTTAACCCCTGCTTTGGGTATTGACCATTAGTGGCCTTCATGGCTGAGGCACCTCTCTGATTCAGTATAGGTTATGATTTGTTTATGGGGATGAGAGCTTGTGGTCTTGTGTGACTGCTGCTCTCTACTCCTCCCCCTCACTTCCACCTCATGCATTCTCTAGATCCCAAGTGAAACACAGTTAATGCTTTGTTCTCTCAAATCTCTGTGATACCTGGCATCACATCACGAGAGGAACTCTTAGAGAACGAATGTATCTCAGTCTGGCAATGGAAATGGGTATTGGATCTGTTGGCAGTGTTTGCTTTAACAGGGAAAGCTTGGCAAGTCTTAAAGCAGGAGTCCAGTGGCATTATTTTCTTCATTTACTTCATAAGACAGAAGATAAATTTCTTGAAAATCTGCAGAAAAATCTGCATGTGCTTCTGTATGACTCCAGGCTCTCATCACCTTTTCACAGCCCGTGCTTGAGTCTGTCCAAGTGCTGCACTGGTCTCTTCTTGAGCACTCAGGCCTTCCTTCTGCTGCATCCGCAGCTTCCTTGCAAGCAGCAACCTGATCTTGTGTGTGCTGTACTTGTTTTAATGGAGTGCTACATTGCTCAAGTTAGTAATGCAAATCCCTTGTTTGTTGGCCAGTGGAATGGTTGCCATGATATTTATACAACTTGGAATGCTGTGCTGTACAGAAGCTGAATCCACAAGCTCCTTACTGCTCCAAAAATGTTGGAATGATTTATTATTTATTAGTTTTGCCTTGTGGAGATTTCTTGATTGGGTATAAATATTGGGCTTTTGAGGGTCTAAAAATCAAAACTTTGTGACAGCGTAATGGCTGACTTAATAAATTATCCGATCAGTCTTCAGGATTTAAAGAACTCTTCAGGATCTGAGTAATTCCATAGTCAGCAATGCCAGCTGCAGGTCTGTACAGACTTAATATGTAAAGACAAAACAATCAATTTATATTTTTACTGGAAAGTTTGGCTTAAAAATTTTAGCACTGGTTAGACTTCTGTATTTAACATGTCTTCTGCAGTTCTGGTGCATCCTAGTTCACTTCAATGCTTTGTTCTGGGCTTTTCTTAGTTTCTTCAAGGAAGGAAAAACATCTTTTCTCTTAAGAGTGTTCTTTACCAAGCATCCAAGCATTTAATGGAGTTCTTTGTAGTGATTTACAGACCCTGACTTCTCTATCCATTCCGTAAAATATGACTGTTGGCAGTCAGACAGCAGTTGTCTCTAATTCTTGCCTGATTTTCAACTTCACTTCAAACATGATGATTAGCCAAATTGACTTACTGTCATTTTGCTTGGAAGAGATGAAGTCATTCCCAGCTGCTGTCGTAAGGCCACAGTATTTACTGAGCCTGGCAAACCTGAGGTTCTCAATTTGACCAGGAAGGTTGCTGAATCTCATTCTGAGAAGAGGCCTTAGTCCAGTGCTTTTGTTTAATTTTTCTGGATGTCCTTAATACTGCAGTATTTTGGGTTTAGCATAAACTGTTGCCCCTATCAAAAACTCAGTGACCTGTTCTTTTATTGCTGCTGTGACAATGCATACTTTGCACATGACTCTTACTAATTTGAAAACCACAGGTTGCAATTTCTTGAACTACTAACTGCTACTTGTTAATGTCTTTGTACAGACCTCCTTGGAGTGTAAGACTCCTGGGATGGAGATCTATTATTATTTGTGCTTTGTGGGAGGGAAGAAGCCATCTGCCAATAAAACACTCATCCAGAAGGCATGTAACTTATAATAAAAACCTGCCCTCCATCCACCTTCCCTGCAGAGTGGGTGATTGTATGTTTTTTACCCTCTGCTCAAAAAAAAATGGACTTGGTTATTGGCAGCAGTAGGGGGGCTGCTATATTTATCAAGGCCAAGTGAGCATGGCCTCTTGGTAAGATGGCTAAATGGATTTAGATTGCTAGACAGGGAAAGTTCCTGTCAGCCATTCAGGGGGGAACATGGATAATGAGAGTTTGAGAACAAGTATTGCAGGTAGAGAAGTTTCTGTGTGCAGAGTATGTGCTTTATGTGACTTTCTCTGTTTAGGTGTGTGTGGTTTATACCGCTGGCTTGTTTTGGTGATCAGCTCTCTTAACATATTCCATGTTTTTGGTTTCTTTTGCAGGAGCTATTGGTTACATGGGAACAAGTGCCTTTGTTCGTAAAATCTACACTAATGTGAAAATTGACTAAGGAAATAAGAAAATTGAACTATGGATCAGCTCCTGTTTTCCTGGGGATGAATTTGCACAGCAAAAAGCGCGAGAAGAGATTTGGGTTTTAACACTGGGCACTATATGGGTCTCCATTTTGTGGATGGCTTAAAGTAACATCTATTTCATTGATCCTAGGTTCTTACTGACTGCTTTCTCCAACTGTTCACAGCAAATGCTTGGATTATATGCAGTAGGCATTACTACAGTATGTGGCTAATCTTTCCCCCCCAAAAAACCAACATCAAAAAACAAAAAACGTAGCTCATTAAAGATGAATAGACTAGCTCTCTTCAGTGAAGAGGACAAACAGTTTGTTTAAAGCATTTGTTCCATTCAGTCAAAAGAGGGAAACTTGGCTGCTAAAACTATTTGATTAGTAGTCTTCCTGGTACTCAACATTTCTAAATTATGTAAAAATGCTGTTCCAGAAAGATTACTCTTCTGATTTTTACTGCCATTGCCAGGATAGGAGGTATGTTTTGTATTTTCAACTCCAGGTGCTTTTTGGTTTATTTGCAATATCAACTACCCTACACTCATTTGTTTAAAAAATAATTTAAACATATATAAAACTCCCATATGCATGTAATATATCAGCTATTGCTCTAGTTGGACCAACTTCCCTTTATTTATCTTTAAAGTAATATCCAGCTACATCTTAAATCCATCCAAAGAAAATACAGTCTGAAGACGGGATGTGTTCTCTGCAATGCAATTTACTGTACAGTTAGAAAGCAAAATGTTAAATGAAGAGGATTGTTTGTTTTTTAATAAACACTCTGAGGTCTAGATTAAAACAAAACCAACGTTTTAACAGAATGTCTAAAGTGATTCTCCTTTTTTCCAAGTTAGTCTTGCATTTTTTTTTTTGGGTTTGGGTTGAATGAAGATTTTCCTTTAGACATCATACAAGGGGTAATAAGTGTATATAACATTAAATAATGTAACCTAGGTGTAGATCCCAAATGTATTTGGATGTACAGATTTACTACAGAGTACTTTTTCTGATGATTCGGTGTAAAAATGTGTGAATTCGGGTGGCTTTTTACATCTTGCCTGCCATTGCATGAAAAGTTGGGGTTTCTTCACAATGTGTGTATGTCATGCTTTTCTGTTCTATTTCTCAAGCTCTTACAGGAATTAAATTTGTAATTTAGAACATTTTAATTTTTGTTAATCCTATCTGAACACTTGTGTAACATCAAAAGCACAGTTGCTTTAGAGTGTTCAGAAAACTAAAATAAACTTTTCAGATAAAAGTGTTTTGATTGTGAAAATAGATGAGTTTGCAATTGAGAATGTTTGAAAAGGCAATACTGCTGAGCACCAGTTTCTGTATACAATATTAGTGCGGTTTTCATATACCAACCCCCCCCCCCCCCCGCTTTGAATTCAGAATTTGCTTACAACTGTATTGTACAATACAACTCCAAAGTGAATGACCAACCCAAAAAGATTCTTCTTGGCTGTGGCAAAGTGTCTTGTGATCCAGCCAGTGTACTGGGAAAAGTGGGGGTAAGTGTGGACTGAAATAAATGGGCAAATAAAGGTTAAGTCTTTCTAAGATGACTGTTAATTATGCACTGTATTTAGTTAGAAATATCCTGAATGTGTTTGTGACAGATTCGAGAGCCACTGGGCTTGATTTTTTCATGGGTTTTTTTTTTTAGACATCTGCCATGTAGGAATGTTTTCATCAGTGTGGCTGTCTGAAATAGAGCACCTGCCATGTCAAAGGAAACTTCCTGAATTTAAAAAATGAGCCAAATATTTTTATTGATTAGCACTGTACTGTTTCTATATAAAAAGTACAGATAATGCAGTAGCCACAATGAGAAACATTCGTATTTAGCTTGGGTGAACTGTACAGGTAGGTAATAGTGGGAAGCAGTGCATCCTTGCTGTATATGGCTTCTGAAAAATATTTGAGGTTTCAGCTCTGATTTCCCTGACCAGTCTGTGAGAAAATAATTAAGTTCTCCTTCAAGTGAATCATTGGTGTCTGTAGGTGAACACTCTGCTGCTAAACAGAGTAATTTTTTTTTTGTTTTGTTTGGAAGTACAGGCCAATTTTAAGATGAGATTATAAACTAGGTCAACAGTTAGTTCATCTTTGTTCCAAAACATGGAGACTTAAAGCAGAGAATGGATTTTATACTAGTACTTGCTAGTGCATACAGCTCTGGGAAGTCCTCTCTTCCTTCTAAATCTGAAGTGAGAAGTCATTATCTCCACATAATAAATACTTAAAGTACTCTGCGAAGATAAATTTTTTTTTTAAAGGGAATGTTATGATAATGGGTCTGGTTCTCTGTTTAGAGCCCTGCTATGTGATTAGTCTATCAGACACTTCACTAAACCATTTGTGAATTTCATTTAATCACTTTAATGCCACAGGGTGGTGGGTTGCCTACTTGCTTTTTCTATCCTCTGGCATTACTGGCTTTTTTATATCCAGATAGGATTGTATATCTTCTAAAGTGACATTGGAAAGATACCTACTGCACAGGCATTGCTTTTGTTTCTGCAAGCAGGTTCCTCTGGAGAAGTACTATGTTTAAATAATTGACATTTTTATACAGCCACCCTAGCACATAAGTTGGGAGTTTGCTTTGTTTTCTCCCTTTGGTTTCTGAAGGAGTGCAAAATGTGACCAGTTTTCAACAGCTTGTCTTTATGGTTGCTGTTTGGGGCAAGGCTGTTTGCTCCCCTTCCCCCTCCTTGCCCTCCTCCCCAAAAATGTGGGTATAGCTTGAACCATCTTGCTTAATAGAAATTGGAAGCTCTCTGCTTAGATGATGTAGCCCTTCCTCTTTTATGGAAGAAATAAAGATCTTACAGACAATACTCCTCTTACCATGGTTGTTTCTTAAGAGTTTCTGGTTCTTGAATTCAGACTTTTTGCTAGCTCTTCAGTTGGCTGCTCAGTGCTTTTCTTCCCACTTCTTGGTACAGGGGCCAGGGATTTGGGTAAATAGTTGCATAAGCAATAGCCAGTCTCAACCAAGTGTCTTAGGTAGATATAATTGTAAATATTTTCAGTTGAGGCAGAGTGCAACATAGAAAGTGCCTCTTGTAATTTATATATGAAAATATATGAATGCTGGATTGGAGGGAATGGAGACTCTAAATAATCATTACATCATGCTCTTTTTGATGTCTGAATGTTTTGAAGACAGATTATATTAATTCCTCTCCAAAATTACATTCCAAAGTGTATAAAGGGCACAAAAGTTGTTTTTTTTTTTTTGTAGGGCAGTCCTAGGTGTATTTCTTTAACAAGTTTCAGGTTAAAAAAAACTCAAAACAGTAACATTTTTTACACTTCTGGTACTAAAACAGTAAAAGTGATAGCACATTCTTATCACTGTTATTGCTGCAGAGCTAACACAAATGAGAAAGTTACGTTTTGCTCTAACTTGAACATCACCAGTATCTAGCCAAATTTGCCTAAGGAATTACATATACACAGTTTCAAATGAAGACAGCAAAATTCTGTAACTGTGAGTGCTTCAGGAATTTCTCCACTGGAATGTGTCTGGAAAGCATCAGCTCGGGCAAAGACAAGTCTTTCCGTCCATGGACAAGAAAACTGAATAGATTGAGCTGGAGTTTAGGGCTCCCGTTTTCTTGAATGAATTCTTGACTCTGCAGCTTATGGTTCATTTCAAGTCTGTTGGAACTGTAGATTGACAAAGAATTCCAGTTTTGGATCCCTTGGATCTTTTACAGGTTAATGCATTACGGCAGAGCAGTCCTGCAATAGCTGTTAGCACTGTTGCCATCTAAAGTCAATGTCTCATTCCAGGGTTAGCCCTGAAGTCACAAAAGCCCTGCTGTTGTTGGACTTCTGTTGGAATAAAGCCACACTTGAAAGTGTTGGAGCAGTGTGTTTATGACTTGCGTTCTTCAGGAGCATAATATGTCATTAAAAAAAAAAAAGAAATAGGTTTGGTGCCATTTGTTTTCCAAAGTCTTTCAAGGGAATACTCTCATTCTGCTAAATGACATTAATGAGAAAATTCTCAAAACTTACAGAGAAGACATGTACATATGTGTTCTGCAAGTAGTGTGCTTTTATCCAGGAATGTGTTTTCAGTTCAGGAAAGGGGTTCTTCCTTACTTTCAGTATTTTCATTCAGTGGTTCTAAAATTTTTCTTCCAATTTTGGAGGTTTGACTTGTGTGGGGAAACTGTAAAGATGATGGGAGGACCCATGAATCTGGAAGGCTTTCTGTAGTTCTTGGAGAGAATCACTTTAAAGGGCAGGAATTCATTTGGGAAAAGGATAAGAAAACAGCTTTTTTATCTGGTGGATTAACCTATTTGAAAGGCAGATCTTGAAATAGATATGATGTTAACAATGTCATTGCCCCCAGCCCTGTACCAGTTACAGTAGTTTTATTTTCATCAGTGTATTTGCCAACAGTGCAATGCTTTTGCAAAAACCCGAGGACTCATCTGCTGCGAACAAGGGGGTGATATTGCCTGGTACCAGCATTTTTGGCTTATTGATGTATTTATTTTCTCACAGCTCTTAATAATACAATACAGAATGATTTGTCAAATATCTCTGGAGGTCCCATCATGCTGATGCTTGTTCTGTTATGAAGACCAAACTTTCCTTATGTTCTAGATAGATTTCCTTCAGGACCATGGACTTGGAGCATTCCAAAACATACCTTCACAAGTTTGTTCTTATCCTTCAGCTGGCATTGGATGACTACAGCATTCCAGGAGACACATGCATTTGTAGGATTGGGAGTTTATGTACAATTAACACCTAATTTTACAGAACTGTTATTTTAGGGTTCTCCTAATACTGAGAGGTATGCTTACCCATATGATGCAATGATTACTTAGATTCCAGTTCATCAAAGCTTAAACCTAAGTCCTGTAAACTGGAAATGCTGGGTCTGGGTGAGAAAGGCCAGTCTCCAGCAGTTCTGTGTAGCAGGCTGCCTGACGTAGAAAAACATGCTACAGTTAGACACCACACAGTGAATATTTTTTTCCTGAACCCTGTGTGTCACAAGCTTTTATGTTTTGAGAGCTGTAGTAACTTTATCTGAGCAGCTTCCAAACAGAGATGACACCATCGTATGAGACTGAATTCAAGGAAGCTTTTGTGGCTGCTCCAAAGGTTTGTATCAGGAAGTTTAGACTTAGAGCATTAAGCAAGGCACAGTGCTTTTCTGTGTTGCTAGACATGTAATTCTTTAGATTTCATTTTACGCTGTCTTTTCATTCTGAATCACTTGTCTTACCACTTTATTGGGCTCAGAAAAGTGGGTTATGTAATTAATTTAGTGTGAGGCTTCTCTTGCTCTGCTACACAGGAGTAAACTACAAGAATGGGGTGGGAATATTCACCTATTTTCTTAATGCCTGACCAGACATTAGCAGGTGAATAGTGAACATTACCTGCTGTTTGCTTTAAAAAGATGTGACAGTTTAGAGAGTCAGGCCCACATTTACCTTCAAGGATTGGAGACCTGTATAATAAAACATTGAAGAAATACCATTAGGTTACTTAAGTTCTGCATTTGGATTCTGTAGAATCATTTTGAGTAATTTTAATTGGCAAGATAAAAGGTGATTTTTGTTGAAATTTTTTTTCTGTTTATCTCACTACCAGAAAGTGATCAAACATTTTGTCTGAAGCTGAAATTACCATAATTTTAAATTATGTGTATAGCAAAATAAATAATGAAAAAGGAAATCACTGTTCCTGGTTTTAGTGATCTAAAGAGTGACTTAAAAGATGACCCTCTTTTAAGGTGTTGCTTAACTAAGAAGACTAAATACCTGCATGTTCTTTGTGGTTTGGATAAAGATGTTGCTATAGTTATTCTTTGTACAGAAATCCTGTGCAGAAGCTGTAACTGGGAAAATTCTCTAAGGTAATTTTTGATGGAGATCATATTTTCTGAGAGACTTATTAAATTCTACCCACTTATCAAACAGCCTTAACTCAGGTAGCATATGTTCCAGCCTCTGTAAAGGATGCCTGCCTGTGAGCAGGGAAATGCAACTATCCCATCTTCATAACAGAGGATTGGAGATACGCTTATACTTTCCCAGATTTATTCCTCTGCATAAAGAGAAGGGGGAAAAAAAAGATAACTTTTCCTATGGCAAAAAGTACTTTGGAAAAACCGGTGGATTCAGCTCTTCAAATTTTGAACAGCAGATGCTTTTCCAAAGATGTTCCCATGCCCTTCTTCATAACCTTGCAGCAGAGATCCCCAAAACCACCAGCTTTGCTCAGTGCTTTCCAAGCATAACTGACTCCTGTGTGAACCCTGAAAATGGATTTTAAGTGAAGTAATGAAACATCAGTTTGACATGCCTCAATTTGGGAGACAGTGGTCAAGCCAAAATTCATGCTTCCAGATAAGACAGATTTCTCTCCCTGCCTTCCACAGCTTGTCCACAGTTCAAGGATTGCATTAACGATGGGGAAAATGTTTGGTGCTTTTTTATGTGGTGTGACTTCAAATCCTTCCTGCTGCTACTTTGGTGAACAAAAAGGAATTTTCCAGCCATGGCTTACTTCTAGTTTCTCCAAGTGTCACTGCCTGTTATGACAAAGCTGTTAATTATACATTGAGTTGTTAATGTACAGGTGAATGTACCTGTGACTGCAGTGATCTCTGTACAGTGGATTTCAGAACCCCTGGGACATTTAAGCATGTATGTGTCAGCATCTTAAAAGATTCATTTTAGGTAGCAAATAATTTAACTTTATGGAAGATATTTCCTGGGTGATAATACAATATATTTGATTTAAAAATTACCCACCCCCAATCTACTGCACAAGAAACTAAAATGGGTGATGGAAGAAAGAGAGAGCAGGGGTTGATACTTTATCACCTGGATTTGTCTGTGACTGCTCAGGAAAGAAGGGACACCCCAAGAGTGGTCAACTCTATGAGTGATATGGGAGTTGAGAGCAATAGACTGCTAGATATAAACAGTCAGAGGAAAAGGGAGATGGGGAAGTGAAGAGGTTTTGTCAGGGTAGGAAGCCTGTACTGGTACCAGGAGTAAATGAGCCTCTGCCAGAAGGGGTGAAGCAGAGGGAGGATGATGGTTCTGCAGAGGGCCCCGTGGTGCCTGTAGGCAGGGATGCAGCTCACTGGGCTACACCTGCAGCAGGTGTTCTTTCCTACCGTGAAAAGAAGCAATGAAAGAATTTTAAGAAGTGAGGGGCAATAGAAATGCAGACGGAAGAAGAAAGAGAATGCTCTGGTTTCAGAGAGTCATGTTTCATCTCTCCAGAACTCTATCTGCCCTTTGTATTGGTGATGCAAACACCTCGGTGTGTCTGGTTTTTTGTAGACTTGGCAGCAGCTGTGGAATCGGCTGTGGGACAGGCTCCAAGGGAGTGGTGCCTCAGTCACTTTGTTAGAGGAATTGGTGGACCTCAAGTGCTGGCAAGAGGGAAGAAGCAGATCTTGTGGAAGACCTAGCAAACTCTGTGTTTTTACTTTAGGACACATTGTGTGCAGGGATATTCCATTAGCACTAAGTAGCTCACACATAGCTTTGCTCATGGATGCTATTCAGAAAGAGCTGTGTACATTCTTGCTCAGCGAGGCCTGAAAGGACAGTGGATTTTGTCTCTGTGTGTTGGGCAGGAGAGAGTTCTACAAAGGAAAAGACTGCCTTTGACAGCAATGGATATGGCTTGTTTTCTTTCCAGATAATTAACTATTGGTGTCACGAGTTGCTCTGCTGTTGTGAGACTTCACTGACTTTTTAACAGCTCAGATGAAAAAGATCCTTTCACGGGGCTTTCTGTGCTCCTTAGCTGCGCTGATGTGGCCCTGCCAATGAAGATGCCATGAGCTGATCTCCTAAACACCTGGTTGCAGTCATTGCTCTGGGTACACTGCTTTGGCTGCTAGTTACAAAGTGCCGTGATTGTTACTGAGAACTATTTCTGGAAGATTTGAGCAGTTCTCATGTTAGAGACTTCCAGAGTTCCCCATAATAGGGCAACATTATTTTTTTGTGTGTGGATAATAGTGATAGACTCCTCTGAACTCCCTCACAGACTCACTCTAATTGCACAATTAAGGATCTGTATTTTAATTTGCTCTCTTCCTCCTTCAAAGCTGTAGGATGTCCTCTTCTACATCCATCCACATCTATAATAGAGGTTCTGTGTGCAGAAGGGGCCGGGCTCCCCACTCATGCTGGAAGAGGTTAACAAGCAGTTTCCATGTGGTCAAAAGACTGTTCTTAGTGGGTGACAGCCCAGCTTTCCACAGGGTTGATAAGGATCCATAATGCTGATCAGGGAAGCTGTTGACCACCCTTACAAACTTTCAAGTTTTTGTTTTCCAGCTTCCTGTACCCTCAGATAGTTATATTGCCAGGACCTTTGGGCAGAGAGAAAAGAGCTGTTAGTGCTCATCCCATAAAAGCTGGGAGTTCTGAAACACAGAGAGGTGATCAGGTTTTCTTTTTAAAATAACCATTAGACTGCTCTTCCATCTGACAAAATCAGAGAGAGTAGCAACCTAATACAGAAAAAGTAAAAGTAGATAGTGTGTAAGTGGGCAATATAAGACTCAGGAAATGGATAAAGTCATCTTACTAAGTTTAGTCTTGATGGCTGTTTGTCTACACTCTTCAGAAACCTAAAATGATGGGAACTCCGTTTCTTCATGGCAATCTGCTCTAGGACTTCCCTGTTTCAGTGCTAGAAAGCTTGCCTGAAACCTAGATCATCCTTGGTTCATTGAACACCAGATGTAAGAAACTCCAGTATATTTGATTAGCAGAGCTGTTCATCATCCTCTTCATGTCAGAGTCTTGATACAGCCTTTTTGACTTCTGTGAATGTTTGAAGACAATTTTAAATATTAAATGAATGGCAGGGACAACTGTCAGGAGCAGTTTGCAGTAGACTGTGTTGCTGCTGAGGAGATGCCTGAATCATGTTGTGGCCTTTTGTGCTGAGTTATCATTCATTGCTGTAGGCTGCAAGAGAAGGGGCAAAGTTATGGATGGCAAATGATTATCTGTCTGAGTGAAGGGAGGGCTTGGAGCCTATACTGTATTGGGAAATGCTGCTTGACAATCCTGCAGTTGGAGCTTGGAAGTAAACAGCTGAAGGAGCAGTTTTGGCACCAGGAGATAGTGGTGCACACGTTTACCCCATGAGCATCCCACTGAGCTTGTACCCTTGTGAGCTCCCCCCTGCTCACCAGGATGGCAGCTGTGCCCTCTCTGCCTAATGCTGCATCTGCTGAGCAGCATGCTGTGCTGGGCAGTGTTGAATTCATATGGAAGCACCTGGCTGGCCTTTGTGAGATTATTTGTAAGACAATTCAGCACCCAGTGAGATGGCTGGGCTTTGGGCATCTGCCCTGTCACTATACAAGCAGAAGAGTCATCGTGCCTGTGTGATCTACCTCCATCCCAAACCAGCAGCCCTAGAAGTATGATGCTTTCCAGTGTTACCCCATGCTCTGCTGTTAGAGCTGTCCAAGATATTGTATGGGCTCAGACAACCACCAAACCAGATACCAAGGTGTAGAATTTAATGCAATTGAGCATCTTGCATGTGATCCATCTTCCTGATTTCCCAGGCTTTGCTGTATATGGATCATCCCAAAGCCCACATTTCCAGTAAAACAGCTTAGTTGCCGCTGAAAACTACTCTGAAAAGCAGGTAAGAGGGATAAATGCACATCTTGATGTTTAGTCCCATCTTTCTTAATTTCTCCCATTCTTTAGTTTGGAGTGATCTTTTTCCCCCATCGTTCTCCATGCACGGTCTAACAGCTCCGCTTACAGTGAGGTTTCAAGGCTGCGATGTGAAGCGTTGATTCTCCCGGCGGCGGACGGGCTAATTCTCTTTGGCCGTCCCTGAAGTACCGACTGAGGGAAAGTAACACTAAACAGCGGCAGTAGTACCCAACGGCTGTGTCGGTAATTCCTGATGTTCCGTGTCCGCTGCTAGCGCCGCGGGGCTCTCGCTCCCACGCGCGGCGGGAGGCGGCGGCGGCGCGCGGTCCCCGCGGGCCGGGCCGGGCGGGGCGGGGCCGAGGCGCGGGCGCGG